>CATOZX010000019.1:0-310302 GCA_954871355.1 Cabera pusaria | reverse complement strand
GGCCTGCACACTGCGCCGCACGGTAACACCGCTCTCTCTTACTCGCAGCCCTCTCCGCTGGCCGCGCACGTGTGGTGCGGCCTGCACACTGCGCCGCACGGTAACACCGCTCTCTCTTACTCGCAGCCCTCTCCGCTGGCCGCGCACGTGTGGTGCGGCCTGCACACTGCGCCGCACGGTAACACCGCTCTCTCTTACTCGCAGCCCTCTCCGCTGGCCGCGCACGTGTGGCCCGGCCTGCACACTGCGCCGCACGGTAACACCGCTCTCTCTTACTCGCAGCCCTCTCCGCTGGCCGCGCACGTGTGGCCCGGCCTGCACACTGCGCCGCACGGTAACACCGCTCTCTCTTACTCGCAGCACTCTCCGCTGGCCGCGCACGTGTGGTGCGGCCTGCACACTGCGCCGCACGGTAACACCGCTCTCTCTTACTCGCAGCCCTCTCCGCTGGCCGCGCACGTGTGGTGCGGCCTGCACACTGCGCCGCACGGTAACACCGCTCTCTCTTACTCGCAGCCCTCTCCGCTGGCCGCGCACGTGTGGCCCGGCCTGCACACTGCGCCGCACGGTAACACCGCTCTCTCTTACTCGCAGCCCTCTCCGCTGGCCGCGCACGTGTGGCCCGGCCTGCACACTGCGCCGCACGGTAACACCGCTCTCTCTTACTCGCAGCACTCTCCGCTGGCCGCGCACGTGTGGTGCGGCCTGCACACTGCGCCGCACGGTAACACCGCTCTCTCTTACTCGCAGCCCTCTCCGCTGGCCGCGCACGTGTGGTGCGGCCTGCACACTGCGCCGCACGGTAACACCGCTCTCTCTTACTCGCAGCCCTCTCCGCTGGCCGCGCACGTGTGGCCCGGCCTGCACACTGCGCCGCACGGTAACACCGCTCTCTCTTACTCGCAGCCCTCTCCGCTGGCCGCGCACGTGTGGTGCGGCCTGCACACTGCGCCGCACGGTAACACCGCTCTCTCTTACTCGCAGCCCTCTCCGCTGGCCGCGCACGTGTGGCCCGGCCTGCACACTGCGCCGCACGGTAACACCGCTCTCTCTTACTCGCAGCCCTCTCCGCTGGCCGCGCACGTGTGGTGCGGCCTGCACACTGCGCCGCACGGTAACACCGCTCTCTCTTACTCGCAGCCCTCTCCGCTGGCCGCGCACGTGTGGTGCGGCCTGCACACTGCGCCGCACGGTAACACCGCTCTCTCTTACTCGCAGCCCTCTCCGCTGGCCGCGCACGTGTGGTGCGGCCTGCACACTGCGCCGCACGGTAACACCGCTCTCTCTTACTCGCAGCCCTCTCCGCTGGCCGCGCACGTGTGGTGCGGCCTGCACACTGCGCCGCACGGTAACACCGCTCTCTCTTACTCGCAGCCCTCTCCGCTGGCCGCGCACGTGTGGTGCGGCCTGCACACTGCGCCGCACGGTAACACCGCTCTCTCTTACTCGCAGCCCTCTCCGCTGGCCGCGCACGTGTGGTGCGGCCTGCACACTGCGCCGCACGGTAACACCGCTCTCTCTTACTCGCAGCCCTCTCCGCTGGCCGCGCACGTGTGGTGCGGCCTGCACACTGCGCCGCACGGTAACACCGCTCTCTCTTACTCGCAGCCCTCTCCGCTGGCCGCGCACGTGTGGCCCGGCCTGCACACTGCGCCGCACGGTAACACCGCTCTCTCTTACTCGCAGCCCTCTCCGCTGGCCGCGCACGTGTGGTGCGGCCTGCACACTGCGCCGCACGGTAACACCGCTCTCTCTTACTCGCAGCCCTCTCCGCTGGCCGCGCACGTGTGGTGCGGCCTGCACACTGCGCCGCACGGTAACACCGCTCTCTCTTACTCGCAGCCCTCTCCGCTGGCCGCGCACGTGTGGTGCGGCCTGCACACTGCGCCGCACGGTAACACCGCTCTCTCTTACTCGCAGCCCTCTCCGCTGGCCGCGCACGTGTGGTGCGGCCTGCACACTGCGCCGCACGGTAACACCGCTCTCTCTTACTCGCAGCCCTCTCCGCTGGCCGCGCACGTGTGGTGCGGCCTGCACACTGCGCCGCACGGTAACACCGCTCTCTCTTACTCGCAGCCCTCTCCGCTGGCCGCGCACGTGTGGTGCGGCCTGCACACTGCGCCGCACGGTAACACCGCTCTCTCTTACTCGCAGCCCTCTCCGCTGGCCGCGCACGTGTGGTGCGGCCTGCACACTGCGCCGCACGGTAACACCGCTCTCTCTTACTCGCAGCCCTCTCCGCTGGCCGCGCACGTGTGGTGCGGCCTGCACACTGCGCCGCACGGTAACACCGCTCTCTCTTACTCGCAGCCCTCTCCGCTGGCCGCGCACGTGTGGTGCGGCCTGCACACTGCGCCGCACGGTAACACCGCTCTCTCTTACTCGCAGCCCTCTCCGCTGGCCGCGCACGTGTGGTGCGGCCTGCACACTGCGCCGCACGGTAACACCGCTCTCTCTTACTCGCAGCCCTCTCCGCTGGCCGCGCACGTGTGGTGCGGCCTGCACACTGCGCCGCACGGTAACACCGCTCTCTCTTACTCGCAGCCCTCTCCGCTGGCCGCGCACGTGTGGTGCGGCCTGCACACTGCGCCGCACGGTAACACCGCTCTCTCTTACTCGCAGCCCTCTCCGCTGGCCGCGCACGTGTGGTGCGGCCTGCACACTGCGCCGCACGGTAACACCGCTCTCTCTTACTCGCAGCCCTCTCCGCTGGCCGCGCACGTGTGGTGCGGCCTGCACACTGCGCCGCACGGTAACACCGCTCTCTCTTACTCGCAGCCCTCTCCGCTGGCCGCGCACGTGTGGTGCGGCCTGCACACTGCGCCGCACGGTAACACCGCTCTCTCTTACTCGCAGCCCTCTCCGCTGGCCGCGCACGTGTGGTGCGGCCTGCACACTGCGCCGCACGGTAACACCGCTCTCTCTTACTCGCAGCCCTCTCCGCTGGCCGCGCACGTGTGGTGCGGCCTGCACACTGCGCCGCACGGTAACACCGCTCTCTCTTACTCGCAGCCCTCTCCGCTGGCCGCGCACGTGTGGTGCGGCCTGCACACTGCGCCGCACGGTAACACCGCTCTCTCTTACTCGCAGCCCTCTCCGCTGGCCGCGCACGTGTGGTGCGGCCTGCACACTGCGCCGCACGGTAACACCGCTCTCTCTTACTCGCAGCCCTCTCCGCTGGCCGCGCACGTGTGGTGCGGCCTGCACACTGCGCCGCACGGTAACACCGCTCTCTCTTACTCGCAGCCCTCTCCGCTGGCCGCGCACGTGTGGTGCGGCCTGCACACTGCGCCGCACGGTAACACCGCTCTCTCTTACTCGCAGCCCTCTCCGCTGGCCGCGCACGTGTGGTGCGGCCTGCACACTGCGCCGCACGGTAACACCGCTCTCTCTTACTCGCAGCCCTCTCCGCTGGCCGCGCACGTGTGGTGCGGCCGGCGGTGCACTTTTCCATACGAATGTATTCCCCCGTTTCCTCCCTTGGAAATGCTTCTAGAGAAAAATTTGTTTTTTTTTTTGACCGACCCATTACAGATAGAAATATGATTATCAGCCGGTATCAGTCCACTGCTGGACGTAGGCCTCCCCCGAGACACGCCACTGAGCCCGATCTTCGGCTCTTTGTTTCCAGTCTCTGCCCACCGCTTTGCGAATGTCGTCCCTCCACCTAGTCACAGGCGTCCTACGCTCACGGCCGTAGCTAGGGGGGGCATTGTGGGGCAATGCCCTACCTTAAAAATACCAAAAACAAAGACGAATTATTATAATTAAATTGTTTGTTCAAAGTTAGAGATAAAAAAAATATTTGCGATAGGTATCTAAACTTTTCCAAACATACTACAGTTTGTGACATTAATTTCATATTATAATAATTATTTGTGTACAGATGGCATTTGAAGCGCCATCACTTGAAGCTATTGGTCTGTTTAATTATAATATCTGTGATGCAGAGGGGATTCCTCGTACCATAGATTGCAATATGGGCTATATTGCAATCTATGGTACCTACGGAGAATCCCCTTTTAAACTATATAAACATAAACTAGAGATTGTTTACAGTGGAGTAGCGTGGTTTCATGGCCCCGGGCGGCACACGAAAAAGGGCGCCAGCAAGCCGCGATTTATGAAGTAGAAAATAAGAATTCATTTTTCAAACTCCAAATCGCGCTTCGCGCTGACACAAGGCGACCTGCGCAGGCGTTTTGGGCGGTGGCAAAGTTTTCAGTGTTCGGATTCAGTTGTCTTCTTACCCTTCACCAAACGCATAAAAACAGTCCGCGTGACTTTCGTTTTAGCTTGATTATGCAAAAATTTCGCGCTAGCTCCGCTCGCATACTATTTTCAGTCATATTTAAAAACAACAACAATTACATTTTGCAACATGCAGTAGCATAGTGTAAAAATGTTTTTTTTAGGATTATAACATGAAAATTCGTGCTCGCTACGCTCGCGTACTGAATTCAAGGTGAATTCAGTACGTACCTTATCATAAGTTGCTGACT
Source organism: Cabera pusaria (assembly GCA_954871355.1). Classification (NCBI taxonomy): domain Eukaryota; kingdom Metazoa; phylum Arthropoda; class Insecta; order Lepidoptera; family Geometridae; genus Cabera; species Cabera pusaria. The sequence continues at coordinate 305,800 of CATOZX010000019.1, read as the reverse complement.
AAGTTGATTTACGGGATTTTTTTACCATACATCTAATACTATAAGAATCTTTGTCCTGACATACTGACTGACTGACTGACTGACTCACTGATAGACAACGCACAGCCTAAACCGCTGGTCGTAGAGACTTGAAATTTGGAGGGTATATTTGTCTTAGTACGTAAGGGTGTACTAAGAAAGGATTTTCCAAAATTCACCCCTTAAGGGGATGAAATGGGGGTTCCAAGTTTGTATGAAGAAACAAGATTCTTTCATCAAGAGTCTTTTCTATCCGAAACTTCACACAAGTGCTTTAGTAAAAAAATAAGTAAATACGTGTTTCAGGTTTTTTTGAAATTCCACCCCTAAGAGGGTGAAATGGGGTAATCAAGTGTGAAAATCAATATTGATTCGGATTGCACTGAAATTTGGCATGCAGATAGTTATTACGACGTTAGTTCCCTCTGAGAAAGGATTTTTCAAAATTAACCCTCGAAGGGTATGAAACGGGGGTTCAAAGTTTGTATGGAGAAACAAGATTAGATAGTCTTTTCTATCCGAAACTTCACACAAGTGCTTCAGTAAAAAAATGAGTAAACACGTGTTTCAGGTTTTTTTTTAAATTCCACCCCTAAGAGGGTGAAATGGGGTAATACAGTGTGAAAATCAATATTGTTTCGGATTGCGCTGAAATTTGGCATGCAGATAGTTATTACGACGTTAGTTCCCTCTGAGAAAGGATTTTTCAAAATTAACCCTCCAAGGGGATGAAACGGGGGTTCAAAGTTTGTACTGAAAAACAAGATTAGATAGTCTTTTCTATCCGAAACTTCACACAAGTGCTTCAGTAAAAAAATAAGTAAACACGTGTTTCAGGTTTTTTTGAAATTCTACCCCTAAGAGGGTGAAATGGGGTAATAAATTGTGAAAATCAATATTGTTTCGGATTGCACTGAAATTTGGCATGCAGATAGTTATTACGACGTTAGTTCCCTCTGAGAAAAGATTTTCCAAAATTAACCCTTGAAGGGGATGAAACGGGGGTTCAAAGTATGGAGAAACAAGAATAGATTGTCTTTTATATTCGAAACTTCACACAAGTAGTTTAGTAAATAAATAAGTAAATACGTGTTTCAGGCTTTTTGAAATTGTATTCCTAAAAGGGTGAAGTGGGGTAACAAAGTCTGAAATCAATATTGTTTCGGATTGCGCTGATATTTGGCATCCAGATAGTTTTGACGTCGGTATCCGCTAAGAAAGGATTTTTCAAAATTCACTCTTCAAGGGATGAAGCGGGGGTTCAAAGTTTGGATAGTCATTTATCGACATTTCACATAAGAACTTCTGTAAATAAATAAGTAAATACGAGTTTCCTAAGAGAGTGAACTGGGGTAAAAAAGTCTGAAAATCAATATTGTTTCGGATTGCGCTTTTTTTGGGTTTTTCGGGTTATTTATAAAACCCGATTTGTCTGATGAATCCTGATTTATCTTAGTCACACGATAACATGAAAACAGGTGAACCGATTTGGCTAATTCTTATTTGATGTATTAAATGATAGAATCGTTTTTACAAAAGAAAAGTTTTAAGTAAATAAAGGGAGTATTTAACGCGGGCGAAGCCGCGGTGGACTTCTAGTTATACATATGTTTACAAAGCATGATTTTTTATTTCTTACACGTAAGTAAGTAACTTTAACGAATTGAATTTAGTTGAAAAGTATATTAGGTTTTAAATTTTTATACCTAACTAGAAGCACAGAATAATGAATAGTACAAGTACAGAAATTGCACTCCCTGAGAGCAAAAATGCGAGACCTAGTTACAACGCTAGTAACGTTCAAAATGCGCTTCACGCCTCGGGTGCGACCTTGAATTTGCGCCACAGTATCAACTAATAGTAACTATGAACCGCGTGTTGCGCACAGTAAAATGCACCGTAAGTCCGCACAGCGAGAGTCTGAATAACTCGGTCAACTCGCCGCCTTTACTATAGGGTTGAATGTTATGAGAAAACTTGTAAGCCTTTAATTGGTAGAAGAATACTCGTAGAACAATGTAATGAGTACATTACTGATAATAAGTACTACATTAATGTTTAATGTCGAGGTAGGATAAAAGTACTACAGTTAAACTAAAATACGTGACGTTCAATTAAAATTGAGTAAAGTTTTAGATTGCGTAAGTTAAATAACGCGACAATAGTATCACTTTCCTAGAATCGTAGGTTGTTTGACTTGTAACATTATAATAGTGTAGGAGCCGACTCACTTTTTCGACCAAAAATAATTATGTATTTTGTTCATTCTAGGAAAACTTTATTTTATAATAGTTGAATATCAAAATAAAAAAAATATATTAAAAAAAAAATCCAATATTTTATTTCACCATTTTGTCGGCGTTATTGATATACACACATACCTACACAATTTCAGCTTTCTAGTACTAACGGTCTCCTAGCAAAACCTTGGACCGACAGACAGACACACAGACAGACAGACGGACATGACGAAAATATAAGGGTTCCTTATCAGGACTTCGGAACCCTAAAAAATAATTTTCAATTTCAAATCGGTTAAGATCTGACAAAGTTCTGAGGTCACAAACATTTAAATAAACTGGCCAAGTGCAAGTCGGACTCGCACTCGTTGGGTTCCGTACCACACTACAGTATTTTATAAGATCGAGCAAAAAATACCACTATCATTTTTCGCCGGCAAAAAATAATAATTAGTAAACATTTCGTTTCTTATAACGCCTTCTAACGTCTAACAAAGGTGTTAGGGATCGACATTTCAATATAACGCCATCTATAGGACGTTTACCTAACTAAGCGTTCATAGATGGCGTGAAATGCCGAAACAAACACGTTTCTTGTATGGGGACCCTCTATTATCTTTAACTTTATTCTGATTTTAGTATTTGTTGTTATAGCGGCAACAGAAATACATCATCTGTGAAAATGTCAACTGTCTAACTATCACGGTTCATGAGATACAGCTTGGTGACAGACGGACAGACAGACAGACAGACAGACAGTCAGACAGACAGACAGACGGACAGCGGAGTCTCAGTAATAGGGTTCTGTTGGTACCCTTTGGGTACGGAACCCTAAAAACCGTCGAATTGAGAACCTCCTCCGTTTTTGTGAAGTAGATTAAAAACTAAAACACCGACTTCCATGCCCCGCGAGTCAATTTCAGTAGCAAGTTTGAGACGTTTATCGTCATATCTCTGGAGATACTTATCAGATCTCAGTGAATCTCAGTGATCTGAGATCTATAAGTACTTTAATTACATTAACTCTCCGATTATAAAAATCTGACTATCGTGATGTGTGATCATGACACGACAAAATCATTAAGAAAGAAAAATAGGAAAATTGAAGTAAACGTTAGTAGGTACCTACCCTATTTATTTATCTTAGAACTAACTAAATAAAGCAAGATGTAATGTCGATAGAAATTCCCTAAAGATCATTACGTGAATTCCCTTGTAACATGAAACTCAGCTGATTTATACCTACCTACCATTTTGTGTGTGACATTCTTTGCTTTTTACATAGTTACTCTTTACAGTTACTATATGAAGCAAGGAATATAATATTGAGGTAGGTACAAGTAAGGCGCGCGGCCGATCGCGAGCGCGCGTGACACTTAACTGACTGAACTTGTGCCCTAGCGGTGCGCGGAGGTACTTGTAGTTTCATAGCTACAGCGCGGAGTGCGACAGGCCTGCTAGAAGTGCCCCGCGGCTTCGGCCGCGTTAAAAACTTCTTTTGTTTACTTAAAACTTTTATTTTGTAAAAACGATTCTATCATTAAATACATAAAATAAGAATTAGCCAAATCGGGTCACCCGTTTTCATGTTATCGCGTGACTAAGGCAATTCGGTATTCTTATTTATAAAAACTGAAAACCCAAATTTTTAGACTTTATTACCTACCCCATTTCAAAAAATCCTACAACACGTACTTTATCTCATCTTATTTCGCCATGCAAACTTTGAATCCCCGTTCCGTATCCGGGAGGAATTTTTAGAAAATCCTTTCTGAGCGGATACCTACGTCATAATAACTATCTGCATTCTAAATTTCAGCGCAATCCGAACAATATTGATTTTTATTATTATTAAGACTCCGCTGTACGTCTGTCTGTCTGTCCGTCTGTCACCATGCGGGGGTTGTTAGTTTCTTAATGGTTTTTTTCCTTCACCGGAGGGCCTCTGTGAAAAGCGCACATAAATGTTTCGATAGAAAAATCCATTGGTGCACGGCGAGGTTTGAACTCGGTACCTCTGTCATCAAAGCCAACCTTCTCCCGTTTACGCCACCGGGCCCTCAATTTATTATTATTTTTTACTTTTTTACAAGTGTCAATTTAGCTAAATGTAATATTTTTAACCGACTTCACAAAGTAGGAGGAAGTTCTCAATTCAACGGTATTTTTATTTTTTTATTTTAGGTTTGGTGCCTCAGAACTCCGTGAATCTTAACCGATTTGAAAAAATATTGAGATTTGATATTATGCCTCCTGTTTGGTCTCATTTAAATTTTATCGAGATCTGATAATTATCTCCGGAGATATGGAGATAAACAATATAAACAAATTTGTATACCTTGACGACATAATAAAAATAAACTGGTTAAGTGCAAGTCGGACTGGCACTCGTAGGGTTCCGTACCACACTACAGTATTTTATAAGATCGAGCAAAAAATGCCACTATCATTTTTCGCCAGCAAAAAATAATACATTTTATCAAAACAGATTCTAGAGCCGCGAAAATGAAAATAAACACGAAGGTGTTAGGGATTGGCATTTCAATTAACGATGGAACGATGGAAGTTTACCTAAGCGTCCATAGATGGCGTTATATTGAAATGTCGAAAAAAAATAGTTTCTTCTTTGGGGGGACCCCCTATAATTTTTAACCTTATTCTGTTTTTAGTATTTGTTATTATAGCGGCAACAGAAATACATCATCTGTGAAAATTTCAACTGTCTATCCCGTGATAGTTAGACAGTTGAAATTTCATTTCAATTCATGAGATACAGTCTGGAGACAGACAGACAGAAAAACATACAGACAGACGGATGGACAGCGAAGTCTTAGTAATAGGGTCCCGTTTTACCCTTTGGGTGCGGAACCCTAAAAAATAATGACAATATGTTGCGTCCCGCACCACATGACATTTAAGATGTAAAATCGATACACCACCGTCCGTTACAGTCTCGCAATATCTTTCTCTGATTCGTTCATAATCATAATAATTTATTTCATCAAATCACAGATTTACAAATTTGCACCTTATAACTAATAGTAAGTTAAGTTGATTTATGCATATTTTACAAAACATAATTTCTTAATTTCTAGTTGTCTGGAATAAATCGCTTAAAGCGATAAGACCACCCTTTGCATTACATAGCTTAAGTATTTTATTTTTAGATCCAATATTTATTTTATAATCGGTGTGCAAATAAAGCGTTATCTATCGATAGATCGAAAACAAGATAGATAGACATCTATCTTGTTTTTGTACGTGACAGCTCCTCCCTTTTCATTCATTTACACCATTTATTTCTCACTCTTTTTTCATTTGGGACATGAAAACATTTTTTTCCTGAGTGGTAACTGTTGTATTTGCAGATATAATATCTGAACGGTATTTTTTTGCCATATTCACAGAATAACTACGAAAATACCACGAATAAAGCAAAAACACTGCATGCGATAGTACGCGCGGCCGAGCTATAGAGCGATGTGACGTCACACGTCGAGCGGTCCAGTCAGCTCTGGATTTTAAGAACTTCTAACTTTAAAAAATGCTAATAATACAGTTTTTGAGATATTGCAAAAAATCTTGCACTGATATTTTTCTAATTTTTAGCTTGATTCTTTGAGATATAAAAAAAATTACACTCATCTTTCCCATTGGTTGGTCATATGATAGGGGCGAAGCTACAGCCGACCTTGATTTTTTGTAGAAAGAGACTGCTCTAGAAGCATTTTTGGGGAGAAAACAGGGGAATACATTCGTGTGCAAAAGTGCACACCGCGTTCCCTCTTAAAAAAATAATGATGTTGTCCAAGTTTATTTCTAGCCTTAGTGTCTGCGACCTCGACCGCATCGTCACTTCCCGACGGTCAGATGATGTCAAACGCTAGTCTATGCCTGCATAACACATAATTGCACGATCGTTGATATCGGTTACCATTCGTCGACACGCCGGGTGCCGGCTCAGCTCAGCTCAGTTAGTTCAGTGAGCCCACTCAGTTAGTTCAGTGAGCCCACTCAGTTAGTTCAGTGAGCCCACTCAGTTAGTTCAGTGAGCCCACTCAGTTAGTTCAGTGAGCCCACTCAGTTAGTTCAGTGAGCCCACTCAGTTAGTTCAGTGAGCCCACTCAGTTAGTTCAGTGAGCCCACTCAGTTAGTTCAGTGAGCCCACTCAGTTAGTTCAGTGAGCCCACTCAGTTAGTTCAGTGAGCCCACTCAGTTAGTTCAGTGAGCCCACTCAGTTAGTTCAGTGAGCCCACTCAGTTAGTTCAGTGAGCCCACTCAGTTTGATGAAGTACGAGTATAATTAATAACACCTTGAAAGTATAAGTGAGGACGCAGCTAACTACTATCATACTATGGAAAATATATTACCTAGGTTTTTTTTTTTTATTACTTTATAGGCTAACGTTTGACCACTATCTCACCTGTTGGTAAGTGATGATGCGGTCGAAGATGGTAAGCACGCTAGGCCTAGAATGGGAACTGGCTCTCAAGGATAGCTGCCGGAACACATTAGATGTTTTGGTGACAGATTTTCTAACTTGAGGGTGGTAGCTGGCCAGGCGGACACTAGATAGTGTCCTACCACCATGCGGGGGTTGTTGGTTTCTGAACGATGTTTTCCTTCACCGGAGGGCCACTGTAAGAAGCGCACATACATTTTTCGATAGAAAAATCCATTGGTGCACGGCGGATTGAACTCGGTACCACGGCATCAAAGCCGACCGTTCTCCCGATTACGCCACCGGGCCCTCCTACCTAGGTACTGCTGCGTGTCTGAAAAAATATCTAAAAACTTTAGGGCCAGTTTCACCGGTTCCTGATAACCCTATCTGGAACTAATCTGACACATTTTTGACAGCTTTTGTTTGAAGTCAACTGTCAGATAACCATCTGTCACTTTTCATGAACCGGTGAAACTGGCTTTAAAGTTACAAATTTTATCGAGTGAAAAATGCAAAAGAACGAAGTTTTGTCGGAAACTGTATGTAGGTACTTATTCATCGGTTTATTTATCAGTCTAGTCAGTCTGTTTTACGATACTACTGTTACTACTGTTCTACGATACTGTTGAATTGCTTTTTTTAAGATGTAATCCATGCCCTTTTCTCATAGAGGAGGATGAAAAGTAGAGTGTATCACTCGGCCGCAACATTATCTTCTCTGAGTGTATCACTCGGCCGCAACATTATCTTCTCTGAGTGTATCACTCGGCCGCAACATTATCTTCTCTGAGTGTATCACTCGGCCGCAACATTATCTTCTCTGAGTGTATCACTCGGCCGTAGCATTATCTGCTCTGAGTGTATCACTCGGCCGCAACATTATCTTCTCTGAGTGTATCACTCGGCCGCAACATTATCTTCTCTGAGTGTATCACTCGGCCGCAACATTATCTTCTCTGAGTGTATCACTCGGCCGCAGCATTATCTTCTCTGAGTGTATCACTCGGCCGCAACATTATCTTCTCTGAGTGTATCACTCGGCCGCAACATTATCTTCTCTGAGTGTATCACTCGGCCGCAACATTATCTTCTCTGAGTGTATCACTCGGCCGCAGCATTATCTTCTCTGAGTGTATCACTCGGCCGCAACATTATCTTCTCTGAGTGTATCACTCGGCCGCAACATTATCTTCTCTGAGTGTATCACTCGGCCGCAACATTATCTTCTCTGAGTGTATCACTCGGCCGCAACATTATCTTCTCTGAGTGTATCACTCGGCCGTAGCATTATCTGCTCTGAGTGTATCACTCGGCCGCAACATTATCTTCTCTGAGTGTATCACTCGGCCGCAACATTATCTTCTCTGAGTGTATCACTCGGCCGCAACATTATCTTCTCTGAGTGTATCACTCGGCCGCAGCATTATCTTCTCTGAGTGTATCACTCGGCCGCAACATTATCTTCTCTGAGTGTATCACTCGGCCGCAACATTATCTTCTCTGAGTGTATCACTCGGCCGCAACATTATCTTCTCTGAGTGTATCCCTCGGCCGCAACATTATCTTCTCTGAGTGTATCACTCCTCGTTCCGCTCTCTATTCAAAACAGCGGCCTCAAAGTAAAATCCTTAGTTGCGCACCCGTGATATGATATGATCTACTATTCCGCCTGGTATAAATGGACCCTTCGATGCTAGCTTAGCTATCTCAGACCCCACTCATTTACCAGTTAAACGTTCTCTCGGCCGGAACTTATATTTAAATCGATGACTGCTGCTGGCTGTGGCTGATCGCGCGCGACTTGATTCGTTGCAAAATAAAATCGCAAACGGCAATAATTACCTACGCGCACTACGATCTATCGCGTGCGAAATATCTAATCTAAATCACAAACGGTTTTACATCGAAGTGCGCGGACTCTAGTAATATTGCCGTCGCCACAGATCGACGAATAATAATGGTAGGGCGCAGTGCGCGCACGTCGCACGACCTAACATCGATCGTAATGTTTTCAGATGTAAGTTTGTCGTCCGACGGCGACGGCGAGGGGGAGGGGTCGGAGTCTGACTCGGCGGAGTGGGGGGAGTGGGCGTCGGCCGGCCAGCAGTGGGCGGGCGCGCTGGGCATGGTGGGCGCCGTGCGCTCGCTGCCGCGCGAGCAGCGCCTGCCGGCCGCCGAGCGCCTGGTGCGGGCCGTGGCGCGCGCGCTCGACGCGCTCTGACTCTCTCTCTCTATTATACCGGCCGCGGCTTGGGCCGCCCACATACATACGGAATTCCGAATCGGAATGTGGCGGGCATTGTCCTGTCAATTTTATCTAATAAAATACATCAATTGTTATTTCTGCTGTTTTTGTATCCACGAATTCTGGAAGATATCCAATAATATACATTTTTATAATAATAGATTTCTATTTAATCTTTATATAAATATATTTAATTTTTATAATATTGTTAGGTGCGGGGTGGTATAAAAAAGCCAATCCGATGAGATGATTATTTATTTCCACCGAACACAAGGTTAGCACAATGTTCCACAGTAGTTGTCCGAATCGTCGTGCACAATGATAAAATATCCGTTAACACACACTGATGTCGTTGGTAATTCACAATCACTTATTTTACTATTCGCACTTCACAAACACTTGTTCACTGATCACACTTTACAATCACTTGGTCGCTATTCTATTCGCACTTGAGTTAATACTGTCGCTTCCAAAGAATGACTGACTGAACGCCGCGGTTCGACGCCTTATATAGACCACAATATTCCCAACTAGAACCTTCCAGCATCCATTAAAAACAAAACAAAAGATAAATAACAACAGAGCAATAAAATCACAAACAATAGCACGGTTTTCCATTGAAACGTCTAATGTAGACAATTTTTGCCATACATGCAAATTTGGTCTCTAATTACTTAAGAATTAGGTTCAAGCTGTATACTTAATTAGAAAACTAGGTACGTTGACTAGGGTCGAAATTCCAGGAAAGTTACTTTTATGATGGACATTAATTAGTCTACTCTTTCCCACGGCTATTCTTGTTTTCTCGAGAAGTTTCTGTCTCACAATAGTCGGTCAAGTCGGTTTTTTTGTTTTGTACGATCATAAATGATGTTGGCTATTATCAAAACACATGACATTACCATTCTCAAAATTTAACGTGACAATGATTTTATAACAAACGTAGCGTAGGACTTCCTGTGACTAGGTGGAGCGACGATATTCGCAAAGCGGTGGAAAATGACTTGGGAGAGGCCTATCTCCACCAGTGGACTGGTACCGGCTGATTGTGATGATGATGAGGATGATACCAGCGCCAGTTCTCGAAAATGGTCATGCATAGCTCTATTAGGACCGTTCTATTATCATTTACAGACAGGATTATAAGCGAATAGCCTTGATCAACATCTCTAGAGGCTCTCGCTAGACGTTTGGTTAAGGTATAGACACAGCAGGCAGTCATCCTGGACACGGCACATATAGTCAGGCAGAACTCCTCACTCTGCAGCTCTAACTACCAGTAACTTGTGCCCTGCGCCCCTGTTTAGGTTTTAATAATATCTATTTATTATTTTTATATAAATATGTTGTAAATGAAAATAAAATATTATACACGAATAAAAGAGGAAAGTATACGTATGTAAGTAAATTAATATACTTTATATATGACCTACTTTTTATTATTTTGTCTGTAATTTATAATCAGCGAATGCCTTCTACTCGCTGTCGTGTCACATGACAAGAGAAGCTTGATTTATTATCCGACTCATCCATATCCTAACATAGGCTACATTGTATCGCAAATAGCAGTTCAGCCAGTTCCTGTTAGATTATGGGTAAAGCCGCAAAGCACAACTAGTGTACCCTGGTCGCTTCACTTTGGGATCTACAGACGAATCCAGCAACAAAATATCCGTTGAACATCGTGGACTCAAAATCACCCAACAGCGTTAGTAAGAGTACTACCAGTTCACATCAAAAAGTAGTGCAAATCTATATCATATTTGGTATTTTGTTATTAGCGAGAGTAATGTAGACAGCAAATTATATAAGAAGAAATAAAAATGTAATGTTCGGAATGTAAAACGAAAAAAAGTAAGATTATATGAAAGGGTTCGAACCCGGTCCCCGTTGCGCTCTAACCCATAGCCTTCAACAATCGGCTACTTTACTCATATACAAACTGACAAAATTTGCATCATGCTTTCGTAAACGTCAAATACACTATTAAATAATCTGTGATAGAAAAATACTTTCGCGTGTGTGCGTGATCAGTCTTGACGCCACGCTTGTATACAAATAAAAGTATATAGAGAGTGTATATATACTTCAAATTTAGCTGAATAAATTAAAATGTATACGCTTTACTCGCAAATTTTTTTTTTTCTATTTACCAAATACTATTTCAGTCATAAAAAAATTAAATTCATCAAATAAGAGTATCAGCGCCATCTATTGGCTCTGTTGTGGTTAGCTGACGACGAGCAACCACCTTAATATATATAATAATTATACGGCGCACAGGCCTGGTGGCCTGCTAGGTGTCCGTGCGTGGATATCGAGTAGTCACCTCCGTTTAAGGTGGTGTTGTGTGGGAGCGGTGTTGGAGCAGGTCGTGTAAGTGGGCAACGACCTAACATCATCCCCCATCATCAAGTTCCTAATTGTTGTGTTATGAAAATTTTCTCGACAGCTCCAGAATCGGAGGTGAGGTGAGGAAACTGAGGAAGCCCCGATTGAAGTCCGTACTATACGTAGTATTATATCTTTTCTATGATGTTGCGGTGAAACACGATGCGTTTATTCTACTAAGACGTATTATACATTTATGCATGTTTTTGATCGCAATGCGCGCACTTATATGGGGTCATCCATAAATTACGTAAAACGGTACGGTGTGAGCACAGAATCATGAGTAGTACAAGGTGTGAGTATATTCTAATGTATAATTATTAAAACTGCTCGTTGCGTCGCTGCCATCTCAGTGTGCCTATCTATACTAATATTATAAAGAGAGAACATTTGTATGTTTGTAATGATTTGGCTCAAAAACTGCTGAACCGATTTAAAAAATTCTTTCACTAATACATAGAATGGACTTTCGGAATGAAAATAGGCTATATATATTATATAATATATATTATATGTATATAATATAATATATATTATCCCGTTTAAATCAAAGGTACATTCGTGGAGACCTATTTTGCAACCTAAGTCGGCAAAAAAACGGTCGAAAAAACACATTTCTTACGAACGCTGCTCAATTGAAAATAGATAGAAGAATATTTTCTATGGAAGAGTTTTACAACTTAATAAGACCTACAAAAAAGTCCGCGACAGCATATGTCTATCTCTTAAGGTTGACTCCTAGGATGATGGATTATAATGGATGGCGTCAAAACTTTGGCAGCATGTCCATTTTCTGTTTGTGTTAGTGTCTAGAACTGCTAGAGTGTGCGTGAGTAGGCAAGTGATCACTAGTGTAGAACATATCGATAAAAAGGTGAAAAATGTAGAAAACTAAAACTTATGTAAAAAGAAAACAATTTATGTGATAAAATACGTAGTTACTTTACTGAACTTATGGAAATTAGATTTTGTTAAAAAATGCTACAGTACTTAACTGTAATTAGACAACCTTAAATCTGGCGGTATAGATTTCTTAGCTTTTCTATAACATAAATCTTAAATGTTTTTGCGTTTTCAATACGTCAATTAAATATTACAATTTTGAGCTACAAACCTTCTATACTTCTATACTAATATTATAAAGAGATAACATGTATTTGTATTGACAATTTGTATTGAGTTAGCTCAAAAACTACAGGACGATTATTTTTTTCTCTCATATATAAATTTATTAATGGTCTTTTAGAATGAACATAGGCTATATATTATCCTGTTTAAAAGATAGGTATATTCGTGAAGACCTATTTTGCAACTTAAGTCGCCAATAAAACGGTCGAGAAAACACGTTTTTTACGAAAGATGATTAATCTGAAATAGATGTAAGAAAGTATTTATCAAAGAGTAGTACAACTTAATACCTAACCTAACCTAACCTACAAAAAAGTCCGCGATAACATATGTCTATCGCACAGACTCACAGTAACTATTTTAATCTTTATTTTTTAATAAAAAATGTTACAGAACTTTCAAGGCTATTTTCTTCTATACAGTATTAATCCTTATTTCAATAATTACGCTAATTATCTTGGCCCAATATCATAGATTAAAATTGTCCTTTACAGTATATAATTTATATGAAAATACATTTTTTTTCATTATAAATTATAAGTAATATCCGTGGGGAATTTTTACAAAATGCTTTCTCAGCGGAAACCTACGTCATAACAACTATCTGCATTTTAAATTTCAGCGCAATCCGAAACAATATTGATTTGTTACCCGACTTCACCCTCTTAGGGTGGCATTTTGAAAAAGCCTGAAACTCGAATTTACTTATTTATTTACAGAAGTACGGTTTGCGTGAAGGTCGAATAAAATGACTATCCAAACTTTGAACCCCCGTTTCATCCCCTTAAAGAGTAAATTTTGAAAAATCTTTTCTTAACGGATACTTATGTTAAAACAACTGGATGCCAACATTAAGCGCAACCCGACACAATATTGGTTTTCAGACTTTGTTACCTCATTTCACTCTTTTAGGGGTGGAATTTTGAAAAAGCCTGAAACACGTATTTACATATTTTTTTACAGAAGCACTTGTATGAAGTTTCGAATAGAAAAGACTATCTAAAAATGTTGTTTATCCGTACAAACTTTGAACCTCCATTTCACCCCTAACGGAGTGAATTTTAAAAATCCTTTCTTAGTACACCCTTGCGTACTAAGACAAATATACTCTTTAAATTTCAAGTCTCTACGACCAGCGGTTTAGGCTGTGCGTTGTCTGTCAGGCAGTCAGTATGTCAGGACAAAGATTCTTATAGTAATATATATATTATCATATAAAAGTACGCGCATCGCAAATAATAAAAAAATGCAGTGAAACCACAAATTAGGCCATACTTACTTTGGAAACATTAATCAGCTTTTTTATTGTAAAAGGTAACAGGACAAGCACGACTCTCACTTGATGGTAAGCGATGACGTCTACCTATTACAGATACAGCGATACAGGAAAATTCCGGCAGTCCAGAATTTTGCATGGCACTCCACTGCGCCTGTTACCTTGAGACATAAAGATGTTAAGTTTCACATGCCCCGTAATTTCACTGGACACCTTGCCATTTCAACCGAAAAACATTCCTATGAAAATTAATTGGCTAAGTGGTCGGCCCAGGCGGACTAGCAGAAGTCCTACCACAACAGAAAAATTTTTTTTTTGTAAATGCTAACGATATAAAGTAATTTGATGTCAATATAGTATGATCTATTGTATCATCATCATCATCAGCCAGTGTCAGTCCACTGCGGACTGTAGGCCTCTCCCAAGATGCGCCACTGAGCCCGATTTTCAGATCTTTTTTTCCAATCACTGCCCACCGCATTGCGTATGCCGTCGCTCTCCACTCTCCAAAACTCAAAATTTGAAATCACCCCGACTGATCTATGTATAATCTATAATGAAAATAAAAATATTCCAATGAGTCTGAACACTACATCTCACCTGTAAGTTGGCGAGGAGTTGAGTATTCAGCAGATTCCAGAAGATGTCCCAGCATCATGTCAATGCTTCAGTGTCCTTTGTCGTTGAAGAAAAGGATATCGAATTTCGAATTAATCACTATGAAAGTTGATTTCATAGCGCCATCGACTTGAAAAATGCTCATAGTTTTACAACGGCTAAACAGATTTTCATGAATCAGAGCTAATAACACTTTCGATTAAAACACTTTCAAAACCGTTTCATCATCCTTCATTGCTCGCAGAGGAAGATTATAGGAAGATTTACAGGAAGATTTTCTATCTCAAGATAGAAAATCTTCCTGTAAGTCTTCCTATATCCTTTATATATAACACTTCCTATATATATAACAATAAGAATAGAAGCTAGTGGAGTCAACTCCACTAGCTTCTATTCTTATTGTTATATACCGGCTGTAATTCACGTACCATTAGTCGAATTTTCTCGAACTGGGTTTCGAGCGAGTCAGTCGCTCTTCCTCGGGAGTGAGGTCACGCGGTGAGATCGCGATGTTCACCAGTAAATTCGACTAAAGGTACGTGAATTACAGCCGGTATATAACAATAATAATTTTACAAATTCACGATAATTTTAAAATCAAAATAGCTTCTATTCTTTTCCGTTTCCTGGGTGTCAGTTCCAGCTTGATTGATAATCTAGTAGGTACAAAATTGATTTATCAAAATGTTTAGAACAAAGTCTGAAGTGTTTCGTTGGATCCTAATTTTCACGCCTTCCTGCCTTTATCCACTTGATTGCATTTTCGGACATTTTGGAAACCTACAACAAAATTATATAATATATGAATGTGGTAAACTGTCACACATTCTTCATAAAAATATATATAATAGCATTATCATAAGTAATAATAGATTGAATACGAGTAAGTATAAGTGCTGATAATATAATTAGGTACCTATTATAGTTACTACTAATTTTGCGCGACATTACTTTGATCACTTTTTATAATATTTTAAGATCGTTCACAAAACGTTAAAACCAACTTCAAATGCCACGCTATCCATTTTCAGTATAAAGTTAAAGTTGGAGGTGTTTATGTCCATATCTCTGGAGATACTTATCAGATTTAAAAAAATGTACAATGGGACCAAACGGGCAGAATAAACTCTCGAAAATAAATTTCCAATCCGGTTAAGAACTTACGGAGTTATGAGATAACATACATAAAAAAGGCGAACTGAGAACCTCATCTTTTTATTGTGAAGTCGGTTAAAAATATTCAAATTTCGTTCTAAGCAAGGCCATAAGCTAACCGTTCCATCCTTTAAAAAAATCTTCATATTATAAATCAACTAGCTGGGTCCCGCGGCTTTGTCCGCGTTTAATGACAGCGGCAACATGCGCGTGGGCTGTGCGCGGTAGAAAACACTGCTTAATTTGCACATTAACCTTCCCTATTTGTATCAGGTATTGTTCCCTATTTCATTAGCTTCAATTTTGATTTCGCGGAACTTTATTTTATTCTAAAATAAAAGTAGCCAAGTTACTTCGTAGTTAATATTTTAACATCAGCATTCTGCTAGTGAAAGTCCCGTTAAATTGGTCCAGTCATTTCAGAGATAAACCAGAACAAACAGACAGACAGACAAACATTTAAAATTTTGTTTTTTATGTAAGTACCGTATATTCTTTCATATGCATTTAGTAAAAAGCTGTTAATTTGGAATTACAAACAGACACTTCAATTTTTTATATGTACAGATTTAGTGTAAAATGTATATAAACGATTTATATATTTGAAGTTTTAAGTGTAATATTATAATATTACACTTAAAGGAATTTATATATTCCTTTTTATAAGGGTATCGACTATATTTATCGACAAAGTTTTGGAGGGTTCTCGTACATCACTAGCCGGGCGGCGTAAAATAATGTTTGTTATTTACATAAATTAAAGCTTTCAAATGATAACCATTTACCACCTCGGTAGTTATATGACGAAAAAGATGTATATAATGTAAGCAAAATAAATATTTTGCTTCAAAAAGTGGTTATATATGAGGATAAATGCCCACAAAGACTTACGTGTGAAATGATAATTCTGGATCTTTTACGCCTCCTTTAGTTGTTCTTGATGGATAAAACACAGCAGAACACGACATAATTTAACCATGTAACAGGGTTTCAGTCTTTAAAGCTATGTTTCTATTTAATTTTTAATTAATAAGTATGATGCGTCGCTATGTTATGGCCTGTTAGCCGGTCAAAAATGGACACGATCACCCATGCGCGAGGTTGTCAATTTGATATTAGCTTTCTCGTTTACTCTTATCTCGCGATCCCTGTAATAGAAAGGGTAGGACAATGTGTTGATAAAATGAAAGTCGATGTGACAACGTCACATGGCTGACATGGCTCCATCCATTGTAATCCATCATCCTAGGTTGACTCACAGTAATTATTTTAATCTTAAAATTTTTGTTAAAAAATATAACATAACTTCCAAGGCTATTTTCAAGTATATAGTATTAATCCTTATCCAAATAATTACGTTAATTAGCTTGGCCACATATTATAGATTAAAATTGTCCTTTACAGTATATAATTCAAATAAAAACTCTAGAAGATATTACGAATTTCACATACACGCATCGCAAAATTAATAAAATATTTGCAGTGAAACCACAGATTAGGTCATACCTACTACGAAAATATTATTATTATAAGCTTAGCTATGCTGTAGATCCCCATCGATCACAATCAATTTAAAGTCAATATAGTATAATAATATAATCTATTGTATAAAATAATATTCATCTATATATATAATAATATAATATTTTAAACCACCCCGACTGATCTATGATCTATATATAATCTTTTCATTAAAAGCATTCCAATGACTCTAAACACGACATTTAAAATCTGAACTGTAAGTTGGTGAGGATTTGAGTATTCTGTAGAGTCCAGGAGATGTCCCAGCATCAGGTCAATGCTTCCATGTTCTTACAATATCGTTGAAGAAGAAGATTCAAATTGATCAGACCTATGAAAGTTGATTTCATAGCGCAATTAACTAGAAAAAAGCTCATAGTGTTATAACGATTGAACGAATTTTCATAAATCAAAGCTAAGAACACTCTCGATGAAGACATCTATCAAACAAAAAAAAACTATCAATAATAAAATCAAAATCGGTTCATCCGGTTGGGTGCTAAGATGCTACAGACAGACACACAGATACACACGTTAAGCGTATATTACCTCTACTTTTTGCGTCGGGGAACGCCGTAAGGTTAAGGCGGAAGATGTTCTCCTTGGTGGTAAGCTACTTTTTGGTAGATTTAATGATCCCACTACCACTGTACGAAAACTCATGATTCATGAATGCACATAAAACTTTCATTGGTAGGTATATAGCTAGGATTAGAACCAACGACCGTCGGGTCAGAATCAGGGTAACTATCCTTTACGCCAAAGGGCCGTCCAATATCACTACGTAATTATTATAAAACAAAGTCCATCACTGCGTCTGTCTGTCTGTTCGCAATAATATCAATAGCTACTGAACGGATTATCCTCCGGTTTCCACCAATAGCCAGAGTGTTTATGAGGAAGGTTTAGGTGCATAATTCGTTAAGGTTTTGTGTAAATTGCAAATTTTGTAGGCATATGTTCTACCCGTGCGAAGCCGGGGCGGGCTGCTAGTGAATAATAAAGACTAGGTTAGGTGTGTATATTATCTGTTCTGTAGTTAGGTATAATAACTTGTAGGTACAACATAGGTATATTTATCCATTTTAGTAATATATAAAGTACTCTCTGTGTCTAAATGTTAATATAACTAACTACAACACTATAGGGGGAGCGGAAACAAAAACATCCACACATGTACTCGTAAGTATTTAATTTCGTTACAAAATTGCAACGTAATAATAATTAATATTATATAAAGGCACCTCTGGAATAACGATCTGCGCGAGGTATATTAATAATAATAACAACAATAAAATCTGAACTTATAACTAAATAAAATATAAAAAATGTCAACACAAACATGGATGGTGTGACCGCGGTACTATTATTTACCGCGCAGTGACGGCCTCCGGCCCAACGTTTATACTCGACTGTAAGCACCGTCTACAATATACAAGGTGGGAGTACGTTACGTACCTACCTAACCTACGCCCGCGTACTTGGTACCACTACTGTTATCTTTGCACGCGCGCACTGCGGTTGCGGTGCGTTTATTTTATTCCACCGCACGCATGTTCTGTCAAGTATGGGGTGTCATTGAGTGCGCGCGCATGCGGTGAAATAAACGCAACTTATAGTTTATTCTACCGTGGTGTAGAATAGACGCACCGCAGCCATGTGTGTGTGCGCAAGCCTAAGAGCGAGGCTCCATTAGTGCGTTGCGTCGTCGCTGCGTCATTTTCCATATTTTTTTATGACATGCCCTATTAGACCGTTGCGTCGTCGTGCGCGACGTTTCAACGGATCGACGGACAAGCGACGCAGCGGGAGGGAGGGTGACGCTGCGTTGCATGTGTTATATACGTTAACGTCGCAGCGTCAACGCAACGCAGGTGTGGCATGCAATGCGTTGTTCCGTTGCGACGACGCGACGCGACGCGCTCATAGGGCCTCGCTCTAACTGCGAGCTCCGTGTCTGGCCGGTGGACTCCGACTGGCGGTCACGAGTCACGTCATGCGCCGACACTCGCGGCAAGCAGTGGCTTAGTTGGTTAGCTCAGAACAATATATACAATATAATACATGTTTATATACCTTACAATGTTCCTTGTGAACTCGTATACCTACGTGTTGTGTACATTTATGTACGGAAAATGTTTCGTGTACTTACAATCATAGAGTGGTGTTATTTGTTATATTATACAAAACAGTTCCCCGCGCTCGGGTCGCGCGAGTAGGTATGGTAACGGTAGACAATGTTATCAAGGCAGGTTATTATCACAAGACGGGTGTGTATCGCGGCCGGACGGAGGAATACCTCGCGGCGCACACGGGACTATTTCACCCTAAAATCCGGACAAAACTATTTCTGTTTTTCTTATTGGATATGCAATTAGGTTATGTTATTTATGAAATTAAGAAGTTTTTAAGGTAATAATGTAATTATATTTTTTTACGTTCAATCCCGATTCCCGTATCAAATTTTGTTCCATATCCGATACTTTTAATCAAAATCCTACGAAATTGACTCGCCAGGATAACCTGTTCATTTTTTAAATCTGTCTTGACCGGATTTGAAGGTCAGTACAGTCGTCGGATCGTGTCACGATCAGTGCTTACTTTAACTCTTATCATAAATATGTATTATACTTCAAAATCACAGCAGATTGCGCTCTAGGATCACATGAGGCGGCAAAAGCCAACTAACTAATTGTCTATTAAAGCTACATTTGTGTGGGGCTGCCGCCGGCGACCGCGGAGCGCAGACCGCGGACCGCAGACCGCAGACCGCAGGCCGCCGACGCGCGCGAAGCGAGACAAGCGCGCGAGGACAGAAGCCTCGTATTCGCTCGCAATATAGATACTAACCTACTCTAGTACTCGTAGTTAACGTGATATGCCTAACTTTATCTTATCAATTGTTTAATAAATTCATATACCTACCTAATAATACAATAATAGGGAATATTATCGTTATGTTATCATCGCACCAGCCCCATCGATACCGGCATCAGTGTCCAGCGAGCGGCTTGGTGGGGGGATGGGGGGGGGGTACCGGCCCGCACTGACAACTTCGAGTCTATATCTATGTGTTTACTCGTGTCTGCCATTCAAACATACGATACTGTATTACACAATATTTCAGTAAAATATAAGCTAAATTGAGGATACTTTCGTGTATTAAAAATGTTTTGTCAAATGTATAATAATAATGTTGACAGCTCAGTGTGGACGCGGCGGTGCGCGGTGTATAATAGTTAATTAACCTATTCTATGATTCTCGTAGACCGTGGAATGGATAGGTGCACGGTTACGCTTAGATTATGATATAACCGATTAAGTAGATATACTTTAAATACGGCAGTACCTACTCGGAGGTAAAAATAATGCACTGCCAGCTAAAGAGGAATATAATCGGCGAGATTCGGCGCCGTAGAGCGTTGTTGTCTCGAAGTGCAGTACTAACCGCCGGGTAGGTAAAAATATCGCGATACATATTTAAAAAGCAATAATTATCTTTTTACCATTGCCACTCGAAAAAGATCACTCGATTCATCGATAACAGAAGATAACAAAGCATGAATTATACGAATTATGTTACAAAAAATAAATAAAACCTAAAAATAATAAATCAATAACTAATCTAATCAGTTATTACTGATTATGTATTGAAAAAAAAATGTAAACTGTCCCTTATTACTTATTAATAACACGATAACGTTTTAAATTTTATACAAAGTATACAAACAGTAGACATTTATTGTGAAATTGGAATTTTTCAACCCACGATTCGGTATCGGTAACAGATAGAAAAAGATTCTTGACTAAAATTGGCGGGATTTATTTTTTAAATTGAATTATATAGCCTCTATAGTGGTATACTATAAAGGCTACATAATTCAATTTAGCCAACTAGTAGCACAGAATAAATAATAGTAGGTATACGCCAGGAGGCACTTTTAGCACGTTTTATTTTTTGTAACATAATTCGTATAATTCATGCTTTGTTATCTTCTGTTATCGATGAATCGAGTGATCTTTTTCGAGTGGCAATGGTAAAAAGATAATTATTGCTTTTTAAATATGTATCGCGATATTTTTACCTACCCGGCGGTTAGTAATGCACTTCGAGACAAGGACGCTGTACGGCGCCGAATTTCGCCGATTATACAACTATAATCTACTAATTTTTATTCTCTCTCTCTCTCTCTCTCACTATTTATACTGTCGTATCGAAAAATTCGAATTATAAAATTCAAAACCAATAAACTAAGAAACGAACTATATTCATATAGTTTATAAACACAACACCAAAATAAAATAAATAAAAATTTAAATTCATCCCTCTGCAGGCTCCTATCACGAAGTTTGACAGTTGAAAATTGAATGAACTAAATGACGAGGACGCAGCTATGTACAGTGCCACAAGTATAACTTGGCGGTGGTGGTTTTTGGAACTAATTCTTTTAATTGAAACTGTGAGTTTGACGTTTGAGAGATTACCGCGACATTATTGTTGATAAATCTGCTACATTAAAATAGTTCAATAATGCCAAAAGTAATTAAAAGTGGTTTAAGAGAAACTGTTATCAAAGTACAAAGTAAAAGCACAGTGGCGCACAGCCGCGCCAAGTTATACTTGCCGGACTGTAGGCAGTATAGCTCCATCTCTGTAATGTTCATTCTTTTCAATCCCTATCACACTTCGTGATAGGCCCCCAGTAACAAGACTCAACCGCGAATGCGCTCCAGCGCGGTCTAGGCGGTCATACCATGACTGTCCGGAGCATGACCGACTAGATTCCATCGCGCATGCGCCCTAGCCGTTACGGAGTACGCAGTCTGAACTTCTGACTTATTTACTTCATAACGGAGCCATTGTTGTTTGTTTCGTTTTTGTTACCATTGGTTTATTATTTAAATGAGTGTAGATAAATTAGTGTATATAATTGCACATAACTAGGTACCTATTTAAACACGAGTGTGATGATATTAAAAACCTCGCCTCCACGCCACACTCGTGTTTTAATTCATTAAGCAGCAGCTCCATAAACTACTGTTATATTTACAAAAATAACATAGCAGTAGTTAGTAAATGTAAATTTTTTACATGTTCGGTTTATTTTATTTCAAAACCGATAATCGTTAGTCTGTAGTTGTTCATTACGTGCGGTCCTTCACAAACGGGCGGCACTCATCGATGAAGTACAACATTCGGAAAAAAAAATGTTAAGAGCGTGAGCTGTCAAAATTATTATCCTTGTGAAAACGTATAAAATAATTTGTGTCGTCGGGGTCGTCGGGGCGACGTGCGGGGCAGGTGCGAGCGGGGTCAGGCGGGGTCAGGCGGGCGGCGCGTGCAGCAGGTGCGGGCGTGCCAGTAGCGCGGCGAAGTACTGGTGCGCCAGCCGCGCTATGAAGGTGTCGTGCGCGTGCCGCGCCGGCCACAGCCCCTCCAGGAAGCCGATGTGTCCGCCGCGCGCCGTCACCGCCAGCGCCACGCGCGCCGCGCCCGCCACCTCGCGCTCCGGCAGCGCCGCGCGCGGCTGGAAGGGGTCGTCCGCCGCGCACAGGCACAGCAGCGGCGCGCGCACCGCGCCCAGCTTGCCGCGCAGCGTGGCCGCCGCGTAGTACTCCTCCGCCGAGTCGAAGCCGAAGTGCGCGGCGGTGAAGGCCGCGTCGAACTCGCGCACGGTGCGCGCGCGCGCCACGGCCGCATGGTGCGGCGCCAGCGCGGGCTGCTCGCGCACCGTGAGGCGCAGGTTGCGCGCCATGTGCCACGCCAGCGGCGCGTTGGGCGCGCGCTCCATGGCGGCGGCGGCGCGCTCCACGTCGAGCGGCGAGGAGACGACGAGCGCGGCGGCGACGCGCGCGGCGGCGCCGCTGGCGGCCAGGTACTGCCCCAGGATGAGGCCGCCCAGCGACACGCCCACGGCCAGCAGCGGGCCGGGCGCGCGCGCGCACACCGCGCCCACCACCTCGGCCAGGTCGGGGTGGCTGAGCGCGGAGTACATGCGCGGCGAGGTGAGCGGCAGGCCGCCGCGGCCGCGGTTGTTGAACACGACGCAGCGCGCGCGCAGGCGGCGCGCGGCGGCCGCCAGGCAGCGCACGTACTCCGCGTGCGAGCCCCCCGTGAGGCCGGGCAGCACGAGCAGCACGGCGCCGCCCGCCGCGCCCGTCTCCACCCAGTCCAGCGCCACCTGCCCGCCGTCCGCCAGCACCAGCACCTGTCTGTACACACACACACACACACTCACTCTTTTTAGTTAAGCCCTGTTCTATTTGCAACGCGATGTGGCCGTGTTGAGTTAAGATCTACAGCATTTCTCCCTTATTTTAATAGTTAGAGGGAGGGGAAACACATTTTACTACTTTAGAAGTAAAGTGTCTATCTTTCGAACGATATAAATTGAGAAAAAAAAGTTATAGAAACCTAAATATAATTTTTTTAAGGACTTATCTATAGGTATAGGTGCATGAATAAAAAAATTTTAAGTTTCAGTTCTATGTTTGGGGAGCCCCCTTAATCGTTTTCTTCATCTTTTATTTTTGTATAAAAATCGTAAAGCGATTTACAAAATACATCTACCTACCGAGTTTCTACTGTGTAGTGCTAATAGTTTCGGAGTAAAGTGGCTATGACATACGGACGGACAGACAGACATGACGAATCTATAAGGGTTCCGTTTTTTGCCATTCGGTTACGACATCTTAGTGGCATACCTATAACTCACAATGTCACATAAAATAATTAAGGTAGTTTAATAAAACTGGCCAAGTGCGAGTCAGACTTTTGTCCCGCACACGGAGGGCTAAGTAAACGTTAACACAAAGGTAGAATAGTATTATATAGTAGTAATTAATATTATTAAATATCTGGTTGACCGAACTTTGCTCGGTATTTTTTGGCACTTAAACAGACAAATATGAATCTTCCCGACATCTATTGACGAATAATAATACTATTTTTTTTAATTGAGAGCCACTAACTGATTTACCATCACAGTAACACTAAAGCTACTTCTACTCGCCGATAGATGTCGGGAAGAGTAATATTTTAAGTTGATTATTGAAAACACGAATAATACAACATTTTCTGAAAATGATTCCTAGCTAGATAGATTTATCGCCCCCGAAATCTCTTGTATACTAAATTTTATTTAATCGTTGGAGCCTCTTCCGAGATTCAGATTAAGGTAAAGACGATAGCGCCGCGCCATCTTTGATGCTAGCTAGATGGCGCGGCTCTATCTTAAAAAACTTTTTTAAACTTTTCTTTAATTTTTAACTTTGTTCTGTTCTTAGTATTTGTTGTTATAGCGGCAACAGAAATACATCATCTGGGAAATTTTCAACCGTCTGACTATCATGGTTCATGAGATACAGCCTGGTGACAGACGGACAGACAGACATACAGACAGACAGACAGACAGACGGACAGCGGAGTCTCAGTAATAGGGTTCCGTTGGTACCCTTTGGGTTCGGAACCCTAAAAACTAAAACAACCGACTTCCATGACATGCGAGTCCGTTTCAGAAGCAACTATGAGACGTTTATCATCATATAATTATCAGATCTCGATGAAATTACAATGGGACTACCTCGGGAATGTACCCTACCGATTAAAAAAATAACTATTCGAATCGGTTCACAATTGACGGAGTAATCGCGTAACATACATACAACAAAATAATAATAATAACTCAAACTATCATAAAAAAGGCAGACAGATTCGTGCCGAACACCCGAGTGAACGCAAGTTCAGTAATACTAAATGCTAGAGTAATACCACCTTGTTTCAAAGTAGCTGATATCTGTCCAATCTATAAATCGGGAAACACTACTAATAAAGCCAACTACCGCCCTATCTCCTTGTTGCCGTCACTATCCAAAATTCTCGAAAAAAATTTAAATAAAAGAAATAAAAGACTTCTTGTTTATCTTACTAAGCACAAAATTCTCTCACAAAATCAGTATGGCTTTCAACCAAACAAATCAACTGAGGACGCAGTTGTTGCACTTGTAGATGCCGTATCGCAGAAGCTTGATGCAAGTCAAAAATGTATAGGATTGTTTCTAGATCTGGCAAAGGCATTCGACACGGTTTCTTGGCCTATCCTCATCAGAAAGCTTAAACACCTTGAAGTTTGGGGTTTGGCACTGAATTGGTTCCAGTCTTATCTATCTGACAGAAAGCAAAGAATTCGCATCTCAGAACATCTCAGTGACTATTGTAGCATCTCCTACGGTATCCCACAGGGAAGCGTTCTTGGGCCAACGCTCTTCATGGTATACTTGAACGACCTGTGCCAGCTCCAGCTAACTAACACAAGTATTTTTGCGTTCGCTGACGATACAGCTCTGGTATTCCACGGCGAGAGTTGGGATTATGTTATTTCAATTACTCAACAAGGATTTTCTAAGGTTGCGCAGTGGCTTCAAAAAATTCTACTGTAGGTCTATTCTGTAAGCTAATCTCGCAAGCGAAATTCACAGCGAGATTTGAATTTCGTGTCACGAAATTCAACCGTATTACAATCGTGTTACGATTTGAATTTCGTAGTACGACTCAACGCGGATTCCGCTTGCGAGATGCGTAAACTAGCTTACAGAATAGCCTGGCTGACCCTGAACGCATCCAAAACCAAGTACATGGCTTTTCACATTTCCAGCAGAACCAATCCAGCTTCTTTCGACTTAAAACACCACACTTGTGATTTTAATTCCGTAAATTTCTGCTCCTGTCCAATTCTACAACGCGTGGACCACATAAAGTATCTGGGTGTTATAATTGATCATCAACTAAACTGGGATAAACAGATAAGTGCTTTAATGTGGTCGTCTACGCAAACTGATGTGAATCTATATTGAGCTATTGCATTGTGTGTTGGAGTGCAGCTAGCAAAACGATGTTCTTAAAAATCGGAAGAGCTCAACGGGCCCTCTTGAAAGTCGCGTACAAAAAACCGTGCCGATTCCCGACTAATGAACTGTATCAGGTCAGGTAACGCAGTTCCCAAGAGTACGACAACTTTATATACTTGCGGTAGCATTGCGTTTCCATAAAACTTCTGCTGAAAGCGCATCAACAAACACCCGTACACTGAAAAATACTTGGGAAGCTTCTCGGGCAAGGACTTAGCTAGCAAGTCGCTCATACTATCATAAGGGACCAACGTGTTTGTTTTTTTTTAATAAAGATTACTCGCAATGCGTGTTGCACATTACTAGTATTCTTGTTAACCTAAGCTAAAATGCTTGTGTCTGGAGTGGGTTCACGTCAATAGTGCAATGGGTGGGGTGGGTATCGAACTCTCGACCTCTCGATCACCAGTCCGACACCCTATCCATTGGGCTATTGCCTTCTGTGTTGATAGGGCTCTTGAGATAGTCAATATGACACGCTATGCTTGTATGCGTAAAATTGTTCTCTGGTTGTCTTTGCTTGTTACGAAGCGACTGAAAACATTTTTAAACCCATTACTTGACAGTAGGGGGGGCCTGCTTCCCCATTGCTTGACGGTAGTATGTATTCGCAGACATAATTCGCGCACCCAAAAATTTTTCACCAGTACCATACTTGCTTTATATCTCATCTACATCTCTCAACATCATAGGCGCACTTAGCATCATCATAGCGTCTGCAATCACTTCCAACTCGTGGCGAACCATGTCCCTTCATATCACGTCCTGTAAATTCTCATGACTCCACATATTGTCATAGCAAAGCAAGGTTTTCTACTACCAGGAATATCCTTCTATACATATAATCTCACATACATTCTCACTGACTCACCCCTACACCAAATCGAATGCAAATCTCTGCAAATCAAATCTAAAAATCTCTAAAAATGCAAATCTCACCCTCACACAACAAACACATGCACATCACATCACACAAATTTTACAAACACATCTATATATTAAGTATTTTTCTAATTAAAACTTGGGATATTTAGCCGACTTTTGAGGTTTCATCGCATTAACTGTAGTTGTAACTACTAATTAGCCTAATTTATATTCGTGCAACTGTTTAATTTTTTCATTTAATAATATGTTAATGTTTGTGCAATCATTTAGTAAGTGCCTCAGGAAGAAACTGGCTTCCACAACACAGGTTATCCTAGTGGATCCAGGGATCACTTTCCTAGACCATTAAGATTCTTACTTATAAGTTTATTTTCAACTAGAAGTGCCCCGCGGCTTCGCCCGCGTTAAAAACTCCTTTTATTTACTTAAAAAAGTTTTAAATGGTTTCTTTTGTAAAAACCTTTCTATCATAAAAGACACTAAAATAAGAATTAGCCAAATCGGTTCACCCGTTTTCATGTTATTGCGTGACTAAGGAAAATCGGGATTCATATTTATAAAACCCAAAAAACTCAAATTTTTACCTACCCCATTTCCAAAAATCCTGCAACACGTACTACTTACTTATTTATTAACAGAAGTACCTATGTAAAGTTTCGAATAAAACAGACTATCTCATCTTGTTTCGTCATACAAACTTTGAATCCCGTTCCGTATCCGGGGGGAAATTTAAAGAAAATCCTTTCTTTTCGGATACCTTCGTCATAATAACTATCTGCATTCTAAATTTCAGCGAAATCCGAAACAAAATTGATTTTCAGACTTTGTAACCCCACTTCACCCTCTTAGGGTGGCATTTTGAAAAAAGCCTGAATTTCGTATTTACTTATTTATTTACAGAAATACTGGTGTTAAATATTTCGAATAAAATGACTATCCAAACTTTGAACCACACTTCATCCCCTTTAAGAGTACATTTTGAAAAATTCTTTCTTACCGGATACCTACATCAAAATAACTATCTGCATGCAACATTTCAGCGCAATCCGAAACAATATTGATTTCAGACTTTGTTACCCTACTTCACCCTTTACCCCAGAGAACTAAAGTGATCGACATAGCTCAACGGATTAGCAAACTGAAGTGGCAGTGGGCTGGTCATATCTGCCGTTGGACCGATAACCGTTGGGGTAGACTGGTTCTAGAGTGGAGACCGCGAATCGGTAAATGTAGCGTAGGACGCCCTGTGACCAGGTGGAGCGACGACATTCGCAAAGCAGTGGGCAGTAACTAGAAACAAAGAGCCGAAGATCGGGCTCAGTGGCGTGACTTGGGAGAGGCCGATGTTCAGCAGTGGACTGATACCGGCCGATTATGATGATGATGACCCTTTTAGGGGTGGAATTTCAAAAAAGCCTGAAACACGTATTACCTTATTTATTTACTGAATTACTTGTGTGAAGTTTCGGATAGAAAAGACTATTTAATCTTGTTTCTCCATACAAACTTTGAACCCCAATTCCATCCCCTTCCGGGGTGAATTTTGGAAAATCCTTTCTTAACAGATACTATAAACGTCATAATATCTATCTGTATGCCAAACTTCAGCGCAATGCCAAACAACACTGATTTTCAATCTTTGTTACCCCATTTCACCCTCTGAGGGGTTGAATTTCAAAAAGCCTAAAACACGTATTGACTTATTTTTTTACTAAAGCACTTGTGAGAAGTTTCGAATAGAAAAGACTAACTAATCTTGTTTCTCCTTACAAACTTTGAACCCCCATTTCACCCTCTTAAGGGGTGAATTTTGGAAAATCCTTTCTTAGTACACCATTACGTACTAAGAAAAATATACCCTCCAAATTTCAAGTCTCTACGACCAGCGGTTTAGGCTGTGCGTTGTCTGTCAGTGAGTCAGTCAGTCAGTCAGTCAGTATGTCAGGACAAAGATTCTTATAGTATTAGAAGAAGGAGCTACTGAACTGTACCCACCTACTCTTAAGTTTCGTAAATAAATACTTTATACTATACTTATACTAATAATAATACTATAATGTGTCAATGTACTGTGGTACAGAACCCCACGTGTGCAAGTCCGACTTGCACTTGGCCAGTTTATTCGACATTCATTAGAGGTAATAATACTTGAGAATTTGTCACTTATCAGTACATATCAACCCAGTGTACAGGGTGTGGCGTAATCAGTAGTCAAGCCGTCACCTGTGGGTAGAGGGCTTCATGACTGATCAGAAAATCAAAATTTGTGTTCAGTAAAACTATCATGGTTTTCGAGTTATTCGCCATTTTCAAAATTTCATAATACTTGGTGACTCTTTTCGATGGCATGACCACAAGTTAAAATATTTTCTCAATCTGATTTCTGAGAAATACTCTTGGAGTTTTTTTTATACCGTTACCTTAACTTTTGTGTATTTAACATTTACTTTCAAAATTTACTGAGAGGTATAGTAATAAATTGACAAATAAAATTATTTATGTCACAGGAATTGTAGACATTATAACAATAAAATCGCCACCAGCCGAGAAAACGGTCAAACGCAAGCCTATCAGGTATGAAAAAATAATAAGAGACGGATTGGATTTTGTTTAACAATTTACAAAAATATAAAGTGTGTGACACTTCAAAGAAACATAATAAGAGACAGTTTATATTCAAATTCATAAAATAACTGCACACAATATCTGCTCAAAATGGGCACCACGAGTCCTCGTCCGGGGTCTGCATACCCTTTTTTATCATTTACATTATTTTTTGCGCTGCTGTCTCCACACACTGTCATAAATGTTCGATTGAAATAGTCGGCTTCTTGTACACCAGCTCCTTTGGGCCCCCCCAGTAGAAGAAGTACAATAGCGTCCCATTGCAGCTATAGGCTATTCTGTAAACTATCTCGACAGCGGAATCCGTAGTGAGATTCGAATTTCCTACTACGAAATTCAATCGTATCACGTTCGTAATACGGTTGAATTTCGTAGTACGAAATTCAAATCTCACCGCGGATTTCGCTTCCGAGATAGCTTACAGAATAGCCCTACAGCGATCGAATCTACCTCTGGCATGCCACTCGAATAATTTGAACCGGCACTGGAATATTCTCTTTCCAGTGAGCAATCTAGTCCAGTGACTGGATTGGCGTTCTACTTTGTAATTGCCAGCCACACTGGATTGCGAAAGATATTTAAATATCTTACAAACTGATTTTCCCTCTTTGTTGGATGATATGCTATTAGATCAATGGAGAAGATTGTGGTTGCAACATGTCTGCCCTGCGCATTACGCCTGAGTTGTCCGCGAGTACCTTAACCATACATATCACGGGCGTTGAATCGGCCGCCTGGAAACTGTTCTGTGGCTAGTGGCTACCACGGTCACCGAACTTGAGCCCACTGGACTTTTTCCATTGGGGGTACCACCGGCACTGGATAGTGTAAATTATAAATAACCGGCCAAGTGCGTGTCAGGCCACGCGCAGCGTAGGGTTCCGTAGTAGCCTGTCATTCAATGCAAGTCTTTACCCGTTATAAACAAGCAACTAGGTACTCCATCTTTGTCACTTTAAAGGATTTATTCTACGGATTTTGTATTTGGTACAAAATTATCCAACACCCAAGTTCAACGACTATTACTGCTAAACTAATAAAGTTATCTTAACTGCTGTAGTTTTCCTTTAAAGTTCATAAAATGCACTATTATCACGAATTTTTTCAGATTTTTCAAGCCAGCAGTTTAGCTTTTAGAGGGAGGAGGACGCCCTACTGGAACAAAAATGTGCACTTTCAAGTTTAATATTTCATAAATGGACCATTCAATCGAAAAATGGTATTAAAAACCCTTAAGCCATTTTAAAAGACCTATTCAACGATACCACACACGATGGGGTAGAAAATGAAAAAAAAAAACATCCTCACTTCTCATATAGGGGAGGTACCCTAAAAAAAATATTTTTCACAATTTTATTTCGGCACTTTGTCGGCGTAATTTATATACATACCCTCACAAAGTTACAGCTTTTTAGTATTAATGGTCTCTTAGCAAAACCTCGCGACAGACAGACAGATAGACAGACGGACATGACGAAACTATAAGGGTTCCTTGTCAGGACTACGGAACCCTAAAAAGGGGTATGCAGACCCTGCATCAGGACTCGTGGTGCGTATTTTGTGCAGTTATTGTGATTTTATGAATTGAGTAAATACTGTTTTTATTAATTTTTCATACATGATAGGCTAGCTTTTGACCATTACCACGGCTGATGGCGATTTTATTGTCATGATGTTCACAATTCCTGTGCCATAAATCATTTTATTTTTCAATTTAATAAAAGTGGAATTCTTTATTTGGAAAAAAATCGCCCTTGGTCTCTTTAATAGCCATTCTCAATGAAATACGCAAATTTTTGGTAGCTTGGGCACATGTTATCATACATTTTTTTTACACCATAGGCGCTGAAACTTTAGATTATCTTATACCTCTCAGTAAATTTTGAAAGTAAATGTTAAATAATACAAAAAATAAGGTAACTGTATAAAAAAGACACTTAACATTTGATAGCGCATTTATCCAAGAGTAATTCTCAAAAATCAGATTGAGAAAATATTTTAATTTGTGGTCATGCCATCGAAAAGAGTCACCAAGGGTGTAATAATTATGAAATTTTGAAAATGGCGAATAACTCGAAAACCATGATAGTTTTACTGAACACAAATTTTGATTTTCTGATCAGTCATGAAGCCCTCTACCCACAGGTGACGGCTTGACTACTGTTTACGCCACACCCTGTATATCACAGATCAGATGAACACGTAGTGGTAGATTTAATTCATTCATTTACAAGGTACTTCTTGCAGAGATGTTATGAGGCCATAAAATATACGGATTTTTTATGATAGTCTGAGAATAATAATAAAACAATAAACTGGCCAAGTGCAAGTCGGACTCGCACTCGTAGGGTTCCGTACAAAAAATACCACTATCATTTTTCGTCAGCAAAAAATAATAATTAATAAACATTTAATCAAAACAGAGTTGTGAGCCTCGTGCTTATTTCTTATAACGCCATCGAACGTCTAACGCTATCTAAGTGAAAATTAACACAAAAGTGTTAGGGATCGGCATTTCAATATAACGCCATCTATGGACGTTTACCTAACCGTTCTTAGATGGTGTTATATTGAAATGCCGAAAAAAAACACGCCTCTGTATGGAGACCCCCTATAATTTTAAACTGTATTCTGTTTTTAGTATTTGTTGTTATAACAGACACAGTAATACATCATCATCTCAGGTTCTCAATTCGTCTGTATGTTCATTTTTAGCGTTTCGTACCCAAAGGGTAAGACGGGACCCTATTACTAAGACTCCGCTGTCCGTCTGTCACCAGACTGTATCTCATGAACCGTGATAGTTAGACAGTTGAAATTTTCACAGATGATGTATTTCTGTTGCCGCTATAACAACAAATACTAAAAACAGAATAAAGATTAAAATTATAGGGCTCCCCATACAAGAAACGTACGTGTTTTTTTCGGCATT
This sequence comes from Cabera pusaria, assembly GCA_954871355.1. Lineage (NCBI taxonomy): Eukaryota > Metazoa > Arthropoda > Insecta > Lepidoptera > Geometridae > Cabera > Cabera pusaria. Next base: position 273,414 of record CATOZX010000019.1, on the reverse strand, counting down.
TATCTAATGAGTACTCATTAGATCTCCACAGATAATTATGACGAAAAAGTCTCAAATTTGCTACTAAAACTGAAAAGCTACATGTAACAGGCAAATGTATCGCGGCGCCTCCATCTTTATTCTAGCGGGATGATTATCGTGTTCGCAATGAAATAACGCATATTTTTAACCGACTTCACAAAAAGGAGGAGGTTCTCAGTTCGTCGGAATCTTTTTTTATTTTTTTTTATGTATGTTCACCGATTACTCGGAGATGCCTGAACCGATTTCGAAAATTCATTTTTTGTTTTAAAGGGGTACCCTTCCCAGGTGGTCCCATTTAAATTTTAAGGGAATCGGCCGAGCCGTTTTTGAAATATCAACATTTGTATTACGACGCTTATACTTATCTCGACGACTTACTCGTACTACTAACTACTGGCACAGATTATATATCAGTTACTATGTCTACTGGCTACTTTGACAAGCGCGACGTTTGAAGTCGGTTCTTTTAGTTTTTTTAAACGATCTTAAATTATTTGATAAAGATTTATTGAATAAGCAAACAAGCGAAAATTGTTATATAAACATCCTGTTCATACTTTATGCCTGCCAAGTGCCAAGTTGCCAACCCAGTAGTTTGGCCTGGGAAAAAAATAGCCAACCCAACGTCTGCATATACTATAGGCTTCATACTTTCGATTGTTTTTTTTTTTCGTTTATTTATTCGTTAAACACATGAGTGCAATTTAAAAAGAAAGGCATTTTAAATTTTTTAGGGTTCCGTAGTCTTGACAAGGAACCCTTATAGTTTCGTCATGTCCGTCTGTTTGCCGTTGGTTGCGGCCTCACACGTGACCATTAACCCGGCCCTGGGAGAGTAGAGTCATCTTCTTTGCTTCTCACTTGGGTAACTCCTGTCTGGTGTGTCCACGTCGCGGGGGTGGGCATTTCTCTATTTCAGTAGGCCGGAATACGGAAATGGCCAAATTCAGCAGGGACCCAGTTCTGCGGGGTATAACGCAGAGCCCGTGCTGAGGGTGACGGGCGAAGTCCTCAACGGTGGATAGGGCGGAGACAATGGCTGTCAGAACGGCCGACACAGCGGAAGAGGCAAGCCACAGAGGCGTTGTATCTGGACCCTGATGGAGGGCAGCGGTAGCCATCAGTACTGTATTAAAGCGCAAGGAAGTTATGTCCGGACCGGTTTAATATCAGATTTCTTCAGCCATTGAGTCTGAAGTACCGCGATGTAGAAAGCAACGGGATACTACTACATTATTCTTCCCATGAGAGTAAAATGATGAAAATGCAAGCCTATTCAAATGTACCTCTGCCTAGCGATCCGCGTAGCAACCGACGCTTAGGGTTAGCCGGGACTCAAAGTGTTAAATTGGCTACCGGCCGCGGGAGTGTAGGCGACCAGGCAGCCCACGAAAACTATATGACTGAAAGAAATCTCCAACTCCGGAAAAGCACCCGCATGGAATGTACGTGGACTCCTTGACGAAGGCAAACTACACATTCTGGATAAGGAACTTGAAAGATGTGATAGTGTCATCACCGGACTAAGCGAAACATACTGGAAAAGCAGTGGCCATCGCACACTAGAGAAACATACCATCTATTACTCAGGAGACGAAACAAGCAGCTTTTCAGGAGTCGCCATAGCAATCCCAAAACAATGGACTAAATCATTCTTAGGTTATAATCCTGTCAGCAACAGAATTATCACCATGAAACTCAGCGCGTCACCGACAATAGCTACCATACCGAAGCGAGAACTCCTTATTATCCTCGGCGATTTTAATGCTAAGGTTGGTGAATCATGCGAATAGTATTAGAAGGCTGGGACAAAGGGATCTCCATTGGAGGTCGGAAAACGTCAAACCTACGTTATGCTGATGATACAATCCTTCTTGCACAAACAAAAGAAGACATGGAGCAATTGCTGACACGCCTAGAGACAGTTAGCCTTTCCTTCGGACTCGCAATTAACAGAGACAAAACCAAAATGATGATAGTGGATCGAGCTGAACTAAACCAACCAGGAATACTCTCAATTGGTAACTGTGAAGTTGTTCAACAATACATCTACCTAGGTTCCATTATCACGAACATTGGTGGGTGTGAGCACGAGATCCGAAGAAGATGCGCAATTACAAGATCTGCCGTGAGCAATTTAGATAAAATATGGAAAAATCGCAACATCACCAAAAACACTAAAGTGCGACTAATGAGATCTCTTGTCTTCCCTATTTTCCTGTATGGTGCAGAAACCTGGACTGTCAGAGCGCTGGACCGCCGTAAAATAGACGCACTAGAAATGTGGTGTTGGAGGCGACTCCTTCGGATACCCTGGACGGCAAGACGCACCAACGTGTCCATAATCCATGAACTCAAAATCAAAGAGAGATTATCGTCGACTGTGCAAATGCGAATACTCAAATACTATGGACATGTTACCCGGAACGAAAATTCTATGGAGCGTCTAGTGGTCCAGGGTCTAGTGGAGGGAAAGCGGTCCCGCGATCGTTCACCAACGCACTGGACAGACCTTATAAAAGCTGTCACGCAGGATTCCATTGTGGATTGCTCCCGACACGCTCTCAATAGGGATGGATGGCGGCGCATAGTGTGGGCATCGGGCGTGGGCATACCCAAGGAGAGAAGCACAGAAGAAAATCATCATGATACCACGACCGCTCTGCCAAGAGCGTACGACTAAAGAGAGAGTCTGTCTGTCTGTCCGAGGTTTTGCTAAGAGACCGTTAATACTAGAAAGCTGTAATTTTGTAGGGGTATGTATATAAATTAAGCCGACAAAGTGGTGAAAAAAACATTATGACCGCGATCATCGAAAGTTATAACACACAGTATGTATACATGCTCGGAGACTTAACGCCCATCCCGGTGAGTTGTTTTACTCTGAACTATATACTTTTGTAGTGAACGATTTTGGTCGTGCGTTGATATCGAGTCGTTGCCGACGGACACGTTTACGTTTGTGAGTGAAGCGCACGGCTCTCGTCGGTGGCTCGATCACTGTGTTGTTACTACTGCGGCTAGACAGACTATACTTGATGTAAACGTGCTACATGATGCGTACTGGTCGGACCACTTCCCTATTTTATTACAATGTAGTATCGACCGTGTTGTATCGAAATTGACGCCTTGTAGTTCTGTTATGAATCGTGTTATGTGGGGTATTAGAGATCAGAATCAAATTAATAATTATCATAGTTTCTGTAATGAAAAACTGAGATGTATAGATTTTGATTCACGATTTCACCACTGTGTAGATAAAATGTGTTCGGAAGAAAACCACAGACAAATTCTCGATGACATGTATAAAGATATTATTTCTGTGTTGACAAAAGCGGCGGAGTTTAGTCACTGTATTAAGCGTCGCCGCTGTAATCAAAAGTATGTTACTGGCTGGAACAAGTATGTGAAGGAGGCCCACGGAAAGGCCCGGCTATGTTTTGGTAGATGGTTATCATATGGCAAATCTAGCTCTGGTTTTTACTACAACAACATGTGTGAATCAAGGCGAATTTTGTGCCAAAATAAACTTCACAATTTCACAAGACGCCGTAAAACTCAAAGTAAGTTTAGCTAACGATGTTGCTGACCCTGAAAAAACCGGCACACACAGAGAGACGGAAATAGTATAGTTTTGTCCTTCGCCGTTACATGGAATTACTCCATAATATATCCCTTTTCATGTGGGAAGGAGACGGAACTACCTGCAGTCTATTCTTTTCTCTGTCTATGGTTCAACCTAGCCCTGATATTGAAAAATTATATTGTATTGTGTCTCTCGTGTCTACAGATAAGATTAACCGATTTGATGATGCATATAGAAATAATATGTATATCTACTCGGTTTGAACTTTTTTTTTATGTTATAGGGCATATTACTTCAAAGTAAATACAAAAGAAAGAAAGAAAGAAAGAAGAAAGAAAAATAATTTATTCAGCATATTAATACAGTTAAATATTATGAAGTGTTGAAACAGGCCAGTCTCAGCACAAATGTCACGACTTCCAGGATCATCGACCTTGGAAATACTGGACGCTAATATTCTGAAAGGCCTGAAACGGGTGTTGGACTAACGCAGAAAAACAAATAGATAAATAAATAAGAAAGAAGAACTTAAATAAAAAAAAAATAATAAAAAAAATAGATAAAATAAGGTATTTAAAATATTTGATTATTAAAGTTATCGTGAAAGTTACACATATTAAAGTTTTTAACGGCTATTATCACGTATAAATATATAAAAATATATTTAAAATATATAAACATAGGATATTATATAAATAAATAAAAGAAAATAGGATAATTAAAACGTAATAAATAAATATACATTTTGTAAAATACATAAATATTTTTACACGTGACAATAGTTTATTAAATTTATTTAAACATTACATAAATATAAACTAATAATATGACATAAAATCGATAAAAAGACATGATTGCAAAGTAATGTAAACATGTGTTTTAAGTGTGACGTTCGACGTCTAGATGAAAGCTGAATGGCTCAATACCTTTGTTTTTTTTTGTAAATTCAAAGCGTTATGTTTCTGTTATATCTATATTTTTTGTTGAATATGATCTATTTAATGTTATTTGACGTGTGTAAGTGCTAATTTTTAATTTGCCCATATACTGAATAAATGCTTTGACTTTGACTTTGACTTTGAATGGAATACATTTACCTACATGATGTACCTACAACTTAATTATTACTACTTAAAATTACGACGAAGACTGTTGTTACGGGAAGTGTGAGCGAGATAGAATTAAAAGCCGGCGTGTATAAAATTGACTTTACAGCAATGTTCTGCCTTGTAAGATCCTATTAGGGTGCAGCGTTTTATCTGTCATGCGTGCGTAATTCAAAGTCAAACTTGTCAAAGTCTTCTTAAGTAAGATGGATGTTGATCACAGAATACTTTTCTTTAAACTCTGTTGATATTATCATGTAATTCGTGCCGAAATATATTATTAGACAAAAGAAATACGTCCCTATTGTAATTTTGTCCGTTTAAGTCTTACTATGTTTGTATGGTCAAGGAGCTGGATTGCCTCGACATTGACATGATGGTGAAGCCTTTTTTCGTGAGCTTCTGCATACTTTTGGACAATTTTGATGACGGTCTCAATTTTCAGGTCCCGATGTAGATCGTTATTTCTTATGTACCAAGGAACCATTGCGATTTCTCTCAATACTTTATTTTGGAACCGCTGTATAATTGATATATTGCTTTTTTTGGTACAGCCTCATAACTGTATATCATAGGTCCATACTGGCATTAGGACTTGCTTGTATAAAAGTAATTTGTTATGTATTGATAACTTAGACTGTTTGCCAAGTAACCAATACATTATTTTGTACCGCAGTTCTAATTCTTCTCTTTTCTTCTTGACGTGTGCTTTCCAGCGAAGTTTGACGTCAAGGGTCATACCAAGGTACTTGGCTGTATTATGGTAAGGGATTTGGTTCCCGTTGATAATAACTGGGCAGGATTGATGTTTTTTGTTACTAAAATCTATATGTATTGATTTAGATTCATTCAGTTTAATTTTCCAATGTCTTGTCCAATCGTAGACTCGATCAACAGCTTTCTGGACCTTTTTTGATGCTTCTGCAAAGGTATTTCCTACAGCCATTATCGCAGTAGTCGATATGGTATTATTCTCTAACTCTGGAATATCGCAGGTGTAGAGTAGGACCGGACCAAGAACACTTCCTTGCGGTACTCCAGCTTTTATTTCCTTGACGTCAGAATATGAATCTTCATGTCTTATTCTGAATACTCTATTAGAGATGTAAGATTCAGGAATATCTGCAAAATATCTTGGTAGATTCTTTCGTAACTTATATATAAGGCCTTCGTGCCATACTTTATCGAAGACTTGTGCTACATCTAAGAATATAGTAGAGCAGACTTTTTTGCCTTCCAGTTTCTTTTCAATTATATTTGTGATTCTGTGTACTTGATCAATTGTGGAATGTTTTTCTCGGAAACCAAATTGGTGTTCTGGAATAAGCTTAGCTTCTTCTAATATTGGCTTCAATCTTTTTAAAAGTTACTGTTCAAAGAGCTTCGACATAACGGGGAGCAGAGATATCGGTCTGTATGACGTAGTTTCATTGGGTGGTTTTCCTGGTTTTGCTATCATGATAACTTCAGCTACTTTCCATACATCAGGCACATATTTTAATGTAAGGGAAGCATTGATTAGTGTGGTTAATTTGACTACAGCCTTTTTTGGAAGGTTGTGCAATATTTGTCCTTATATAAGATCATAACCAGGAGCTTTACGAGGACTTATTGTATATTTTATTTGTCTTATAATTTCTTTAGGTGTCACTAGTCTAAAGCTAGTTTCTTCTTCTTCTTTGGGACTTTCATCGTCCTGTAAGAGTGAGCTATGTTCCCCTTCATTTGGTTAAAAGATAGTTTCAAGGTGGGTAGCAAATCTTGCTGCTTTTTGCTCATTACTAACTGCCCATCTGCCATTAATATCCTTAAGAGGTGCAACTTGTGCAACTGGCCTACTTAGATTTTTCGTAGCTTTCCATAGCGAATAATCCGTGGTGCGATCACTAGTTAGATTTTGTATGTAGTTATTTGTTTAGTCATCATTAGACATCAGATTATATGCATTTGCATGTTTGCATATGCAAATGCATAAAACTCTCTAATTACGGCGTTAGTGCATATTTTAGCCTTTTTCCCCAATCGTGCATATTTCGTTAAGGAGCGGGAGGCATGTGTGACAATGACGCGTAAGCGCGAGCGCAGTGGCTGAATACTGGAAATTAAATAAGGGTGAAATACTGAAAACAATGATTGAACTCGCCAACGCCCTTCCTAATTCAATAGCAGAAAAGGTTCGCACAAAGTTGAACGATGTTTTGTCGCAAAAACCTAAGTCTTCAAGACCTGAAGAACATTAATGCCTACATCAACGGCACAGGTTGTGCCCTGCCTGAACAGGTTACTCCAGAAATGGCGCCAAATTTTAAATATTGTCCAATGACGTCAGTTGATGTGGAGAGGTCGTTCTCGGCGTACAAATTGATACTGGGTGACAAACGTCACAAATTTGAGCTCGAAAATTTGGAAAAATGCTTAATTGTATATTGCCACAAAAACTATACTTAATTTTAAGATAATTTCGCAGTTTTTGTACAATCTTTGATTAAAATATATAAAAATAATAAAGGTTTTTTGATTTTGTATTGTGCATATTTTAGGCATTTTAGTCGATTTTAGTGCATATTTCGGCGTTTTTTAGTGCATATTTTGGCATTTTGTTAGTGCATATAATCGGATGTCTAGTCATCATTGTATTTCTGAATCATCAAAGTTATTATTTTTGAAAGATTATTAAGTTTTCTCTTACCTTCTGGTCTCTTATCTTGAGTGGTGCCAGATTTTCCTTTGCTTCCCTTTTTTTGCTATAAGGTGCAGTATAGACATTGGATATGTATTGCCTTTTGATTTTTTATCAATGTGTGGTATATTTTCTCACGCTGCGTGTTGTATGTCTTGAATGAAATGTTTTAGTTCAGCATCAAAATGTTTTGTGGTCTTAAGAGACACTTTAAGATTAATTCGACGGTCTAAGATGATTTTAAAGCTTTCCCAATCTGTGTGTTTGTTGACTAGAGTTGGTGCTTTTTAGGGTTCCGTACCCAAAGGGTAAAACGGGACCCTATTACTAAGACTCCGCTGTCCGTCTGTCTGTCTGTCTGTCTGTCCGTCTGTCACCAGGCTATAGCTCATTAACCGTGATAGTTAGACAGTTGAAATTTTCACAGATTCAGATTCAGATTCACATTCGTTTATTTAATACCATTGGAACATATTTGAACACTTGGTTACGTCAATTTACAACAATAATTGCACATTATATAAAAAAAGCATTGAAAATTCAACATAATTAAATGTAAATGTAAAGAGCTTAAGGCTTAAGGCTTCGTCAGAATTCTAAATACAGCTGTAAAGGGGCTCTTTAGTCACATATTAACCTAATCTAGGTACTCATTACTGTGTCGGACAATCCATAGGCGTCTTTGTCTTCAATATAATTGTGATAGTTATAATATGCTTTCTTTAATAAATTATTTTTTATATAATTTTTAAATTTAGTTTCACTTAAATCTATTATTTGCTTTGGTATTTTTGTATGTTTGTAATGATTTGGCTCAAAAACTACTGGACCGATTTAAAAAATTCTTTCATTAATATATGGAATGGACTTTTGAAATGAAAATATATGGCTATATGTATATTATCCCGTTTAAATCAAAGGTACATACGTGGAGACCTAATTTGCAACCTAAGTCGACAAAAAAACGGTCGAAAAAACACGTTTCTTTCGAACGCTGCTCAATTAAAAATAGATAGAAGAATATTTTCTATGGAAGAGTTGTACAACTTAATAAGACCTACAAAAAAGTCCGCGACAGCATATGTCTATCTCCTAAGGTTGACTCACAGTAACCATTTTAATCTTTAATTTATTGTTAAAAAATATTACATAATTTCCAAGGCTATTTTCAAGTATATAGTATTAATCCTTATCCAAATAATTACGTTAATTAGCTTGGCAACATATTATAGATTAAAATTGTGCTTTACAGTATATAATTCAAATGAAAACTCTAGAAGATATCACAGATTTCACATACACGCATCGCAAAATTAATAAAATATTTGCAGTGAAACCACAGATTAGGTCATAGTTACTACGAAAATATTATTTTAGGCTTAGCTATTCTGTAGATCCCCACCGATCACAATCAATTTCAAGTCAATATAGTATAATAATATGATCTATTGTGTAAAATAATAATGATCTATACGTATAATAATATAATATTAAAACCACTCCGACCCGACTGATCTATGTATTGTTACGTGCGGGGTGGTATTAAAATGCCAATCCGATGAGATGAACGTTTATTTCCACTGATCACTAGGTTAGCACAATGTTCCACAGTAGTTGTCCAAATCGTCTTGCACAATTATCAAAAGTCCGTTAACACACACTGAGGTCGTTGGTAATCACAATCACTGATTTCACTGTTCACAGTTCACAACACTAGTTCACTGATAACACTTAACGATCACTTGGTCGCTATCCGCGCTTAGATAGTTACACTGTCGCTTCCAGAGAAAGACTGCCTCAAGCCGCGGTTTCAACGTCTTATATAGGACGAGAATATTTCTACAGAAATTTCCAGTATTGACTCGAAACAATAGACAAAAGACGTTCAAAACAAAGCAATAACAATCACAAACAAAAGGGGCGGCTTTCCTTTGAGCATCTGACGTAAACAACTTTACCATACATGCTAATTTGATCTCTAACTACTTATGAATAAGGTTCAATCTTAACTACAAAACTAGGTACATTGACTAGGGTCTGAATTCCCGGAAGGTTAACTTTTATGACGGTCGGGTCGGGTGTTTATAGCCCCTAATTAGTCTATTCTTTCCCACGGTATTTTTGTTCGAGAAGCTTGGCGAAACATCGCGACTCGACGACGCGATGTAACATTATCCCCTTCTTAGTTATGATCGTCCCGATCATCATTTGTTCCATGGTATCGTGTAAGTCGATCGATGTGTACTACCCTCGGCTTTCCTCTCTGGCCTCGTTTAATGCGGTAGGTAACGTCGTTTATCTTCGTGATAATCTGGTATGGTCCTTCCCAATGAGCCTGCAGCTTCGGACTTTTTCCTTTCCTTCGTAGTGGGTTGTGCAACCAGACGAGAGTTCCTTCTTCGAAACCCATCGTATTCGCTCTACGATCGTACCGGGTCTTCATTTTTTCACCAGTTTTTAAACTATTCTCTCGAACTATCCTGTGCACTTCGTCCAGCTGACTACGAAGATCACTGACATAGTCGGTTACAGGCTTCGGAGCATCTGGCGGGGAACCAGTGATGGCGTCGATAGGAAGTCTTAGTTCGTGTCCAAAATTCACATTTGCAGGAGTCATACCAGTGCTGTCATGGGTAGCGGAACGGTATGACAACAAGAACAGAGGTATGTACTGATCCCAGTCACGTTGATGTGCGTCCACGACTTTAGCCAGGTGATTCTCCAACGTCTGGTTAAACCTCTCAACCATTCCGTCTGACTGTGGATGAGCTGCCGTTGTCCGCGTCTTTTGGATCCCGAGGAGGGTGCACATTTCCTGAAATAGGGCAGACTCGAAGTTCCTTCCTTGATCGGAATGCAGTTCCATCGGTACACCAAATCGACAGATCACTTCTTGCACCAACTTATTTGCGACTGTCTTTGCTTCCTGGTTTGGTGTCGCGAAAACCTCAGGCCATTTACTGAAGTAATCTTGTACTACGATGATGTACTTGTTGCCTTCTTCAGTCTCGGGAAATGGCCCGGCAACATCCACGGCAATGCGCTCCCATGGTGCTCCAACGTTGTACAATTTTAGTTGTCCTTTACTTCTTGTCTTCGGTCCTTTTACTGATGCGCACGCGGTGCACTTCCTGCACCAATCTTCCACATCCTCGCGGCTGTGTACCCAGTAAAATCGTTGACGAACCTTCACAAGAGTTTTCTTGACTCCTAGATGTCCACCAGAAACTCCATCATGAATGTGTCGTAGTAGAGATGCCACTTTGCTCCGGGGAACAACGACCTGCATCGTAGTTTCTTTTCCATTGCTGCTTTCCCATTTTCGGTACAAGATTCCTTGTTCCAGAGTCAGGCTGTCCCACTGAGCCCAGTAACTTTTTGTGATTGGGCTGCAGGCTGACACGTCGCTCCACTGGGGCTTGTTTCCAGACTTTATCCAATCCAGTACAGGTCGTAAATCTCTGTCCTCCAATTGTGCTTGTCTCATATTTTCGCCGTTCCATTCGTCATCTGTTCTGTCCATCCTGATGACTCTGACTTCTTCTTGAGACTCGTGCTTCTCGCAGTGTTTACAGTCATCTGCACAAGGTCTTCTTGACAGGGCATCGGCGTTGCTATGGCCCTTTCCACTGCGATGTTCTGTCACGAAATTGAACTCTTGAAGTTGCTCGATCCATCGTGCCACTTGACCTTCCGGGCTCTTAAACTGAAGAAGCCATTTAAGAGCAGCGTGGTCAGTTCTGAGCGTAAACTCTCTTCCGATGAGGTACTTGTTGAAGTGCTGAAGAGTCTTCACCACAGCTAGCAACTCGCGGCGGGTGACACAGTAGTTTCGTTCTGGTTTGGATAATGATTTACTGAAGTATGCTATGACCACTTCTTTGTCTCCTTGGATTTGTGAGAGAACTCCTCCAATTCCCGTGTTGCTGGCATCAGTGTCCACAATAAATCTTCCATCTCTGGTAGGGTATCCCAAGATCGGCGTTTCACACAGTCGCTGCTTTAGATCGTTGAAGGCGGTTTCACACTCCAAGTCCCATACAAATGTGCGCTTTTCTTCTGTCAGCCGATGTAAGGGTTTGGCAATTCCAGAAAAGTTCTTGACAAACCGCCGATAGTAAGCGCATAGTCCCAAAAACGACCTTACATCAGTTTTATTCTTCGGGGTAGGCCAAGTTTGAACAGCCTTGATTTTGTCAGGATCAGTTTGTACCCCGTTTTCCGAAATGATGTGTCCAAGGTAGCTGACTTTGGATTTAAAGAAGTCACACTTTTTGGCACTCAGCTTCAGGTTTGCTTCACGTAGACGGTTCAAAACCTTCTCCAGATTCTGCAGATGTTCAGTAAAATCACGGCCCAAAATGATGACGTCATCCAGGTACACCAAGCATACGTCTCCCAGTAATCCAACCATTACTCTGTCCATGAGACGTTCGAACGTTGCTGGAGCATTACACAGTCCAAATGGCATGACGTTGAATTGCCAGAGTCCATTTCCAATGCCCGTACTGAATGCTGTCTTCTCTTTGTCTTCTGGACTGATTTCTACCTGCCAGTAGCCACTTTTCAGGTCAACCGTTGAAAACCACTTCATTCCACTGAGCATGTCCAGTGTATCGTCTATTCGAGGCAAGGGGTAGCTGTCCTTCTTTGTGACTTCATTAAGCATTCTGTAATCTACGCAGAATCTGGTGGAGCCATCTTTCTTTTTCACCAGAACCACTGGCGATGACCAAGGACTTGTAGATGGTTCGATGACTTTTTCTTTGGCCATGTCTCGTATCATGTCTGCAACTTCAGCTTCTTTCGCCCATGGAATCCTTCGTGGCCTCTGTCGTATAGGTCTTGCGTCGCCAGTGTCAATTTTGTGTTTAACAAGTCCGGTACGTCCACAGTTGTTTCCAGCGGCGAAGACGTCTTTAAACCGCATCAACAGACGTTTTGCTTGTGACAGCTGAGCGAACTGTTATACCCGGCTTTCCCATCCTATTTCCCTTACGTTGCACCTATCCTAACTACTGTTGCAAAATAGACAATATTGCTTTCTCCCACGATCCACCATTCCCAGTCAGTCTCATCCCAGCTCTCGGTCGCGCCGCTCATTTTTATTAAATCTACTTATTGTCATTAAATAAGTATTTTTCTGCTAATTAAAACTTTCAGTGTTAATTAAATCTTTTTTTTAAAAACCAATTTTCCTGGTTCCGTATAATATTTGGTGGCAGCGTAAAAGGGATAAGTCAGTTTCCCTGGAACCGCCTTCAACCTTCAACCCTGCCTTCAAAAACTCAGTGAAAATTATTGAAAAACATTCAAGTGAAAATAACCGCCGAAATACTTACTACTTGATGATCATCACCTCTGCCGCGCGCACCGAACACCGTCTCCGCTGTATCTGATGAAGAGCTCTACCACTGTATCTCGAAGAAGCACTGTATCCACTGTATCCTGAACAAGTCACTGTATCCACTGTATCCTGAAGAAGTCACTGTATCCACTGTATCCGGAAGAAGTCACTGAATCCACCGTATCCCGAAGAAGTCACTGTATTCACTGTATCCCGAAAAAGCCACTGTATCTAGAAGAAGCCCTGTATCTTGACCACGCTCGTCCTTTCTGTGTCCCGTGAAACCACTGTATCTTGACGTCGACTGCTACATCCTGTGAAGGCTTATTACCTTGATGAACTTAATCACCACTGCATCGTGAAGAAACACCGCATCCTGCTGTTTGCTGCATCCTCTGTATCCTTTTTGTCTACACTGATCCTGTTCCACCTTCGGTTCGTCTCCAGCTCTGCGATGAAGTTCCTGTTAGCCCAGTGAGTCGTTTTTATCTATAACTGTGTTTTTGTGATTTGGGTCCATTGATCCAAAATAATATAAACTATATTACACGTATATTCACTGTTTAAGAACATTCTAAAATAAAATTAATTGTAATTTCTAATTCTAAATTCGAGTTACATTCGAGTTCCAATAATTGTGCTTAAATATAAAGTTACCGTGCTAGTGATCACTTCTCGCCCACGTATTTTCTAAGAACAGATAACGATTGAGTCTCTAGTACCATTATAAGCTAACTTAAATTATTAAGAGTTTTAACCTTGATCATTTATTATAATTGGGTCACTGAGTCAAGCTGATATTGTTTTTATTTGTACTTATTCTAAATCATGTCTAAGAAGGAATCTCGAGAGGAAACGCCGCACGTGCCTGAAATGGATCTAAATATTCTTATTAAATTCATAGGGACATTTGATGGGTCCCGAGACACATTAATCCCGTTCTTAAATAATTGCGGAAACGCTATCAACTTGGCTACAACTGACCAACAAAACATACTTTTCAAATATATTCAAAGCCGCCTTGTTGGCAAAGCACAAGCTGTCTGTGCTATAAAAGAGTTTACTAAGTGGTCACAATTAGAGGAATTTCTTAAGTCGCAATTTGGTGATAGGAAACACTACGCACATCTTCTAGCAGACTTGCAAAGTTGCAAACAAGGGCCCACTGAAAATGTAAGCCAATATTCTCTAAAAATAGAATCTTGTTTATCGAAATTATTAACAGAAATAAATATTTCAATACCTACAAAGAAAAAAGATGAACTTTCGGGACGTGTTGCAACTATGCAAGATCTAGCGCTCAATGTATTCATGATGGGGCTTGACCCCAGATTGGCTACAATTATAAGGTGCCGAGACCCAAGTACTCTCAACGACGCTATTAGTTTTGCGTCATCTGAGGAGAAAATTTTAGGTATAACATATAAAACAAATTCATTTACATCCAACGTCAACAAACAAACACCATTTCGCCAAAATAGCATAAATTATAGGTCTCAAGGCCAACCAAACTTCAACAGACAAATGCCAAATCCACCCGGGGCTTCTAGCTCACAACCCCCGGTATGCAGATATTGCAAACATATTGGACACACAATCGAAAATTGTCGTAAGCGCCAATTTAATAACAACCGCCGTAATGAAAATTTTAATAATACAAATAATTTTCCTCGCAATCAAAATAATTACAACCGCGCTATCCACAACATATCATATCAGGATCATCCTGAGGTCCACTGCGAATGCACTGGCCAAATAGATAATAATCTCCTACCACTGAGAGACCAACAAAATGATAATAATCATTTAAACTAGAACGATTTCCCGAGGAACGGTGTCGCACGGGAAATTTAGCTGAGGAAGACGATACCCCAGTTTTTAAGGCAACAAACCACAATGAACACGAAAATGAACCTGGTTACGAAATTTTCGAAGTAACTCATAACACTTCTAAAAGGTGTTTACCACACATCCTAATTCAAACTGATATCGCTGAATTACCTCTTGTATTTTTAGTAGATTCAGGCTCCGCTGTAAGCCTACTAAAATTATCTTCTATAGATAAAAATATGCCAGTATTGATACAAAAACAGATCAATCTTAAAGGTATTGACATTGGAAAGGATGCTACTCGCACATTAGGTCATTTTAAAATGAAATTGTTCAAAGAGCCAAAAATCTCACATACATTTCATGTCGTCGACAAAATAAATCTCATATATGATGGCATTATAGGAAATGACCTTCTCAATGAATTGAATTGCACAATTGACTATAATCAAAACACACTGCATATTAAAACTATCAAGTTGCCACTTCATTTTAACGACCCAATTTATGTGATTCAACCACGTTCTGAAACCATTATCGAATGCTCTGTATCTAATCCGGAAATAAGCGAAGGACTTGTTCTAGACCAATGTAATCACGAAGACTTATTAATTGCTAACTGCATTGTCAAGGTAAAAGACAACAAGAGAGTAAACATTTCCGTAGTAAATGTTTCTGATGCGCCGGTGACACTGAGGTCAGATTTAAATATCACTCTGGTTCCATTGCATTCAAATGATGAAACATATGAGTCTACCAATTCTATTACGGACTCAAAATGCACTGACTCTTTTCTAAGGACTCAAGAAGTCCTCAACTTACTCAGAATCTCACACCTTAATACTGAAGAAGCGAATGCCCTTCATGACGTCTGTTCCGATTATTCGGACATATTTCATATCCCTGGAGATAAACTATCTCACACCAATGCTCTCAAGCATGATATAGTAACAACACCACAAAATCCAATTGACGTTAAATCTTATCGGTTCCCTGAGGTGCATAAACAGGAAGTAAACAAACAGATTGATCATATGCTAAGTCAAGGCATTATAGAACCATCTATGTCTCCGTGGTCGTCTCCTATATGGGTCGTACCAAAAAAACTAGACGCTTCGGGAGAACGTAAATGGCGTATTGTCATTGACTATCGGAAGCTAAACGATATCACAGTTGGCGATAGTTATCCTATCCCACAAATCTCTGAAATTCTAGATCAACTTGGCCAAAGTAAATATTTTTCTACTCTGGATCTGGCATCCGGATTCCATCAGATTCTCATAAATGAAGAGGACGCTACTAAAACCGCTTTTAGCGTACCCCAAGGACATTACCAGTTTAACCGAATGCCTTTTGGATTAAAAAATGCACCATCCACCTTTCAGAGGCTAATGAATACAGCCTTATCTGGTCTTCAAGGCGTGCGCTGCTTCGTATATCTAGATGATATTGTGATATATAGCCACGATCTAAATTCACACATGGAAAACCTTTCCTCAGTCTTTCAAAGACTACGGCAATTTAACCTCAAACTTCAACCGGATAAATGTGAATTTCTCCGGCGTGAAGTAGCATACCTCGGTCATATTATTACCGAAGATGGTGTGCGACCAAATCCAGATAAAACCAAAGCAGTCACTGAATTCCCGATTCCTAAAACACCCAAGGACATAAAATCCTTCCTTGGGCTTGTTTCTTATTATCGCCGTTTTATCCCTGATTTTTCAAAAATTGCTAAACCTCTGACTCAACTTCTCAAAAAAGAAGTACCATTTGTATGGGAAAACCAACAACAGTTAGCCTTTGACGAACTAAAACATAAACTTACCTCTGCACCCGTTTTGATCTACCCCGACTTCTCAAAACCATTTGTTTTAACTTGCGACGCTTCTAACCATGCTATTGGTGCAGTCCTTTCTCAAGGTCCAACGGATCAAAGTAGACCCATTGCATATGCCTCGCGAACGCTAAATAAGAGCGAGTCAAATTACAATACAACAGAGAAAGAACTCCTAGCAATCTTGTTTGGGTGTAAAACTTTCCGCCCTTATCTTTACGGGCGAAAATTCCAAATCATTACTGATCATCGACCATTAAAATGGCTTTTCAACCACAAGGATCCAAGCAGTAAGCTGCAAAGATGGCGATTAAAACTGGAAGAGTATGAATATGAAATCGGATATCAAAAGGGAAAACTAAACGCTGCAGCTGATGCCCTTTCTCGCTATCCTGTTAACCCAATCACTAGAGGTGATAACGAAATCCCCCTTATTCTGGGCGATGACATTAGTCCTTTTAGTGGCGACCTTAACATTGATTTTAGTCCCCTAAATTTACCAGATCCTATTCAAGACGTTGAACAACAATTTTCAAACCCTCCGGTTTCAGAAAGCTTAGATGTAAATCCTACAGTCGACTTACCTTCAATAACCCAACGTGATTCAGAAAGTACATCAATGCTCCCAGCTCATTCAACTCCTTCTCAACCTAATGAAGAACCTGAAGAAAGTGAAAACGAACAAAATCTGTGTGACATGATAAATGAAAATTATTCTCAATTCTTAAAAGCAGTAAATAATAAAACCTTCATATTTGACGCGAAAATATTGGAATCCAATTCAAGTATCCTTGAAAGTAATGACAAAATAATAATAATTCCTACTTCAATAGATCTTGACGAAAGTAATCCCTACGTACACGAAATTTTAAGTGAGTTAGAGGACAGTACGATGGTTCTAAATCAAGAAAGAACTTTATTCTCCAGCGTACAGTTTGAATTCAAAGGACGAACAGTTTATTTCCTGTTCACAAAAGTAAACCATTTTGACAACGCAAACTATGAAGATGTATACAATAGTCTAAAAAACTTACGCAACATTCTTATACAAAAGTCACCAACACAAGTGAGCGTCACAGATTTCAAAAATCCTTTCGAAACTCACTTATACACAAAATTGTACAACATCATATTATTTCTATTCCACAACACTAACACCATTGTTACAATTTATCGTAACACCCTAATTTTTCCATCACTCACCGAAATTAAGAAAATTCTTCGTGAGAACCACGACCTTCCCATTGCCGGTCACCTAGGAAGTGTCAGAATGTATAAGCGAATTCGAGAACGGTACCATTGGAAAGGAATGCGAAGTGACATAGAAAACTATGTAAAATCATGTAAACTTTGCCAAGAAAACAAAGCCCTGCGCAGAGTTAATAGGGCCCCAATGCAAATCACTTAAACATCCACCGCTTCATTTCAAAGACTTGCGCTGGACATCGTTGGTCCACTTCCTGAAGCAGGGCCCGGTAAACTAAAATATATTTTAACACTTCAGGATGACCTCACTAAATTCTCTCTAGCCTATCCCATTCGCTCAACAACAGCCGAGGAAACAAGTGAATGCCTTCTTCACTTTATATCTCTTTTTGGCATTCCTAAAACTATTTTAACTGACCAAGGCACAAATTTTACAGCTGATCTTTTCAAGAAAACATGCGAATTCTTAAAAGTAAAACAGCTTTGGTCAAGTCCGTATCACCCTCAAACACAAGGCGCACTTGAGCGTAACCATTCAACTCTAAAGGAATACTTGAAATCATTCGTAAATGAAAACCAAGACAATTGGCCTCGCTATGTTTATACTGCCATTATGGTGTATAATACTAATGTTCACTGCACAACAAATTATACGCCGTATGAGCTTATTTTCGGGCAGAAACCTACTATTCCTGACTCTATCTTTGACTCGGCTCCAGATCCCACATATCCCGAATATCTGAAAATGCTGTGTCACAGACTCAAATATTCGAAGGAAAAAGCAATTCAAAATATAAATCAGTCTAAAGAAAGGTCCAAAAGGTACTATGACTCACACACGCGACCCGTCAAATATCAGGCCGGACATCTTGTTTACCTAAGGAATCATCTAAGACTTAGAAAAGCTCTTTCACCTATATGGAAAGGACCATATACAGTTAAGCAAGTTCATGACAATAACACCGTAACCTTGCTTATCAATAGGCGGCTCGTCAGACATCACTTTGACCAAATTAAACACGCAACATCGAATTCAGTTTAAACGTACTATTTCAATATTAATTTTAAATTTTCAGAATCATACTGCCTTTGCTATTTCTTCTTGCGACACCATCGGCTCAGGAACTCGTTCAACCGCTGGATAAAAGTCCCGGTATATACTTCGATCCCATCAGCAACTTGAAGCTAATAAACGACCACATTCACTATATTATACCTTTAGATTTAAATTTTATTCAAGCTCATTTAAAACATATAAGAAATATTTTCGAAACTTTTAAATTACTCTGTAATCAAAACAAAGCTATTGATGATTTCCATTGCTTAAATATGCTTAACCCTCTCAATTCTGTTTACGATGATATTCTACGAGATTATCATGCAATTTCTCATTTATTTTCCGTAAGATCTAAAAGATCCGCCTGGTTTGCTGGAGTAGGTACTATATTGAAAAAAGTGTTTGGCACAATGGATGAAAATGACTATGAACAATATAACAATGACATACAAACTTTGTACTCAAATGATAAAACATTAGCTGCATTAATTAAACAAAACATTTATATATCTAAATCCGCAATCCTCACCTTTAATAACACATTAAATACTATAATGCAAAATGAAAACCGTCTTAGTGAAGTTACTAATAAGCTATTTAAAAATGTGACTATAGTTACAAACGAACTTTTGTTTAGAAATAAGATAAGTGAAGTCTTAAATGTTCTAGAGGCAAATCTATTGTTTTTGTCTTATAAGTTAGAAGACATAGTAAATTCATGTATGTTTGTAAATAGTAATACACTGCACCCTTCAGTTGTTACACCAACGCAGCTTTACTCTGATTTAGAGAGTAATATAAAACATCTTCCTAAATATAAAGAATTCCCAGTCGATATAGAATTAAGAAACATTAACTTGCTATTAAGGATGTCTGAACTCGATACGTATTATAGTTATAATAAGGTTATATTTGTAGTACGGATTCCACTAGTTTATCATATAGAATACGATCTTTATAAGCTCATTCCATTACCAATACCGCATAATGCAAGCAAGCCAAATTCCTATGCAATGATTATACCAACAAAAAACTTTGTAGCTCTTAGCAAAGATAAATCAACTTATTGTACATTAGATGAGATTAACTCCTGTAAGTCTGCCTACAAAGGCACTATAGCTTGTAACATTCCTAATATCTTATCAGTCAATACGAATCCTATTTGTGAAATAGTACATATATAATAATATATCAATAATAATATATCAATCATAATAATACATCAATTGATGACAAAAATAATCACAATATTGCCAACAAACTGTGAAACGAAATTTATTTATGGTGATGTAGATATCTGGCAAAATCTTGGTCGTAATAGTTGGATCTTTGTACAATCAAAATCTACCAAAATATCTATTGAATGTTACTCTAATATTAAGGATATAACCATAAGTGGGACAGGTATTTTATCATTGGAACCACAGTGTATGGCCTTCTGCCGAAATGTTAAATTGTTAGCAACATCGAACTTGGAAGTCAATATAACACACATAAATTCAGATTTTGACATTATTGCAGACGAATGTTGTAATTTTAAAACATTTAGTAACTTTAATGTGAATACTTCAGCCATGACTATATTAAATGTTAATTTAGATGATCTTAAAACCATTAAAAATCAAGCTGAAATAGTAAATAAGGATGTTGATAATTTCTTGAAAAATAATCACATCATCTTTTCAAACCACATTAGTTTTCCTATTGTAATAATAATGCTCATTGTTTCTTTTATAATCTTCTTGACATACATTTATTGTAAAGTACATAATTATAGTTTAATACCTTGTGCCAATAAAGATACTGTAACAGTGGAACAAATCCCAACTGAAGAAGATATTCCACTGCCTAGATTAAGAATATAATCATATACATAAATACTATACTTAAATTAGATATAACATAAGCAACTTATAGATAGAGGTATAAGTAGCATAAAGTTAGATCTAGTAGCATAAGTTATAATTGTAATTTTATATTATTGAGCGCATTCCTCTGTTACCTTTCCTTTGCATAGTTAATATTCCATTTAATTATTCTTATTCAATCTTGTTCATGTAAACTTACTTCCAAGAGTAAGTTTACTCTTGTTGGGGGAGATGTTATACCCGGCTTTCCCATCCTATTTCCCTTACGTTGCACCTATCCTAACTACTGTTGCAAAATAGACAATATTGCTTTCTCCCACGATCCACCATTCCCAGTCAGTCTCATCCCAGCTCTCGGTCGCGCCGCTCATTTTTATTAAATCTACTTATTGTCATTTAATAAGTATTTTTCTGCTAATTAAAACTTTCAGTGTTAATTAAATCTTTTTTTTAAAAACCAATTTTCCGGGTTCCGTATAATAGAACGTTAAGTTGTCTTTGGATGATTCCAGCAGCTGTGATATTTGGTCTTCCGAGCTTGGTTCCGTAGAAGTAATATCCGTTCGTCGCAGGTACTTCACTTCTTGACATTTTCCAATTATGCTGTTTTTCTTCAGATGAACTTCTTCATTGCCAAGGTTGAGAATTCGTACACTGGCCGTTCTGTTTGTCATGAGCAATGTTCTTGCAGTAATCCAGGTCGGATGTGTGCCCTCATCTTCGGCAACTACACATAGTCCACTCTTGACTGTATTTGGAAATTTCACTCGAACAATATTTTGCGATTTTGGAGCCAACACGACGTCCTTGAGACAGTAAAGCTTACACGGTGCCGTTCCTTCGAAGAACACTTCTTGCTCGGGAAACCGGAGAACACCACGGGCCACATCCAATATGCAATGCTGCTTCTCCAAAAAGTCCAATCCCAGAATGCAATCATCAGTTATGTTGGCAATAAGCACAGGATGAATGTATGAGTGCTCACCGATGACTATCTCCACATCTGTATCGCCAAGGACAGGAACTGACTGGCCGGTTGCTGTCCGTAGTGAGCATGCTGCAGATCGATGTTTCCGAAATATAAATCGTTGCAGGAATTCAGGCTTCACAATTGTGCGCGATGCTCCTGTGTCCACTGTGAACTTGCAGGTCTTGTTGTTCAGGGTGCCCTCGACGATTAAGCTGTTCCCATTGCACACTTGTGTCACAGTGATGGTGGGGGCTCTCTCTTGACCAGCCAGCGCCCGCCCCGCGGCCCTGGCGACGTTTAGTTTAACGCCTCCTCATCCACTTGGGTCTCGCAATTTCTGACCCGTTTCTTCGTTTTCGGGCAATCAATCCGAATATGCCCTTTTTCTCCACACCCATAACATGTCGGTCCATAACGGGGCTTCCTGGTTTCAGTCACTAGCTCCCGAACTCTGTATGGTTTGGTGTCTCGTCGCACTGCTTCCACTTCCAAGGCATGAGCAAGGGCGTTCTTGAGTGTCTGATGATGCCCCAATCGTACCGCAGCGCGTACCTCATCATCCCTGATTCCATCCACAAAGCTCTGTAGAGATGTCACTTCAATGGTTGATGGCGTCGACACGTAGGCTCGTCGGACCAACCTCTCGATTTCGTCTGCCCACTGTTGCAATGTCTCTGTGGATTTCTGGGTGCGCTCTCGTAGTTGTGCCCTGTACGCATGCTCCATGTGCTTGTCTCCATAGCGCGTTTCGAGGGCTTCCAGCAGGGTCTTCAACGTCCTTTCCTCTTCAGGTATGCGTTCCAGGATAAGCTGAGCGTCTCCTTTCAGCGCTAATGTGAGCGCTGTATTTGCGTGCTCATCTGTCCAGCCACAGCTTTTAGAAAGCGTCGTGAACTGAAATTTGTAGGCTGCCCACGAAGATGTTCCGTCGAAGTGCGGCAAATCTAGCTTGAAGGGCGAGTTCATAGTGGGACCCTGGCTGCTAGGTCCAATTCCTCGTAACTTCAGTTTCTGAAATTCGTTGGCCAAGTCATTCACGGTCTGCTCATGTATGTCAAGCCGCCCTTCTACTTCCTTGATACTGGTTTCCACCATTTTGATCTTCTCGCCCATACCGGCAAGCCCGCTCTGCAACTGACGTCCAATTGTCTCTTCCAGTTTGCGGCTAGCTTCTTCCTGTTCCTTGCGTGCTTCTTGTTGGGCCATCTGTACAGCCTGTAGTGCAGCCTGTTGTTCCTGGCGAGCTTCCTCCTGTTTGCGGCTAGCTTCTTCCTGTTTACGGCTAGCTTCTTCCTGTGCCGCCTGTACAGCCTGTAGTGCGGCCTGTTGTTCCTCACGTACAGCCTTTTGTTCCTGGCGTGCAGCTTCTTGTCCAGCTAGGAGAGCGGCTAGCATGGCCTCCAGGCCTCCATCCGTAGTTCGGCTCACCGGCGGTGCTGTAGGTGGCGCTGCCATAGTGGGTGCCATCGGTGTTGCTGCTGGCTCTTCCAATGTGGATGTTCCTGCTCCCGATGCTTCGAGCTCCTTCTGCCGGGTTGCATCCATCTCCGCCTGGCGCCTGGTGCGTGGAGTACGCGTATCTTCCCTCGGAGTGATTGGCATTCCGCTTCTGACACCAATTGTTACGTGCGGGGTGGTATTAAAATGCCAATCCGATGAGATGAACGTTTATTTCCACTGATCACTAGGTTAGCACAATGTTCCACAGTAGTTGTCCAAATCGTCTTGCACAATTATCAAAAGTCCGTTAACACACACTGAGGTCGTTGGTAATCACAATCACTGATTTCACTGTTCACAGTTCACAACACTAGTTCACTGATAACACTTAACGATCACTTGGTCGCTATCCGCGCTTAGATAGTTACACTGTCGCTTCCAGAGAAAGACTGCCTCAAGCCGCGGTTTCAACGTCTTATATAGGACGAGAATATTTCTACAGAAATTTCCAGTATTGACTCGAAACAATAGACAAAAGACGTTCAAAACAAAGCAATAACAATCACAAACAAAAGGGGCGGCTTTCCTTTGAGCATCTGACGTAAACAACTTTACCATACATGCTAATTTGATCTCTAACTACTTATGAATAAGGTTCAATCTTAACTACAAAACTAGGTACATTGACTAGGGTCTGAATTCCCGGAAGGTTAACTTTTATGACGGTCGGGTCGGGTGTTTATAGCCCCTAATTAGTCTATTCTTTCCCACGGTATTTTTGTTCGAGAAGCTTGGCGAAACATCGCGACTCGACGACGCGATGTAACAGTATTAATCTTTTCATTAAAAGCATTCCAATGACTCTAAACACGACATTTAAAATATGAGCTATAAGTTGGTGAGGATTTGAGTATTCTGTAGAGTCAATGCTTCCATATTCTTACAATATCGTTAAAGAAGAAGATTTTAGAATTGATCAGACCTATGAAAATTGATTTCATAGCGCAATTAACTAGAAGAAAGCTCATAGTTTTATAACAATAGAACGAATTTTCATGAATCAAAGCTAAGAACACTCGATGAAGACATCTATCAAACAAAAAAAAAACTATCAATAATAAAATCAAAATTGGTTCATCCGGCTGGGTGCTAAGATGCTATGCAGACACACAGATACACACGTTAAACGTATAATACCCCTACTTTTTGCGTCGGGGAACGCCGTAAGGTTACGGCGGCAGATGTTCTCCTTGGTGTTAAGCTACTTTTCAACCGACTTCCAAAAAGAAGGAGGTTCTCAATTCGTTTTTTTTCTTTTTTTTTGTGTGGATGTTACGCGATTACTCCGTCAATTGTGAATCGATTCGAATTATTATCTGTACGAAAACCCATGATTCATGAATGCACATAAAACTTTCATTGGTGGGTATATAGCTAGTGTAGGCTCGATGGCTCAGTGAAGCTACAAATGAACTCAAATAAACAAAAATATGCACCCACCGTCAAGTCCATTCCATTTTCAAGTACTTCACGCTTTTTGTATCACACACCATCAGTCTTTAGACACTTCACTTCCGTGTTTTCGTAGTTTATTGTAATAGTGTTTACTGGATCGAGGCATCCGCGGCGCCGGCGCTTATTTTGTATGTTTTTTCGCGGTAACCAATCGCGGTCAGAGGTGAGCGATGATCACACGACGAACGTCTTTTTATAATGGCGGGCGCGGCCGGGCAGCGGCGCGCGGGCGGGTGTTTTTGCTGCGTTCCGTTTCTCGTAGGTGCAGCGAAATATTTGACGAGTATTAAAATTTTGGGTTGCGGTCCCTACATTTCCCCCCACCGAAATCCGACAGGATTTCCCAGTTATAATTCCAAGTTGGAAATAAATAAATATTGTGTTGAAAAGTGTATTGAATAACAAAATATTAATGTAGATGTAGGGTGTCACACTGAGGTGTAGTGTTAAGTAAATATAAGGTTACAAATTAGGTAGTGCTAGATAGATTAGTACTACAAGTATGTAAATTATAGAGAGTGGACTGTATAGTATATGAAACTTAAAACTAGATGGGTTGACCTTTGTAAGATAAGTTAGAGAATAGAGACTTCTAATCATCCTGCTCCAAGGGGAGCGGGCTGAGCTTAACTACGGGTCTTGTGAATTCACTGTGTTTGGTTCGAACACTAACGACACGCGTCACATTGTCTGGGCCTGTGTATAGCTTAGTGACTCTGCCTAGTACCCACTGAAGGGGCGGTGCGTCCGAGTTTATAAGCACTAGATCGCCGACCTTCAGATCTCGACAACCTTTGGTCCACTTTTGGCGGGTTTGAAGTGTGTGAAGGTAATCTTTGCGCCACAGACGCCAAAACTGTTGGGCTATCTGTTGTACCGCCTGCCACCTACTCAGACGATTTATAGGGAGACTAGTTAGGTCATACTCTGGAGCATCTAACAATCCGCGGCCTACTAAGAAATGTGCTGGAGTAAGTATCTCGAACTCGCTGGGGTCCGAGGACAGAGCGCAAAGAGGGCGAGAATTGAGCACGGCTTCAACTCGCGCAAAGAGTGTTGTTAACTCTTCAAATGTTAGCGTCCTGCTTCCGATGGTTCTTTTTAAAAGTGACTTTGCCGATTTAATGGCTGCTTCGTAAAGACCGCCGAAGTGACTACCTGTTGGAGGGTTATGCTTCCATTGAACTTGACGTTTGGTAAACTCGCCTGAGATATCATCCGTGTTGGATTTTAAGAATTGTGAGACTTCAGCTAACTGTTTACCGGCTGAAACGAAGTTCGTCGCATTGTCTGAGATTAGCGCCTGACATAATCCACGTCTTGCTGTAAAACGGTCAAATGATGCCAGAAAGCATTCTGTGCTAAGTGAGGATAAAGTCTCTAAATGTACCGCGCGAGTAGCACAGCAAACGAAAATGCATAAATAAGCCTTGGTGATGCGAGCATTTCTACGAATGGACTCTTTTGTTAAAAATGGACCCCCTATGTCAAGACCTACCGAATGGAAGGAGTGAATATCTTCCGTTCGAAACTTAGGTAACTGTCCCATTAGAGGTTGCCTGACTGTCGGTCTTACTTTAAAACACGCTATGCATTTGCTTGTGCGTAGTCTGACTATGCTACGAGCGGACACAATCCAGAACTTTTGACTCAATATACTCTGTAGGGTACGTGGTCCTACATGTAAATAAAGCACATGGTAATAATCGATCAGACAATTAGTAAAATTGCATTTTTTAGGAAGCAATACAGGATGTTTTTTGTCGAACGAAATCTCTGCGAGCGAAAGTCTACCCCCCACCCTGAGGAGACCATGGGGGTCAACGAAGGGGTTGAGCTTTTGCAGAGACTGCTGCGGCTGAAGGCTCTTTGATATCGCGATTATATCGGCGGCAAAGTGGTGCTGTTGCACGGATTTTATGATGACGTCACGTGCGTCTTTTAAGTCACTTAGAGAAAGTTTAGTGCGCTCGGATTTAGGTGTGCGACAATTCGTGATGAATTTTCGAATCCGAGCTACGATATTGACTAATTTCGTGTAGTTAGAATATCTCTCAGAAAGCTCATAGATGAGATTAGAGGACTCCTCCGACGTTACCAGCGCCATAGTGTTAAGGGAGGTTTTTAGTTCGGGAGGATTGACGTCTCTGAACTCATCTATAGCGCGTACTGGCCATCGCTCACTTAGTAGCCAGCTGGGACCATTAAGCCATTCGGGATTTGAGAGAAGCACGGACGGCGTCGCACCCCGGGAACAGATGTCGCTCGGGTTACTCTCACCACTTACATGGAACCAATTAGTACTGGGAACTGTGTCCAGTATTTTTGTTACTCGAGTGGCCACGAATGTTTTAAGCTTGTAGCTTGGTGTGTTAAGCCAAGCCAGTACTACAGAAGAATCAGTAAACAACAAGATGTCGTTGATACTGATAGCTCGCTCCTGAAGAATACCTGTGACATACTTGACGAGTTTGGCGAGCAAGTGGGCTGCCATTAGCTCGAGTCGTGGTACAGATACCGTTTTCAGCGGAGCCACTTTTGATTTAGCAATTAGAAGGCTCGTTTTGCTATCACCGTCGTCGTTAGTCGTGTGTAGGTATATCTGAGCCGCGTACCCGAGGGTAGACGCGTCAGCGAACGCGAAAATACGAGAGGTCGTACTTTGCGATACCATCACGTGACGTTCGTGTCTAAGTTCGGAAAGTAGAGGTAGCTCCCGAACGAAGGCCCGCCATTCTGTTTCAAGGTCAACAGGCAAGCGCTGGTCCCAATCGAGTTTCAGGGCCCAGATCTTCTGCATGAAACCTTTGGCATAAAATATGCAGGGTGCAACAAAACCGAGAGGATCGAATAAACGACCGATCTGTGATAGAACGGTGCGTTTTGTGACCTCGTAATCATACTTCATCGTTCTGAAGGAAAAGCAGTCCGTTCCTGGTAGCCACTGAAGACCCAAAACCTTGAGTGACAAATCTTCATCATCGTCAAACTCAATCGGAGTTTCTCGGTGATCTTCAGGGACCGCGGCCAGCACCTGAGCACTATTACTAGCCCACTTACATAACAGGAAGCCAGCACTCTGCAACAGCTCGCGTAGATCCTTCTGCAGCTGGAGAGCGTCATCCTCTGTGGGTTCCGACCATAGTAGGTCATCCATGAAGAATCCACTTTTAAGAACTCGAGCTGCAGCTGGATACGTATCTGCGTGTTCGTCGGCTAAAGTATGCAGTACCTTGATGGCCAGATACGGACTACTAGCGACCCCATACGTGACAGTCGCCAGCTCGTAAACCTGAACCGGTTGATCTGTTGAGTGGCGCCACAGTATGTGTTGATAAGGCCGTTGGTCTTGATGTATCAAAATTTGTCTGTACATTTTACAGATGTCTGCGGATATACAAACAGCATGTAATCGGAAATTTATTAATATCTGATTAATATCCGCCTGAAGTTTCGGTCCCGCTAGAACCACGTCATTAAGTGACTTGTGATTAGCAGTTTTTGTCGACGCGTCGAACACGGTACGCAGCTTGGTGCTGGTGCTCGTCGGTTTGAGAATACAAAAATGCGGGATCAAATACTTGGAATCCACGTTTTGTAAATTACCTAAACACGTCATGTGACCTAAAGACTCATAGTCGGACATGAATTTGTGATATTCACACTTTAATTGAGAGTCGCGGTCGAGACGCGCCTCTAAATTAGTCAATCTCCGTAACGCCACCTGTCGAGAATCGCCGAGACTGTGGTCCGGCCGAAACGGATACCTAACAACGTATCTACCGGTGTTCGGATCGCGACTATGTTCGTGCGCGAACAACTTTTCTGCTAATACGTCGTCGGGTTTCTTTGGTTGTTCCGACGGTACGTTCTCGACTTCCCAGAACGCGTTCATCACCCGGTCTAAGTTATCCGTACTAGAAAATCCGGAAAAAGCGTGGTTATCCGAGTCTAAACTCTTTTTATTGCTATCGCGCCAATCTATTTGACCGGTGATAACGTATCCGAAGATAGACTTTAATATCACGGGCAAACCCGGGCGTTCCGGTAGTATTTTATCTCCGTCGTATAGGTAAGGAAATAAGTCGCCTGCTATCAATAAGTCCACCGGCGCGGGCCGATGAAACGCTGGGTCCGCTAACTCGATATTCTGATAACGATCTAAAATATCAAGAGGTAACCTAACTGTCGGTAGATTGCCGGCTATGTTCGCGACGATAACCGCGTCCGTATTAAGAACGGGCGATGTATCGTGTCGCGGTTTTATTGCGAGCGAGGTTTGACCAAAGTTATCAACTTGGTTCCCGCCTAGACCGATCGTTCGAACATCGCATCTACGACGAGGTAATCCTAGCCTCTTCGCACAACTATGTGTTATATAGCTTGACATAGCGCCGCTGTCTATAAGTGCGCGCACGCAATGGAAGTGTCCCCATGCGTCCGCGACGTGTACGACCGCGGTGCCAAGCAGGACTGTCTGATCAGTCGAACATGTGAGACCCACAACGTTCCCTTGACACGTGACTGAGGAGTCGATGTGAAGAGAGCTGTGGTGCCTCTTTTTGCAGACCGTACAACAATGTTTGGACGGACAATCAGCGCTGGTGTGATTATCACGCAAACAGTTCTCACACAAACTGAGCTCTTTGACTTTGGCAGTGCGTGACTCAGGTGTAAGCGCGTTGTAGACTGCACAGCGATAGATAGCGTGTGGCATTGGACAACACGGACAGACGTTGGATTTCTGCCGTTCGACAACGTTGTTCATGCTGGCCACAGCTGCGGTCATAGTAGGTTTATAACCGTGTTGTGTGGTCGTATCCTTGTTTGAACGCGACGTAGATGGCTTGAAAGCTGGTGTAGACGGCTTGGCGTACACTGACTTGCTTTCTGACATCTCAAGGACACGCGCTTGCTTCTCGATAAAGTTCAATAATTGCTTAACGGTAGGTATCTCGCCCGGCGGCACGGTCTGTTCGAACTCGCGGCGCGTCACGGGGTCGAGATTTCGCAAAGATATTTGGAATAGTATAAAACTAGATAAATCCGGAATTTTAAGAAGTTCTAAAGCTGTAATATTTTCATGATAAGTTTGGAGAAAATTATTAAGGTTCGCGGCCGATTCGCTTATCAACGGTTTAAAGTTAAACAGCTTGTCTAAATACGCCGAAGCAAGCGCGCGCTTATTCTCAAATCGCTTAACTAAGGCGCTCCATACGATGCTGTAATTATCAGCTGTGATTGGCATTGATTTCACAATAGATAAAGCCGAACCGCTAACCGATGACATAAGGTAATAATATTTCTCGACATCAGTAATCGCGGGATTATCATGAATTAAGCTCGTAAACGTATCACGGAAGGTTATCCAATTTTCGAGTTTACTATCAAATTTAAATAGTTGTAATTCGGGTAACTTTACGCACCGCCTAGTTATTTGCAATTCCTTGCCACCGGGTTCCGTCTTGGCGGGACGCTCGGGTGGGTGAAGGCCATTGGAAACTTTACGAATCGCATAATAAAGTACATCAAACGCCTTTATTTCGCTATACGTAGGGACATAATTTGGTTTGTATTTCCGATATAGTGAATTTATTTCCATAACGCACCTATTGTATTCCGCTCGGATGTCTGAGAGGTCATCGATCCGTGCAGAAAACTCGGCTAAATGAGTTACATCTGTTTCTACTTCTAATGACATTTCATATAAATGTTGAATGCGAAGAAAACACATTTCCTTTGACGTCAAGAAAGGATGAACCTGATCGTCGAGATCCGAGTCAGGAACAGTATTTTTACCAGTCATTTTGAGTCACTAAATTACGATACAACAACCGAAAACGTCGAAATAAATTATCCTAGAAAATAAATCCACAAACATTTAATTACGTATTATTTTCCCGCTACGCAAGACGAAACGTAATGGCTGCCGGGCGGTGCCGGTGTTAGAGAGGTCTAACCGGCAAAGTAATCACAATAAAACACAGTAAATACACAATGTAGGCATTTGTTTCTACAATAACACGATGCTAGACATTTATAATAAGCGATATTACTATAGAAATGAGCTAGTACTATGAAATTCAGAAAGTTACGATGCAATTTGTTTCACTATCACATAAAGGTCAACGCACCCGTGTCACTGTTTTCGATAAAAAAAACACTATATTTTCGTATTAAACAATAAGGATTGCATAAAATATGTTATTTAGTGTTTGAAAAAGTGTAGGTTGAAGTTGGAACCTGTGTGGTTTATTAGTAAAACACAAATAAAAAGTGCAAGCACGTGTTGGGTGTGGTACCTACTTGGGAGGTGTAATATGATTTGTGTGCAATGAAAGTATTAAAATAACTATGAGACTTGACGTTATAACCGGGAGTCCGGGTCGAAGGCCCAAAATGTAGGCTCGATGGCTCAGTGAAGCTACAAATGAACTCAAATAAACAAAAATATGCACCCACCGTCAAGTCCATTCCATTTTCAAGTACTTCACGCTTTTTGTATCACACACCATCAGTCTTTAGACACTTCACTTCCGTGTTTTCGTAGTTTATTGTAATAGTGTTTACTGGATCGAGGCATCCGCGGCGCCGGCGCTTATTTTGTATGTTTTTTCGCGGTAACCAATCGCGGTCAGAGGTGAGCGATGATCACACGACGAACGTCTTTTTATAATGGCGGGCGCGGCCGGGCAGCGGCGCGCGGGCGGGTGTTTTTGCTGCGTTCCGTTTCTCGTAGGTGCAGCGAAATATTTGACGAGTATTAAAATTTTGGGTTGCGGTCCCTACAGCTAGGATTAGAACCAACGACCGTCGGGTCAGAATCAGGGTAACTATCCTTCACGCCAAAAGGCCGTCCAATATCACTACGTAAGTATCATAAAACAAATTCCATCACTGCGTCTGTCTGTCTGTCTGTTCGCAATAATCTCAATAGCTACTGAACGGATTATCATGCGGTTTTCACCAATAGCCAGAGTGTTTATGAGGAAGGTTTAGGTGCATAATTCGTTAAGGTTTTGTGTAAATTGGTTGAAATATGATGATGATTGTTAAATATGTTAATATTTTATATTCGATGCAACAAACTGATGCAAATTTTGTAGACATATATGTACTACCCGTGCGAAGCCAGGGCGGGCTGCTAGTTTTATTATAAAAACGAATTGAATTGCCCAAAAAGGATTTGTTAGACTTTTGCAATTTAAATAACGGCACCCTGAGTTGGTGACAATTCCGCGTGTGCTTACTGTGCACATCGCTATGTTAGTGTAATTTTTTATATTTTTACGCGCAAACATTATATTTTCATAAATATACAAAGAGTGAACAGTCATTATATTTATATCCTTAAAAACATTTTCAAGAGAGGTACGTGGACTCATGTTATAAATTGCTCGAATGGCACGTTTTTGTAACACAAAAATGACATTTATATCTGCAGCTCCCCACAACAGAACGCCATAGCTCATTAAACTATGAAAGTAAGCATAGTAAACTATTCTCGCTGTTTTAGAATTAAAATTAGAATACTTATAGTTAATGTTCTGTAGGTCCCTTTCGAGCCTGTTATAACTTGATGAAGTCTTGAGGCCCATATTATTTGAGTCTATATTGCTATTTGTTGCAATAAGCGTCGTGTTCAAGAGTTCCGAATTTTTATGCTCCTTCAAATTTATGCATTTTCGTAGTTCTAACAATTTTTTCAGATGAATTTAACTGATATTTAAGTTCTTGATTTTCCTTGTTAAGTTGTTCCAACGTCGTGTAACCTAGATCGCAATTTTTCGTTACGTCATGTAGTCTTTTGTTCTCCTTCTGAGTATCTTCTAGTCGAAAATCCAAATTAATTAACTGTTGCTTTAGCTCTTGATTCCTTTTATATACATTTTTAATTTCTAATTCTCCTTCTTCTCTTTCATATAATGATTTTTTGATTACATTTTCAGAATTTTCTAGTTTGATTAGGGTTTCTTTCAATTTTAATTGTAATTCCTTGATAGTAGCTTGTCTAGTTTTCATTTTTAATTGCAAAAATAAACGTATTGATGCAAAAAAAATAATTCAAAATAAAGTACTTAGTCGAGATACGAACTCGGTGCGTCTCGATTCCAAGGCTGCACTACTCCTGGTTAGGCTAAGATAGTCTCGTCAGGTATGGTTGAAATTGTAGATTGTAATATACTCAAATATGTCCGTTAACTATTTTAGTAGAGATATCTCCTTGTTGGCATTTTTATTTTCATTATTTATTTGTTATCGTAATTTAATGTATCATATATTATGTTATCTTAATACATAATTTCAATAGCTAAGCTGAGGTGCTATTGCCAACTCACGGTTTAGAATCCAATGTAGATTTTATGAGGTGCCACACAAATTCACGAAAAACCCTTTCATCGGTTTGTTTACAAAATCTGTATCACACACTTGTTCGTTGTTTTCTCATAACTATCTTGATTTGCACTTTGCTAGTAACTGTGCACATAAATTACACTATAATACAACTTTATACTATATCGAAACAACTTAAAACTGTAAATTATATTTTTTTAATAATTTTATATCGGAGCTATATACTGAGCGTGACGGAAGCGCCATCTCGCGATAGTGTATTTCTGTTACCGCTAGAACAACAAATACTAAAAACAAAATAAAGTTAAAAATTAAAGGGGGTGGGTCCCCATACAAAAAACGTGTTTTTAAACGCCATCTATCTAATTAGTTTCGGCAAAATGACATAGATGGCGCTAGTAGACGAGCCCCGTCTTTCTAGATCGCGACCAAACCAAATATTCTTGGTAATATCAATTAAGCAAATATATGACATTGAAACTCTGTTATGTTTCTCTTTATTGTACGGAACCCTCCCTAAGTGTGAGTGAGACGCGATGCTGATTCGCACTTGGCCGGTTTTATTCTTTGGTGACAACACTCTCACTAATTTCTAAGTATATAGGAGAGTGATCTGAATTCATATCATAGCTTTGGTACGTTCTAGTATAAGCTGATGAGATGTTTTTTAAGATAAAGAAATCTATAAGGTCTGGAATTTTATTAGGGTCTGTTGGCCAGTATGTGGGTAAGCCAGAGGATGCTACTTGACATTTAAAATTTTTAACAGCGCACAACAGTTCTTTGCCTTTAGTGGTGGTCAGTCTCGAGCCCCAATATGTGTTTTTAGCGTTGAAGTCTCCTCCTAGTACAAACCTGTTTCCCAGGCTCTTCAGGAATGTGCTATAGACATCTCTTTTTATATTATGCCGAGGGGGGCAGTAAATCGCTGACAATGTTATTGTATATGTTCTAGTTTTAAGACATATCGCTACCGATTGTATTTCTCTCACTTCGTATTTGCTTTTCTCGTGGTGATTGAGGTATTCTTTAACAATAACAGCACTACCCCCTCTTGCAGTGTTATCTAGGTGCAGGGCGTGATATATTTATTTTATTTTACATTGCCTTTAAATGTTATGTGACATTGCTTTGTGAAATGAGTTTCAGATATTAAACAAACGTCAATATTTTCGATGTCTAGGATCACTTGAAGTTCTCTCTGATGTTTTTGTAACCCATTTGAATTCCATGCCATTATTTTAAGTGGCCTATTCATTTTCTTATTTTCGAAGTAGCTGTTTTGGTGCTACACAACGCTACAACTTGAGCGTAGGAAATGTTTGCACTAAATTTGGTGTTTTTTACCGAAGGCGGTTTGTTATTACTAAGTTTACGAGGCTTTTCAGTGCGTACCTCAATATGGCGTGTTGTCAAACTACTTTTATTTTTTTTGTACTGAAGGTTTTTGTTCCGGACAGCTTCGTACTCCGACAGCATATAGAGATAGATATATAGTTAGTTATAAGTTGTATATAATAAAGATAAGTTTTAGCTTAGTACTCTAGGATAGGTAGGGTACTTTGCCATGTATAGAGTTCGCATTTCGATATAGCATCGTATAGATAGACATATAATTTGTATTGTATAAACGTTCATATTCGTGTGTTAGTCGTCTTCTCACACCCGTTGGGGTGCGGGGAAAGGGGGTCAGGGCCTTGCCCTCTGCCCCTAGCTTCTACTACGCCCATAACGATGGGCGGGTCTTTTGAAGTATTCAGGGTTCTTTGCTGAAGCCATGGTAGCCACTATGTGCTGGGGCGACAGGGCCGAGCCAGGTGAGACCCCGTTCGGGGAAGCCCAGCTAACCCGTCAGCGCGCGCAGCAGTGGCCACCGATGGTTGCAGCGTCTCCTCTTCTTCCTTCTTCTCCTCTTCATCCTCTTCACCGGATTCATTTTTTCCAATGAGGTCTCTGGAGAACGGCTTGTATTTTCTACCCCGTCTCTCGTCGTTTTCAGGTGGTCGCGCGTGTAGCGGCGCGATGCCGCGTATGTGGTCTTGGGTGCTGTTGTCCGCCTTACGAAACATTCGTGTAATCAGGGACCTGACGAAGTCCTCGACGCTCTCCATCCTAGTGTCTCTACGTATCACGTCGTTTCTGACATATCTCTGCGCTCCGAGTATTGTCCTTAGTGTCTTGTTCTCCTGTGCTTGTATGCGGTTTCTGCTACTTCGACTTATGTACGGATACCAAGCTGGAGCCGCGTACGTTAGTCTGGTCCGTACATAAGTCTTGTAGATCATTAGTTTGGTGAGCGTCGGCAGGTTAGACCTGAAAACAGGTGTCAGCAGCGTCCTAGCGTTTTTGGCCTTAGCCACAGCCGCGTTGACGTGGTCTTGGAAACTCAGGTTTCTGTCTAGGTCCACTCCTAGGTACTTTACTTTCTTTTGCCACTGAATCTCTTGCCCCATGAGCTTCAGTGGCGGTGGGAGTCTTATCCGTCCTGTGACTAAGGCTTGGGTCTTTCCGACGTTAACTTTGAGCCTCCATTTCTGGAGCCACGCTGGTAGGGCGTCCAGGGTGTCCTGCAGCTTCTTGACGGCTTGTTTTGGCTTGAATGAGGATGCGAAGTAGGCTGCATCGTCCGCGTATAGAGCCAGCTGCGTCTGCCCGACGACTGGGATGTCGTCGGTATACCAGGCGTAGCACACGGGGGCGATGCAGCTTCCTTGGGGTACCCCTGCTCTCACTGGTATCCTTGCTGACGTCTTGTCCTCTACTTGGACGAAGATTTCTCTGTCCGTTAGGTAGCTTTTTAGCACACAGACTACCTTCTTTGGTGCTGGAGACTTCGCGATCTTGTATATTAGACCGTCATGCCAGACTCGGTCAAAGGCCTTTTCCATGTCGAGCATGACGGTCACAACAGTTTCCTTTTTGTTGTGGTTCATGGCCATTTCGTTGATTATCCTGGTGATCTGCAAGGTGGTGGAGTGTTCGGCCCGAAACCCGAATTGCTCCTTCCTTGGCCTTATGTGTGGTGTCAACAGAGGCATCAGCGCTCTCTCAAACAGTTTAGAGAGTGTGTTGAGGAGCGTGATGGGTCTGTATCCGTCCGGCTTCCTGATGTCTTTTCCGGGTTTCGGGATCATTACCACCTTGCCTACTTTCCAATTCTTCGGGAAATGGCCAGAGCGAAGGATGCCGTTGTACACCCTTGTTATGGCGGCGATGGATTTGTATGGCAGGTTCCGGAGAGCTTCATTTGATATCCCGTCTAGTCCTGGGGCTTTCTTTCTCGGCAGTTTTAGGATGAGCCGCTGGATGCTGCCCGGAGTGAGGAATAGGTTTTCCTTGTCTTCGTCCTTACTGCCTTGATCTTTTGTTTGACTTCTCGGTGGGTAATCGGAGTCGAAATATTCTTTGTTGAAGTCTTCTACCAGCTTCACATGCTCAGTGTTTGTGGTCGGGTTTAGAGAGAATTGGGTTTGCAGGTGGTCTGCAAATATTTCGGCTCTATCCTCCGCGGTAAACCTGAATAAACCTAACCTACCTAAACGTTCATATTCGTACAGATAGACAGAGATATAGTTTGTAATTGTATCGCATTCGTAAACAGCCTTATTATAGATAGATTTTGTTAGATTCTTATTAGAACATAGGAATATAACTCGTATAAGGTTTGTAATAGTAAAATAGGTCTTATAGGACTAAAGACAGGTCATTCGTACAACCTAAGTAGATAGGTAATAGATAAAAAGCATGTTCGGCTTTAATAGATGTAACAGATAGTCAACCTAGACCAGGTTAGGTTTAGGAATAGGGTTGGTACTTGCAAATAGCATAGGTCTGGGAGAGCTCCGCACTCTCTGATGGTTAGCGCTCGACTAAACAGCATCTCGGGAGAGTATATCTCCGAAAAGTCGGCATCTCGTGCGTGCGCCCACACAAGGACACACCCCGCGAGACAGAGTGCGGGCGCTCCCAGACTATCGACCTCTCGCTCTTTTGCAAGTACCAACAACAATATAAATAGAGCGTCGCTACCGTGCCAAATGGCAATTTTCAGGGCCAAACGCCTTCCAGCTCTGCTGTTTTAACATCAGTAGCTGACGCCACTGGTAAAGAAACCATTAAAGTAACCACCGGTGTAACCATTACTAGTAACCAAATAGTAACCACCGGTAGCGAGTCCGGCCCTTATCAGGGCCACCTAGTAACCCCGCCAGCGCCGATTGACTTGACGTCACCGGTGTCTCATCTCCCGAAGGGCTCAATACCGGCGTCCTTCTGGCTGTCGCTCTCACCGAGAGGGCTTTACGAGCGTGATATGCTCACGCTCGCCCGTCTTATCCAAGCCGGGGCCCTCTCGGATGGGATGCTCAGGTGGATGGCGCTATTCTTGCGCCTGGAGGAAGCAGAAATGGAGGGCAAGGAACTCTCGAACGAAGACCAAGTTGCGCTGCAGTTCGCCCAAAAAGCGATGATAACATTGCCACCTGCTCCCGAGCTCAAAATGCGGGGAGAAATCCCACCGCCGCCGCCCCGCACCGCCGAAGGGGGAAAACGCCGCCGCGCTCGCTCGGCGTCTCCTAGCCCTCCGTCGACGCGTACGAGGCTTAGGACTCCCAGCCCGGAACCCGGACCGTCCGGGGCTTCGCTGCTGGAGAAGGTACCGCTACCTCAGCGCCCGTGTTTTGGAGAAAAACTCCGTAAAACCGGGCGCGAGAAAGAGACGGCACGCGCCGCGATACCCGTCTCGAGCGCACGTCACCGTGACGTAGATCGCGCGCCGCATCACGCCACCCAGGCCCCGCCCCCACTCGCCGGCCCGAGTGACGTAGGCCGGACGGCCCCCGCGACCCGCGCCGCCCCCGTCGGCGCCTACGCCGCCGCCGCGCGTACCGGATCCGCCGCGTACGTAACCGCGGGTCGGGAACGCGTCACGCCCGCGAATGCTGGCCGTGCAACCGATGCACCCGCCGGCCGCGCGCCTTACGCCGCCGCCGCCGCGAAGCCGGGCCGCACACCTGTTGCGCCCGCTACCAACGCCGCCGCGCCCCGAGCGACCGCCGCCGCGCTCATGTCACGCGGCCAACCTGTTGCGCCCGCCGCACCTGTTGCGCCCGCCGCGACCGCGCCGGATACGACAAAGAAGACGCCTAAGTACCCACCGCTTATCGTCGAACACTTAACCAACTGGACGAAGCATTTTAAAGAGATAGCCCAGATTCTAAAGAGGCCGCCAAAGGGAAAACCCTACGGGCAGGGTATCAAATTCAGCCCTGAGGATGAAAATGAATACCGAGTGATCCAAAGCTACCTAACCCGGCTAGAGAAAGAGGAGAAGATAAGCTGGTTCTCTTATTCACTCCCGGCAGAGAGAAGCTTGAAAGTAGCTATCAGGGGGCTACCGTCGGACACCGATCCCAATGAATTGATGAAAGAACTCGAAGAAAAAGGATTCGAACCTGAATATATTAAACCAATATTCGGGCGGCAAGGCAGACCGGGATGCATATTCTACGGACTTTTCAAGAAAACGCCTTCGCTCATCCCGGCCATATACGAAGTCGACGAGCTGCTTTTTATGCCTGGCATAAAGATAGAAGCGTGGCGCGCGAAAAAGGGGCCCGCTCAGTGCCACAGATGCCAGCAGTTCCGCCACAGCTCGCATAACTGCCATAGAGAGCAGGCATGCGTGAGATGTGGCGAGGAACACGCGGCTAGAGAATGCCCACGCCCCAGGGAAGAGCCTGCCACCTGCGCCAACTGCGCCGGCACTCACCCGGCAAACTACGGAGCTTGTCCGGTATATAGAAAAGAAGCAAAAAATAAGAAAGCGGGCACACTCGCGCTTACAATGTCCGGTAGGCGCGGGCAGGCCCCGATAACCACGGCAACAGTGGAAGAGGCCGCGGCGAGCTCACTCATGGCCCCGGCGAACGCACCAGGAACGCGAAAAGCTGGACCCGCGAGAAGAGGAAAGAAAAAGCCCAAACAAACAAGGCAAGAAACCAAGACAACTCAGCCCGGATGTAAAACCACCGGACAGAACGACTCCCTGGGGCAAACGATCGGTGTCCTCAAACAGATACTGGAAGCAGTGCAATCGGGAACTGACGCTGAAACCGCAACCCTTATGGGCCTAATGCGTATTTTAAACAAGGATGGACAGAACAATTAAAATCGCATATTGGAACGCCCAATCGCTCGCGAAGAAGGTCAAATTACTGGCCACGTTCCTGCGCGAGCAAAAAATTGATATACTATTGGCCAGCGAGACACATCTAAATAAAAACACAACACTGAAGATGCCAAATTACCACGTTTACAGACAAGACGAGGTTAATGCAGACGGCAGAGCCTATAGGGGGCTAGCTATTATGGTCCACCGAAAGGTCATACACCAGTCCATCCCTGCTGAACAGTTCCAGACAATACAAGCGATAGGTGTACTTATCAACGTCGCCGGTAACAACATGAATATCTTCACTACATACAAGCCTCCGAGAACAACAATAAACCCAACCGAAATAAGAAAGCTTCTAGATAGTACGACACCTACCATCATAGCCGGCGACTTGAACAGCAAGCATACACACTGGAACTCCAGCAGGGTATGCGCGAGCGGCAGGCGTCTATACCAGGACTCGGTGGACCATCAATACGAAATAGCGGGCCCAACGTCATGGACTCATTACAGCCCAGACGGTAACGGCGACGTGATAGATATAATGATATACAAGAACATGAAGACGACACCGACCTTAACGGTCCTACCTGACTTGCCATCGGATCACCGTCCAGTCGTCATAACAATTGCTGAGGCACCCAGTATTGTTATGACCACCCGATGCAACCGGAAAATAGACTGGGAGAAATTCGACGAAGCGTTAATAAAACGAACAACGACAAGACCTATCACGACACCAAATGACGTAGAAGAGGCCACCCGAGACCTGACCACAGCTGTCCAGGACTCCCTGGAAACAGCTACCTACACTCCTAAGGCTGGACAGAGACTCAACCCCCTGCCCACCTGGATCAGGCGACTTATACAGGAGAAAAGGGAAAAACGGCAGCTGTGGCAGACAACAAGATGCCCGTCGGTGAAGAGTGAAGTAAACGCGCTGATAGAAAAGGTCAAGGCAGCTCTGGACGACCACGCGGCTGAAGCTTGGGAAAAACATATAGACGCTATATCGGATGAAATACCCTCAGTACATAAGCTGTGCAAACAACTCTCAGGAGAAAAGCAACCAATCCAACCACTGATCGGAAATGACGGTCGCTTGAAGTTTGTTGCAGAAGACAGAGCGAACATATTCGCTGAAGCTTTAGAAAAGCAATTTTCCCCCAACCCGACAAGCGATCTCAATCACGTCAAGGAAGTGGAGGACTACCTGGAAAAATACTTCCAAAACCCAACCACAACCGCCAGACCACTGAACGAAGAAGAAGCGGAAAAAGAAAATGAGGACATCTTTGTCACCCCTGGACGAGTGAAAAGACTGATACTCAAGCTTCCGAGAAGGAAAGCCCCAGGGCTAGATAAAATCTCAAACGAGGCTATCAGAAGGTTTCCACCGAAAACAGTCGTCGCCCTCACACGCCTCTATAACGGCATTTTGAGGTCGGGCCATTTCCCCACGGCATGGAAGACTGGTAAAGTGGTGATGCTGCCGAAACCAGGGAAGGACGCCCGGAAACCAGAATCGTACAGACCAATCACACTGCTCAGCACTCTTTCAAAGCTCTTTGAGAGGATACTGCTACCGTTTATGATGCCGTACATACAGCCAAGAACGGAACAGTTCGGTTTCCGGGCCGAACACTCCACCACCTTACAGATAGCAAAGATGCTAAACGAAATGGCCCGACACTACAATCGAAAAGAGACCGTGATCGCCATCATGCTCGATATGGAGAAGGCCTTCGATAGAGTCTGGCACGAAGGCCTTCTCTATAAGATAGCCAGGACGGAGATGCCACGGAAGGTAGTGGAAATCCTAAGAAGCTTCCTGCAGGAGAGGCGCATCACCGTCTCCGTAGAAAACCAGCTGTCAGAACAGAAGAAAATTCGCGCCGGTGTTCCACAAGGAAGCTGCATCTCCCCCGCATGCTACGCCTGGTACACCGACGACATCCCCGTCGTCGGGCAGGCGCAGCTCGCGCTCTACGCGGACGATGCGGCTTTCTATACAGCGTCAAAGAACCCATCA
Source organism: Cabera pusaria (assembly GCA_954871355.1). Classification (NCBI taxonomy): domain Eukaryota; kingdom Metazoa; phylum Arthropoda; class Insecta; order Lepidoptera; family Geometridae; genus Cabera; species Cabera pusaria. The sequence continues at coordinate 232,386 of CATOZX010000019.1, read as the reverse complement.
CACGCAGTTAAGCAGCTTCAGAAGACTCTTGATGCGATACCAGCTTGGCTACAACGATGGAGAATGTCGGTGAATGTCGCCAAGACTCAGGCCATATGCATGGGCAGGAAGAGACACCCGGAGAAGACGAAGTTGATGGGAACGGAAATTCAATGGCAAACAAGCGTCCGCTACCTGGGGGTAGAGATTGATAGAAACCTCACCTTCAAGCAGCACATTAACCATGTGATTTCAAAAACAAAGTGCGCGCGAGCCCGCCTAACTGCCATCTGGTCGTCAAGGCTGCCGCTGAAGACAAAGCTGCTCATTTATAAAACTTACGTGAGGACACGCCTCACGTACGCCGCTCCCGCCTGGTTCCCCTTCTTGAGCGGGACAAACATGAAGAAACTGCAAGCACAGGAGAACATTACCCTCAGAAGGATCGTGGGAGCGCCGCGGTATGTGAGGAACGATGTGATAAGGAGAGATCTCAAGCACGAAGACCTACAAAGCTTCACGCGCAGCCTTGGCAAGAAAATGTTCTTCAGAGCGGACAGATCGGCTCACGAACATATCCGCGGGATCGCGCCACTTCACTCGAGACCACCGGACAGGCCCGGAAGAACCCAGAGCCAAATGAAGCCATACATCAGAGAATTGTACTCAGAAACAGAAGAAGTAGACAACGAAGCCCAACACAAAGAGGACACAACTCCCAATGCTTCTGACGATGAAAGGAGGGACCCGCCGGAGGCCGCTGCCGTGGCTGCTGATCGGTCCGCTGGGCTTCCCCGAACGGGGATCAACCTGGCGCGGCTTGATCGCGCCGGCAACTAACGGTCACCGCGGACATCCCTCCCGGATTCCGCTCAAGGCAAAGAAAAAGACACGCCCATTGTTATGGGTGGAGAAGAAGTCAGGGGAAGAGGGCAACGCCCTGACCCCCTATCCCTGCACCAGAAAGGTGTATGTGCATACCCAGACTACGTGCCAAATGGTTCAGTTCACCAACGGCGGCTCTAGAAGAAAGAAGAAAGGAAAACTAGGAAGAATAGTAAATAGTGATAGTGCCTAGTGAATAGCTCAGTAGCTATAAGAAGACTGAAGAAAGAATAAATTAACGTTTGAAGGCTTGAAGACGTGTTTAAATCCCAGCTCCAAAGCTTCACAGTATAAGTGTGGGAATCCGAAGGCCTTTACCGAAGAAATACAGTCCACTGCTCCACCGCTGTGCTTAGGGTTCCCCACATTTTTGGACCTTCGTGGCCGGATAATTGGGACCTTAACAGTCTTTTTCAAGACTAAACGTTAATTTAAACGCCGCAAAAAGTCTTTTTTAAGACTACTTCTCGTCGACTCCGATAACAAACGCCGCAAACAGTCTTTTTCAAGACTTCGTTGACTCTTCGATCCGATATTCGCTACCATGCCGGTCACCCGCTCCACAGGAAGAGGACGAGCGCCGGCCTCCGAGCAAGAGTCATCCGTCGAGACCACGACATCGGGTACAACGGCGTCAACATCGGGTACTTCGCGCACCGGGGCAACAGTCATCACGGAGGAGCAACCTTCGACCAGCGGCTACGCGTCAGCGGCTGTGGTCTCACCAATGCGACGGGCATCATACAGCTTCGCGCCCGCCGCGACGGCGCTGTGGCGCCGTCGCCGTTCCAGAGCATCACACCGCGACCGTGCCGCCCCCCGCCGCCGTGATGGCGCCACCGGTACCTACCTCCGCATCGATCGCCGCCGCGCACCCCCCCGCGCCGCACGCCGCCGCGCACCCCCCCGCGCCGCACGCCGCCGCGCACCCCCCCGCGCCGCACGCCGCCGCGCATCCCCCCGCGCCGCACGCCGCCGCGCATCACATCGCCGCCGCCGTGACGCCGCGGGTACCGCCGTTGGGAGCTGATCCACACATCGGGCAACAGTACGAGCTTCGAGAGAGGCCGCCACGGGTCGCCGAGCCCGTCGAGCAGCGCGCACGCAGCCATCGTGCGGAATCTCGTCGCTCACAGCGCATCTCCAAGGCGAAGTTGGAGCTGCTACAGCTGCGCATCGAGTTCGCTGCGGCCCGCCTGGCCGCGCTCGAGCGCGACTCCGACGTCGAGGAAGACCTCGATGACGGTTCGGTGTACACCGAGCCTGAGACACAGCAACGCATCGATGCCTGGTTGGACAACCAGGCCCCACCGCCGCCGGTCTTGTTGGCTATGGCCAATGAGACCCTCCGCCCAGCTGAGACGCCACGTGAGCCGCTACCCTCCGTGCCACCGCCGCCGACCGCCGCCGTGTCACGTGATCACCCACGTGTGTCGCCGCCAGCGAGTTTCGAGCTCCGCGCCGAGCAGAGCTACCAACCGTCGTGCCCACCTGAGCCGCGTAGACCGCTGCTCTCCGTGCCACAGCCGCCGCTGCCACCGCCTGTGCCACGTGATTCTCCACGCGCGCTGCTACCAGTGGGACCCGAGCTTCAAGACAGAAGCTACCAACAGCTACAGGACTTCGAGCTACGGCGTAGCCAGGAGCTACAACAGGACTTCGAGCTACGGCGTAGCCAGGATCTACAACAGGGCTACGAGCTACGGCGTAGCCAGGATCTACAACAGGGATACGAGCTACGGCGTAGCCAGGAGCTACAACAGAGCTACGAGCAACAGCAGCTACGGCGTAGCCAGGAGCTACAACAGGGCTACGAGCTACGTCCGCTACGGCGTAGCCAGGAGTTACAACAGTGCTACGAGCTACGCGACAAGCCTAACTTCGTGCAACAACCGTCGATGGCGGGTCTACAACAGCCGCTTCCGCCGCCGCCGCCTGCACCGTCTGCACCGGCGGGAGCCCCCGTGCAGTCCGAGATTGCACAACTGAGCACCGCCATCACCCAAGCTGTCATAGCAGCAGGACAGCGCCCGAGATTCGCCGAGCTACCGACGTTCGACGGGTCACACTTCGACTGGCTACCGTTCCGCGCAGCGTACTTCGAGTCTGCACAGATGTTATCACCAACCGAGAACATCAACCGCCTGCGACGGAGCCTCCGGGGAAAAGCTCGAGAAGCAGTCAACAGTCTACTCATCACCAACTCAGATCCGGATCAAGTGATGAACACCCTCGCAACACGCTTCGGTCGACCCGAGACACTAGCGAAGACAGAAGTTCAAGCTCTTCGGTCCCTGCCGCGCCTCACCGAGTCACCGTCCGACGTGTGTGTGTTTTCGACCAAGGTGACGAACGCCGTCGCGATGCTGCGAGCCCTCAACTGCGGATACTACCTATACAACCCGGAGGTAGTGGAAAACATACTGGAGAAGCTGCCGTCGACCCTGCGACAGAGCTACTACCAGTTCCTGCCGAGCCAGCCAACAGACATGCCTGACCTGATGAAAATGGAAGCGTTCCTGAGACGACAAGCCGAGCTTTGCGGACCATTCGCGAAGCCGGATCCGGATGTATCCTCGCCAGCATCGGGGCCTCAAAGGAGGACGCAGCGAGTACACAACGTCGTCGAGCAACCGCAACAGCAGCAGCCACAACAGAAGTCGCAGCAGTCAACAACTCGTTGTCCCGTGTGTGAACAACCGGGACATTTCACCGAAGACTGCAACAGATTCGAAACAGCAGATGAGCACGAGCGCTGGGACATAGCGAAGAAACAGCGGCTATGTTTCAGGTGTCTACGCTACCGGAAGCGAGATCACACCTGCCGTACTAAGGTGTGTGGTGTCAACGGCTGCGAGATACACCATCATCGCATGCTGCATTATGTCAAGAAAGAAAAGGATGCAGCAACAGAAGAAACGAACAACTCGGCGTAGAACACCGAGTAGTGAGCGGCGTGAGGTCATCGGACCACCGGCAACGGACGCGCTCACCACCTACATCAACAGCGAGCGGCGTGAGGTCATCGGACCACCGGCAACGGACGCGCTCAACTTCGACATCATCAACGAGCGGCGTGAGGTCATCGGACCACCGGCAACGGACGCGCTCACCATCGTCATCAACAGCGAGCGGCGTGAGGTCATCGGACCACCGGCAACGGACGCGCTCACCATCGTCATCATTAGCGAGCGGCGTGAGGTCATCGGGCCACCGGGAACGGACGCGCTTACCATCATCGACAGTATCAGCGAGCGGCGTGAGGTCATCGGACCACCGGCAACGGACGCGCTCACCACCTACAGCAACAGCGAGCGGCGTGAGGTCATCGGGCCACCGGCAACGGACGCGCTCAACTTCGACAGTAACAGCGAGCGGCGTGAGGTCATCGGACCACCGGCAACGGACGCGCTCAACATCGACATCATCAGCGAGCGGCGTGAGGTCATCGGACCACCGGCAACGGACGCGCTCACCATCGTGAACATCAGCGAGCAACGTGAAAGCTACAGAACACCGGATTCGGACGAGCTCTACAGCAAGCTGCGTGAGGTCATCGGACCACCGAAAACGGACTCGCACCACACCACCGAAGATCGCAACGAGCAGCTTGATGTCGACAACCGACAGTCAGACGCGCTCATCACCGAACCGACAGCGATCGACTCTACAGACGCCGGTAAAGAACGGAATCACCACCTCACCGAGCTACAACACCGGCGGGAGCTGAGCATCCTGCAATTCGACGACGACTGTCCTACACCGGGTTCTTTTGCTGCAGGCAGCACGGCGGGAGAATGTTCCGGACAGCTTCGTACTCCGACAGCATATAGAGATAGATATATAGTTAGTTATAAGTTGTATATAATAAAGATAAGTTTTAGCTTAGTACTCTAGGATAGGTAGGGTACTTTGCCATGTATAGAGTTCGCATTTCGATATAGCATCGTATAGATAGACATATAATTTGTATTGTATAAACGTTCATATTCGTACAGATAGACAGAGATATAGTTTGTAATTGTATCGCATTCGTAAACAGCCTTATTATAGATAGATTTTGTTAGATTCTTATTAGAACATAGGAATATAACTCGTATAAGGTTTGTAAAGTAAAATAGGTCTTATAGGACTAAAGACAGGTCATTCGTACAACCTAAGTAGATAGGTAATAGATAAAAAGCATGTTCGGCTTTAATAGATGTAACAGATAGTCAACCTAGACCAGGTTAGGTTTAGGAATAGGGTTGGTACTTGCAAATAGCATAGGTCTGGGAGAGCTCCGCACTCTCTGATGGTTAGCGCTCGACTAAACAGCATCTCGGGAGAGTATATCTCCGAAAAGTCGGCATCTCGTGCGTGCGCCCACACAAGGACACACCCCGCGAGACAGAGTGCGGGCGCTCCCAGACTATCGACCTCTCGCTCTTTTGCAAGTACCAACAACAATATAAATAGAGCGTCGCTACCGTGCCAAATGGTTCAGTTCACCAACGGCGGCTCTAGAAGAAAGAAGAAAGGAAAACTAGGAAGAATAGTAAATAGTGATAGTGCCTAGTGAATAGCTCAGTAGCTATAAGAAGACTGAAGAAAGAATAAATTAACGTTTGAAGGCTTGAAGACGTGTTTAAATCCCAGCTCCAAAGCTTCACAGTATAAGTGTGGGAATCCGAAGGCCTTTACCGAAGAAATACAGTCCACTGCTCCACCGCTGTGCTTAGGGTTCCCCACAGTTTTGTATCTCCTTGGCTACAATACATCCTCTGTAGTTGGCTGGATGGGGAGATCCACAGTGAACACATTTTAGTTTTTCTTCGTTTGGTTTTTTGCAATACAGAGTCAGATGTTTCCCTGTGCATTTTACACATCTAGGTTCTTTGAAGCAGTATCTCTGCGTATGTCCATAGGCTTGACATCTCTTGCATTGAGGCACAAGTTGAGTGGTATGAACTTTGATGACAAATATGTTTACCTGAGACCTGAAATTATATCTGTGCTCAGATCTCGAATCGAATCGAAAAATCGATCGAAGATCGAGCTCAGTGGTGTGCTATAGGAGTGGCCCGTGTCCAGCTGTGGACTAGTATAGGCTAGTACCTTCTGAAATGGTAATATTGAGGTAATAAATAGACACACAAGAGGATTAGTGAAGGGGGTAGGTCTAGCCAAATCTCACGAAATCTCACTCAGGGGGAGGGAGGGTCAAAATATCAAGATTGCCAAAATTGCCTCATGTACTCTCTTGAGCTGTTCTGAACATTTAAAGTATGTGCAAATTTGAATTTAATGCATGGAAAGTAAGCTCTAAGTTTCTTTGATCAATCCGGAACAAGGAGGGCTATAAATTAGTTGAAGCCAATAACGATTCACCACCATCCAGGGTAAACTAATTCATGAGGTGCATAGGTCAGTGTAAGTTGACGAGTACAAACTGTCCACTATCTGGCATACAGTGGTAGTAGGTTCATTCATTCCTTAAAAGCCCGCGTAGTGATAACAAAAAGAGTTTTTGTCTACTAATGCTAACACTTTCTGAAAGTCAAAACTGATACATGTTGCCTTTTAGGGTTGATTTCACCATTTATGCTACTAATCGAGATTTATTGAACTAAGTTCTACTAAAACGTGTTCAAACGTCGATGTTGATCTTGGTTTACGCGTACTTGATTTCACCACCTCCCATCAGACTCCATTTGATTGCGTTTACCAAAACCAAGATTTTATGCTATTACCCACAATGGAACGTAAATGTTGTCATAGAGCTGTCATATTAGATTGTTTTGGCATTGTGAAACTGACAAATTCATATTAACAAATTTGTTTCCGTGTCCGTGCATGGTATATATTTTTGTGTCCAGAATCGTGAATTTCGTATTTTAAAATGTAGCCCAAGGAATTAAAATATTTATTATTTTAATAACGTAATAACAAGACGTCTTGTCTTGTTATGCCATGCATGGACACGGAAAAGAAAGCGCAAAATACGAGTGACAGTGGCTGTAAATAGTGTAAACAGGATCAAGAGCTCTAAACGCCCAAAATCGGTAGTTCAGAATCAGAACTCGTTTTACTGTAACCACGTTCAGTTTGTGGTGGTGAAATACAAAATGCTGGTTTAACCTCCATTAAACACGTAAACCAAGTTCAAATCGACCTGATCGCGTTTACATTCACTAGTGAAATCGGCCCTTAGAATAGCTATTTCTCAAAAGCTTAATAATTGAAGATTGGCATCTAAATCGTTACTTTAATATTATAAATGTGAAAGTTACTCTGTCTGTCTGTCTGTCCGTCTGGCTTTCACGCCTAAACTACTGAACCGATTTAAATTACATTTGGTACACTGATAGTCTAGAGCCTGAGAAAGGACATAGGCTACTTTTTAATGCGAAACAAGGGTTGAAAGGGGGGATGAAATGTTGTATGGAGGTATCGTTATTTATAGAGCTAGAAGCTTGAAACTTATTTTTTAGCTTGTTGATTCGATATAAATAAATATGACATTCAAAGTTTGTAAAAGTTATACCCTCAGGGGTGTAAAATAACAATAGGGAATAGGGCATGAAAGTTTTTATGGATTTATGTAAGATTTATATAAAAAGAGAACACTTTTTCATTATTCGCAAACCTTACGTAATATGCTAAAACCAAACCCTAAAACCATTCCTATTCTTATTTGAATCTATTTACAAAATGTTTAAAAAAATAAACAACAAATGTATGCTGCTTCCATGTTGAAGTCTTCTTTTGAGGCTCACATGCATCACTGGTAACGAGATATTTATTTTCTATTTTTATTTAAACAATATTATGCAGCTGACAGACGGACTATCATTTCCATTCGGATCATGATATGTGCTGTAATCGGTATGCGTTTCTTTAAGTTGTGTTTCACTATTTCACTTTTTTTATTTTTTTATATAAAAATTGTCTGAAGTACTGAAACACAGTTACATGTATGGTTGGTTTTAAACTACGACGACTAATACATGATATATGATATATGAAGAGATATAGTACATAAAGCTTATAAGCAACTCGGCTTTATAAAACGGGTCTGCAAGTCATTTACAGATATTGGCTGCATCAAGGTCTTATATTTCTCTTATGTTCGAAGCATACTAGAATATGCCTGTAGTATATGGTCCCCTTGTTATATAATTCACACAGAAAGGCTAGAATCAATACAACATAAATTTATAAAGTTTCTTAGTTTTAAGGCATTTAAGCAGTTTGATTCATATTCAGATGCTTGCAAATATTTCCATATAGAACCACTGTCACGACTAGATAAGAAATCTATAAGGTCTGGAATTTTATTAGGGTCTGTTGGCCAGTATGTGGGTAAGCCAGAGGATGCTACTTGACATTTAAAATTTTTAACAGCGCACAACAGTTCTTTGCCTTTAGTGGTGGTCAGTCTCGAGCCCCAATATGTGTTTTTAGCGTTGAAGTCTCCTCCTAGTACAAACCTGTTTCCCAGGCTCTTCAGGAATGTGCTATAGACATCTCTTTTTATATTATGCCGAGGGGGGCAGTAAATCGCTGACAATGTTATTGTATATGTTCTAGTTTTAAGACATATCGCTACCGATTGTATTTCTCTCACTTCGTATTTGCTTTTCTCGTGGTGATTGAGGTATTCTTTAACAATAACAGCACTACCCCCTCTTGCAGTGTTATCTAGGTGCAGGGCGTGATATATTTATTTTATTTTACATTGCCTTTAAATGTTATGTGACATTGCTTTGTGAAATGAGTTTCAGATATTAAACAAACGTCAATATTTTCGATGTCTAGGATCACTTGAAGTTCTCTCTGATGTTTTTGTAACCCATTTGAATTCCATGCCATTATTTTAAGTGGCCTATTCATTTTCTTATTTTCGAAGTAGCTGTTTTGGTGCTACACAACGCTACAACTTGAGCGTAGGAAATGTTTGCACTAAATTTGGTGTTTTTTACCGAAGGCGGTTTGTTATTACTAAGTTTACGAGGCTTTTCAGTGCGTACCTCAATATGGCGTGTTGTCAAACTACTTTTATTTTTTTTGTACTGAAGGTTTTGTATCTCCTTGGCTACAATACATCCTCTGTAGTTGGCTGGATGGGGAGATCCACAGTGAACACATTTTAGTTTTTCTTCGTTTGGTTTTTTGCAATTCAGAGTCAGATGTTTCCCTGTGCATTTTACACATCTAGGTTCTTTGAAGCAGTATCTCTGCGTATGTCCATAGGCTTGACATCTCTTGCATTGAGGCACAAGTTGAGTGGTATGAACTTTGATGACAAATATGTTTACCTGAGACCTGAAATTATATCTGTGCTCAGATCTCGAATCGAATCGAAAAATCGATCGAAGATCGAGCTCAGTGGTGTGCTATAGGAGTGGCCCGTGTCCAGCTGTGGACTAGTATAGGCTAGTACCTTCTGAAATGGTAATATTGAGGTAATAAATAGACACACAAGAGGATTAGTGAAGGGGGTAGGTCTAGCCAAATCTCACGAAATCTCACTCAGGGGGAGGGAGGGTCAAAATATCAAGATTGCCAAAATTGCCTCATGTACTCTCTTGAGCTGTTCTGAACATTTAAAGTATGTGCAAATTTGAATTTAATGCATGGAAAGTAAGCTCTAAGTTTCTTTGATCAATCCGGAACAAGGAGGGCTATAAATTAGTTGAAGCCAATAACGATTCACCACCATCCAGGGTAAACTAATTCATGAGGTGCATAGGTCAGTGTAAGTTGACGAGTACAAACTGTCCACTATCTGGCATACAGTGGTAGTAGGTTCATTCATTCCTTAAAAGCCCGCGTAGTGATAACAAAAAGAGTTTTTGTCTACTAATGCTAACACTTTCTGAAAGTCAAAACTGATACATGTTGCCTTTTAGGGTTGATTTCACCATTTATGCTACTAATCGAGATTTATTGAACTAAGTTCTACTAAAACGTGTTCAAACGTCGATGTTGATCTTGGTTTACGCGTACTTGATTTCACCACCTCCCATCAGACTCCATTTGATTGCGTTTACCAAAACCAAGATTTTATGCTATTACCCACAATGGAACGTAAATGTTGTCATAGAGCTGTCATATTAGATTGTTTTGGCATTGTGAAACTGACAAATTCATATTAACAAATTTGTTTCCGTGTCCGTGCATGGTATATATTTTTGTGTCCAGAATCGTGAATTTCGTATTTTAAAATGTAGCCCAAGGAATTAAAATATTTATTATTTTAATAACGTAATAACAAGACGTCTTGTCTTGTTATGCCATGCATGGACACGGAAAAGAAAGCGCAAAATACGAGTGACAGTGGCTGTAAATAGTGTAAACAGGATCAAGAGCTCTAAACGCCCAAAATCGGTAGTTCAGAATCAGAACTCGTTTTACTGTAACCACGTTCAGTTTGTGGTGGTGAAATACAAAATGCTGGTTTAACCTCCATTAAACACGTAAACCAAGTTCAAATCGACCTGATCGCGTTTACATTCACTAGTGAAATCGGCCCTTAGAATAGCTATTTCTCAAAAGCTTAATAATTGAAGATTGGCATCTAAATCGTTACTTTAATATTATAAATGTGAAAGTTACTCTGTCTGTCTGTCTGTCCGTCTGGCTTTCACGCCTAAACTACTGAACCGATTTAAATTACATTTGGTACACTGATAGTCTAGAGCCTGAGAAAGGACATAGGCTACTTTTTAATGCGAAACAAGGGTTGAAAGGGGGGATGAAATGTTGTATGGAGGTATCGTTATTTATAGAGCTAGAAGCTTGAAACTTATTTTTTAGCTTGTTGATTCGATATAAATAAATATGACATTCAAAGTTTGTAAAAGTTATACTGTAACGAGGTATTTCGACTCGTTACATATTTTTCGTTTGGAAGCACATTTCAGCTTCTAAGACTGACAAAATTACCTTTTGGTTTTAAATAATTTAGAACATTTTCGTATTTAGCCATTTTTAGTCGATTTTAAATAATCGAGTTATTACTTGGTCTGTGGATCATTCAATATCCTATAGACAATCTTTCAAAAAAAAAAATGACTTTGACATCTGTCAATTCTCGATCGGAGACGTCACTTTTCTTGCACCTTGGGCCTACAAGGGCTAACCTTTTTGTAATATTTTTAAATCGGATTCAACAAGAAGAATCCATCTTTTAAATCACTTATGCGACGCTGATTGGCCTGCATATAGTGTTCTATTATGTGTTAGCGACGTGATTTTGCGGTGAGTCAATTTTTGATAACCTAAAATGTTTCGCGTCATCCTTCATGGCGACATATACTTTACAATCGGATTTTTGGTTACAGCCTTCGGCGCCGTTTGAGCGGTTTGAGCTGTTTGAGCTGTTTGGACGACTGTCGTCTACTGTTTGTGCGACTATGGGTGTCGTCAACTGTTTGTACGACGCCGGAAGACGTCGTTATTTTGAGATGTTTGTTCGACGCACCACGTTTGGATTTCGTCGTAGTTTTGAGCTGTTTGAGCGACGCTAGATGTCGTCGTCTATTTTGAACGGTGTGCTCAGACGCCACCGGACGCTGCAGATAAGCTAATTTCATTATAACTCTTTTTATTACCCTTAAAACTTTAATTTCATATTAGCAAGATGCAAGAAAGACAATAACCAAATTTCAGTAGTAACATGTAAAATAAATTAACCTAAAAAGTAACGAAAACCGAATGGTATTTATAGTCAAATGTTTAGACATAGTATTCCGGCTTTAACTAAATAATGTGTATCTCATTCTGGAGGTAAGGGACGTTTCGAAGTATTAAAATTTGTCATACAATCCCAAAACCGTGTTATCATTTGCCAGTCCCCCGGTCCGAGATTAAAAGTCTCAATGACACCGCTGATTTATCCTGGTACGTTTTAGATCTTGGTAGAACAAGGGCGCTCGATATTCATAAATACTGTCTACCTAACATTAATTTTTAGCTTTTTATACTCTATAACCTTCATGTTACAACTAGTAACGTATAAATTTATATAAACAAAATTGTATTATTACAATTAGCGCGAGAACAGGGACCGGATTTACCTCCACCTATATAATCTTTCTTGCATCTTATTTTTGTTTTTCTTGTCACAATTTAGTGCAATTTTTTTAGCATTTTTACAGTTTTTGTACTTTGAAAACAGAATTGTAACTTTGTTTACAACTTTTTTTGTATTTTAACAAAACTAATTAACATACAATGTTCTTTATATGTCTTATATACTGGATAGACTAATCTAAGTGTGTACTTACTATATAATAACATTTGAGATATGTGTTGTTTACATTTTGTAAGGAACTGACCTTGACCACATTGAAAGTGCTAAGTTTTTGTTTGAATTGATATAACTTTGTCTTATATAAAGTTATAACGTTTGTTTACTGTTGAGAAGCATTAAACTACATTCATATTAGAAAATACTAGCTTATTAACATAATTATTAACCAGTTTATTGATTTTACTTTTCACAAATAGATATAACCTTAGCCGTTGTTAATAATCTTGAAAATTGAGATAAATTGTGAATCTTTTTTGCATCTTACATACTTCACAATTTGAATGTTTCTTTGTACATTCAAATTTCTTTAAATACTTTTGAACATTATTAAATATTAACATAAACTTTAAAACATAATAACTAAAACCGGTTTTTAACAAAAAAATCTTATAAACTTTGATGAGTTTTAACTATTCTTTGAATTTTAGTTGGTTGTTTGTCTTTGTTTCTTTAATATTTTTGATTATTCATCATGACTGACAAACAGGTTCAATTTCCACCCTTGTTGGAAGAGAATTTACCTGGTACTTCTAGGGATGTTATTTCTAATCCGGCGTTGGATAATTTAGTTATGCAGAATACAACAGAGGCTGTTGACCCTTTCTTACCTAACCTTGGTCATAGTAGCTTGCATAATTTTACACCTTTACCTTCGTTTAACTCGATGAATGTTCAACTCAATGAACAATTGAAAAAGCATTTGCCTTCAACAAATAAACTTCCTGATTTGAAGCGTAGTAAGATATCTTTTGATGGGAAAACTTGTGTTAGAGATTTTATCACTTCGGTTGAGGAGTATTTTTTGTATAAAAACTTTGATGAAAACTTTTTAGTCGGTTCTTTTTCTGATCTGCTCACTGGAACAGCAACGAAATGGTTCCGTAGTATTCGAATTAGGGTTTCTTCGTGGACAACACTTAAAACTGAATTGTTGAACAGATTCGACAAACCTGAATTTGATTATCATTTGGAGTATGAAATGAGAACTCGCAAACAACGGAGTAATGAGTCACTTCCTGATTTCATTACTGAGATTTTAGATATGTCTAGCAGATTAGCTATTCCAACTTTTGAGAATGTTTTGATAACTATAATTAAACACAATATGTTACCTATTTACACACCGTTTTTATTTGGAAAATCAATAGACACTGTTGAACAGTTTATCCGAATTAGTAAGGAATTAGAGATTTTAGTTAACCGAAAACCTGTAAAGGAAATTAAACAAAACTTTCATGCGGTTGAAACCAAACTTTCTTGTTTGAAGTGTAAGTCGACTGACCACACTTATAAAGAGTGTACAGAGATTCTTGGACCTGTGTGCTTTAAATGTCATAAACGAGGCGTTTTGACAAAGAACTGTGATACTTGTCATTCTGACAATATTAAAAATAATAATAATTCAAAAAACTTGTAAGGCATCGGGCCCAGGTTTTTAAAAAAACTTTAGGTGCTCCGATATCCAATTATAAACCTGATGATGATACGTGTAAGAGAGAATTTTCAGAATGGCTTGACTATTTAAAAACATTTTTTTCTGTTCATAAAGCAGCTCCTATACTTTTTACTAAACAAAATGATACTAGACCATTTTTAAAATTTACCATTTATAATGAAACTTTTTCTGGATTGCTAGATAGTGGTTCAAATAGCTGTGTTTTAGGTAATAACCAACACTTGCATTTTTCTAAACTAGGATTTCAAATTAAACCTATTGATGCCTCCGCTTGTACTGCTGACGGTTCATCAAGAAAAGTTATCGGTTCTATGCGATTACCGGTTACCGTTGACAATGTTTGTAAACTTGTAGAATTTTTAATAATACCCTCTTTTGATCCACCTATTATATTGGGATTTGATTTTTGGTTGAAATTTAACTTAGCTAAAGACTTGTGGAAAAATATTGAATATGTTCACAATAATAAAATTCAAGTGAACGCTGTTACTTCTACAGTTCATTTAACTCCTTCTGAGAAACAACAATTAGATGAAACCATTGCTTTGTTTGAAGATATTTCTTATGAGAAAAAAGGTTTAGGCCTTACCACCCTTGTGGAACATAAAATTAACGTTACTGGCGACCCTTTTAAAAGTAGATATTGGCCGTTGAGTCCTGCTAAACAAAAAGAACTTTATGATGAAGTGGAAGTTTTATTAAAGGAAGGAATTATAGAACCTTCAAAATCTCCTTGGTGTTCCCCTGTATTAGCCGTCGATAAAAAAGATGGTGGAACCAGATTATGTTTAGATTCGAGACGATTAAATTCAATAACTGTTAAAGATTCTTATCCTTTGCCGTACCCTTCTAGGATATTAGACAGCCTTCGTGGGGCTAAATTCATATCTACCATAGATCTTTCTAAAGCATTTCTGCAAATTAAACTTGAAGAGTCCTCTCGTGAAAAGACTGCTTTTGTAGTTCCTGGAAAAAACTTGTACCATTTTGTTCGGATGCCTTTTGGAATCACCAACGCACCGGCAGAGTTACAACGCTTGGTTGATAAACTCTTTGGACCTGAATTTGACAATGTCCTGTTTAAATATTTAGATGATTTGATTTTAGTAAATGATAATTTTCAAAATCATATAGAGTACCTTAAAAAAGTCCATGAAATACTTAAAAACTCAGGCTTAACAGTAAATCTTAAAAAATGTGAATTTTGCAAAGAAAGACTCCGTTATCTCGGTTATATTGTAGACAGTCAAGGCCTACATACTGATCCGTCTAAATTAGAAATTATAGAAAACTTTCCACGACCAGAGTCCGTAAAACAACTTAGAAGCTTTTTAGGATTATGTTCATATTATCGACGTTTCATTTGTAAATTCGCTGATATTGCCTCCCCTTTAACTAAATTAACTTCCGGAAGTAAAAAGATAAAACATACTTTTGTTTGGAATGAAGAAGCTGAAGAAGCCTTCATTAATTTAAAAAATGCCTTAATAACTACACCTGTTTTACAGTGTCCTGATTTTGAAAAACCTTTCTTTTTACATTGCGATGCTAGTTCTGTAGGAATTGGTAGTGTTCTGAGTCAAGAAGACGAAAATAATGAACAACATCCAATTGCTTATTATTCAAGATCTTTAAATAAATGTGAAAGAAATTATAGTACCACTGAACGTGAACTTTTGGCAGTTTTAGATTCAATTGAACATTTTAGACCTTATGTCGAAGGAATGAAATTCACAGTTGTGACAGATCATGCTAGTCTTAAGTGGCTTTTAAAACTTAATAACCCTAGTGGACGCTTAGCTCGATGGGCTGCACGTATTTCTCAATTTACTTTTGATATCGTTCATAAAAAAGGATCTTTACATCAAGTTCCTGACGCTTTATCTAGAATCAATATAACTTCAATATTAGTTTCCGCTATAAATATTGTCTCACCAGATGAAGATATAGAAGACCCTTGGTATAGAAAAGTCTTTATAAATTGTCAAAAATACCCTTCTAGAATGAAAAACCTTCGAGTAGAAGATAATACTTTGTATCGTTACTGTAAAAATAAATTTGACCCTAATAGTCGTTTAAATTGGAAAATTGTTATACCTAAAGAACATGTTTTAGATACTATTCGTTCTAATCATGATGATATTAATTCTGGACACTTTGGAATACATAAAACTCTTAATAAAATAAAACAACATTATTATTGGAAAGGAATGTTCGGAGACGTTCAAAGATATATTTCTTCTTGCGACATTTGTAAAGCTTATAAACATTCAACTTCTGCTCCTGCTGGTAAGATGGTTAACCCTAAGAAAGTTGATCAACCTATGGTAATGTTATCCGTTGATATTATTGGGATTTTACCTAAATCTTATTCTGGACATAGATTCATTCTTTCAATTGTAGATGTTTTTACTAAATATTGTTGGATATTTCCTATGATAAATGCTACTTCTAAAGTAATTTGTAAAATCTTTGAAAAAGAAATATTTCTTAAATTTGGTGTACCTAAAATCTTAGTGGCCGACAACGGACCCCAATTTATATCTAAACATTTTGTAGATTTCTTAAAAAATTTCATAACTAAAATATTTTATAATGCACTATACACTCCACAGAATAATCCAGTAGAAAGATATAATAAGACAATAGAAACATGTATTTCTTGTTTTGTTAAAAATGATCATCGAACTTGGTCAAGGTTTTTGCCTCATGTCCAATTAGCTTTAAATAGTAGTGTAAATCTTGCTACAGAGTACACTCCTAACTTTTTGATGTTCGGTAGAGAACTTATTTTTGATGCATCTTTGCACCGTTTTAGTAACTCTTTTGATAACTTAGATCAACTTGAGCTTAGTACTAGAGATACTTATGCTCACTCTTTAAATTCACTTAGTGAAGTTTTTGTTAAAGTTCAAGCTTATCTTTTGAAAGCTTATAAGCGTAATGCTCTTTATTATAATAGGGGAAGAAAAGTCATTTCTTTTGATGTCGGTGATGTAGTTTGGCGTAGAAGTTTTGTACAGTCAAATGCACCTGCATATTTTTCGGCTAAATTAGCACCTAAGTTTATTAAATGTGAAATTGTAGAGAGAATTTCTCCTAACGTTTACGTACTAAAGGAATTTAATAAAACAAGTACTGGACGTTACCATGTTAAAGATATAATTAAATATTAAAATTTTCATTTTTGGATTTAACTTTTATTTAACTTTGTTTTGGTATTCTGTTTTGGGAGGCACGTTGATTGTGGAAGTATGAGATTTGATGTATGGAAGAGGACGTGCAGGATGAAAGATGATTATCTGAAAGGAAACCAACACTTTATTCAAATACAACTTTAAATTACTAAACCTAACTTAGGTCTATTTTTGGTAATTTTATTTTATTTTAGTACTTTTATCCTACTTTTAAACTTTTACCCAACTTTAAAAGCTACATCTGACGATTATATTTTCTTTTAGAAATTTTCTTGGCATCAAAAGATCTTATGTATATTTTTGTATATTTTATTATTTTGGTTACTTTGAAAAGCTTTTCACTTTTCAAGTACTCAACTCTTTTAGATACTTTGAGAAGTTTTCCACTTTTCTAGTATAAATATTGTTTTAGATTGCTATGAAAAGCTTTCCACTTTTCAAATAGCCTGCATATTGTGTAAATACATTTTTAATATAGATGTGTTTCAGTCTTTGTGAAGCATGTTATATATTATTTAGATTATTTAGTTTGTGTTTGTTGTAGACCTAAGACTTGGATTTGACACTTAGAGCTCTATATAATTTTTACCCGGATTTGCCTCTCGGATTTGACTCTTTTTGAGCTTTTGTCTCAGTTAACCTTTTTGGGTAATTTTTTACTCTTCATTTTTTCCTCGCTTTGACATTTTTAGTTCAAGCGTTGAAAACTGTGAACGGAAAGTCGGTGGTGTTGAGCCGGTCACAATACAACTTTGTTGTTTTCCCAACAAACTTTTGTTAACTTGTTATTGTGCACGGAATGTCGGTGGTGTTGAGCCGGTCACAATATACAATTTTTGGTCTTTTTGACAAACCCTTTTATTAATTTGTTAGTGTTCGGAAAGTCGGTAGAGTTGAGCCGGTCACTACTTATTATTTTTGGTTCTCTATTTTTATGAGAATAATTTGAACTTTTGTTGTTCAACTTTTTCATTGAAAACTTGTTCACTGAATCTTTTGCAGTGAATAATTATCTAAAGTCGGCAGCTAATGCTTAACCGTACTACAATATGGATAACCTTTGTTATTACCTTTTAATTTAGTTAGAATCGTTCTGAGATTATAAAAGATAGAGGCGATGGTGCTTATCTACACTTTTGTTAAATATTTCAGAAATATTTATTTGGTTTGTAATACAGATAGGTAGATGGAGGCTATGGTGCTTATCCACTCTTGAGTATAATTAATTTGTGATGGATTTTAGGCTTGAGTCATATTGATGGATTAGTTTTGGTAAACCTTTACATTGTTTTTCACTTGGTTAGAAAGTTTTTATAACTTGTTTTTCTAGAGCAACTTAGTCAGTGGCTAGAAGCTTAACTGATTTAATGTTATGCTTTATTAGTGTCTTCTTTTAGTTTGAATAAATTTCATATTTTGGTGGCGGAATATTTTCTGTTTATTAATTTTTTTGAATAAGTTTTTGTTAGGAATTTTTTGGGAGTTCTTCTCAAAAATAAAAGAAGTTTCATTCTTTTATTTTTTTTTGGGAAGGTATGTACTGTAACGAGGTATTTCGACTCGTTACATATTTTTCGCAAAATACGAGTGACAGTGGCTGTAAATAGTGTAAACAGGATCAAGAGCTCTAAACGCCCAAAATCGGTAGTTCAGAATCAGAACTCGTTTTACTGTAACCACGTTCAGTTTGTGGTGGTGAAATACAAAATGCTGGTTTAACCTCCATTAAACACGTAAACCAAGTTCAAATCGACCTGATCGCGTTTACATTCACTAGTGAAATCGGCCCTTAGAATAGCTATTTCTCAAAAGCTTAATAATTGAAGATTGGCATCTAAATCGTTACTTTAATATTATAAATGTGAAAGTTACTCTGTCTGTCTGTCTGTCCGTCTGGCTTTCACGCCTAAACTACTGAACCGATTTAAATTACATTTGGTACACTGATAGTCTAGAGCCTGAGAAAGGACATAGGCTACTTTTTAATGCGAAACAAGGGTTGAAAGGGGGGATGAAATGTTGTATGGAGGTATCGTTATTTATAGAGCTAGAAGCTTGAAACTTATTTTTTAGCTTGTTGATTCGATATAAATAAATATGACATTCAAAGTTTGTAAAAGTTATACTGTAACGAGGTATTTCGACTCGTTACATATTTTTCGTTTGGAAGCACATTTCAGCTTCTAAGACTGACAAAATTACCTTTTGGTTTTAAATAATTTAGAACATTTTCGTATTTAGCCATTTTTAGTCGATTTTAAATAATCGAGTTATTACTTGGTCTGTGGATCATTCAATATCCTATAGACAATCTTTCAAAAAAAAAAATGACTTTGACATCTGTCAATTCTCGATCGGAGACGTCACTTTTCTTGCACCTTGGGCCTACAAGGGCTAACCTTTTTGTAATATTTTTAAATCGGATTCAACAAGAAGAATCCATCTTTTAAATCACTTATGCGACGCTGATTGGCCTGCATATAGTGTTCTATTATGTGTTAGCGACGTGATTTTGCGGTGAGTCAATTTTTGATAACCTAAAATGTTTCGCGTCATCCTTCATGGCGACATATACTTTACAATCGGATTTTTGGTTACAGCCTTCGGCGCCGTTTGAGCGGTTTGAGCTGTTTGAGCTGTTTGGACGACTGTCGTCTACTGTTTGTGCGACTATGGGTGTCGTCAACTGTTTGTACGACGCCGGAAGACGTCGTTATTTTGAGATGTTTGTTCGACGCACCACGTTTGGATTTCGTCGTAGTTTTGAGCTGTTTGAGCGACGCTAGATGTCGTCGTCTATTTTGAACGGTGTGCTCAGACGCCACCGGACGCTGCAGATAAGCTAATTTCATTATAACTCTTTTTATTACCCTTAAAACTTTAATTTCATATTAGCAAGATGCAAGAAAGACAATAACCAAATTTCAGTAGTAACATGTAAAATAAATTAACCTAAAAAGTAACGAAAACCGAATGGTATTTATAGTCAAATGTTTAGACATAGTATTCCGGCTTTAACTAAATAATGTGTATCTCATTCTGGAGGTAAGGGACGTTTCGAAGTATTAAAATTTGTCATACAATCCCAAAACCGTGTTATCATTTGCCAGTCCCCCGGTCCGAGATTAAAAGTCTCAATGACACCGCTGATTTATCCTGGTACGTTTTAGATCTTGGTAGAACAAGGGCGCTCGATATTCATAAATACTGTCTACCTAACATTAATTTTTAGCTTTTTATACTCTATAACCTTCATGTTACAACTAGTAACGTATAAATTTATATAAACAAAATTGTATTATTACAATACCCTCAGGGGTGTAAAATAACAATAGGGAATAGGGCATGAAAGTTTTTATGGATTTATGTAAGATTTATATAAAAAGAGAACACTTTTGAACAAGAGGCAGGAGTTTTGGGATAGCATGAAAGATGTTATGAGTAAATGCGAACAAAATGAAAGAGTAGTAATGCTAGGCGACTTTAATAGCTGGGTAGGTGTGAAGCGTGATGGATATGAAAGTGTGTTGGGAAGGTTCGGCGATGACAGGGTGAATGAAAACGGGGAAAGTTTGCTTGAAGTATGTCTTGGGTGGAATCTTGTGGTAACAAACACTTGGTTTGACCATAAGAAGATCCACATGTATACTAGAGAAGAAGGAAGCGTGAGAAGTATGATCGATTTTGTTATAGTGGATGAAAGACTGAGAAAGAAAGTACAGGACACTCGGGTGTACCGCGGTGTCGGCGTGGGCTCAGACCACTTTCTGGTGATGTGCCGAATAAGTGGTCTCTTTAAGCGATGGCGGCATCGTGTGCATGAACCCGTTAGTGTACTGGAACGCATAAAAGTTGAGAATTTACAAGAAGAAAGTGTGAAAGATGAGTTTGTAAGTAAATTGATCGAGAAGTTTGAGTCATTAGATGAAGTGTGTGAGGTTGAAGATTTATGGAAGCCGTTTAAGGAAGGGATCGTGGAAGTTGCTGTAGAAGTGTGTGGTGTAAGTAAGAGAAAAAAAGGGTGTAAATTTAAGAATGTGTGTAAAGATGTCCAAAAAGCTGTATTTGAGAAGAAGAAAGCATGGCAAGACTGGTTAGCTTCAAAAGCCAACCTAAGAATGCAAAAAGGAACGACTGAAGATGTAAGCAAGGCAAAGGAAGAGTATAAAAGGTTAAAGAATGTAGCAAAAGAGGTTGTGGATAGAAAGAAAGATAACGATAGAGATGAATTTGATAGGAGGTTATCTGACGACTTCCAGACCAACATTAAGTTTTTCTGGAAGTCCATAAGGTCAGCCAGAGGTAATCTTAATACCTCGCAACTGGACAAAGTCAGAAATCAGGATGGCAGTATTGTGAGAGGAGAGGAATGCGTTCTAAAGAGATGGAAGGAATATTTTGAAAGTTTATTTGAAAAGGAAGATATGCAAGTGCCAGTGACAACTGGTAACGCCAATGAAGATGGCGATGAAAGTAATATCAGCATGGAAGAGATAATGACAGCGTTGAAAAGTATGAAATCGGGTAAGGCTGCAGGGTATGACAGGATTTCGGTCGAGATGCTGAGGGCTGGACAAGGTGTGGTAGCGAGTCAGCTGTATCGCCTTTTTAACCTTTGCTGGAGGAATGGAATTGTTCCAGAAGACTGGTGCAAAGCCGTCATTGTGCCGCTATACAAAGGAAAGGGATCACAGCAAGACTGCAAAAACTATCGCGGCATTAGCTTACTCAGCATCGTTGGAAAATTGTATGCAAAGGTACTGATTACAAGAGTGACGAATGAAACTGATAAGAAAATGTGGGATGTACAAGCGGGTTTCAGGAGAGGAATGGGATGCATGAATCAGGTCTTTTCTTTACGAAGCATAGCCGAAAAATGTTTGGCGAAACACCAAAAGGTCTATTGCGCATTCGTAGACTTGGAAAAGGCCTATGACAGAGTGGTGAGGAATGAATTGTGGTCAACATTGTCTATGTATGGGGTGGGCGGCAGTTTGATACAAGCACTGAAATCACTCTATGAGGGTTCCAGTGCTTGTGTCAGAATAAACGGAGCGTACACAGACTGGTTTAACATCGAAAAAGGTGTTAGACAGGGATGTGTAGCATCGCCAGTGCTGTTCAACCTATTCATAGACAATTGCTTGACAGATCTGAAAGAAAGTGTGTACGGATTAAGAATGAATGATTTAACCATCAAATGCCTCCTATACGCTGATGATCAGGTGATATTAGCATCATCGGAGGAGGAGTTGCAAAGAATGGTTAATATTATGCATGACGCCTTAAAAAGCAAAGGGATGAAAGTGAAGTGTCGCTTCAGCGACTTTTTGTATTTTGAAACCAACAAATTTATTAGTAAAGTAATATTGACAAAGGATACTTTGTATCTCAATAAGACTAATAAGTCGACCATTGCTAAGTTATTAGCATACAATATTTATGACCCTGTTTTACATATTGTAACAGATCACAAAGACGAGCCCCAACGTAGTGGTGTTACTATGCAGGGTAATTGTAGCGTAGTAGACTTAGTTAGTTTAAACTAATGTCTAAGACAATGGGGAGGCCTGACTCAATCAACATTTTTCATCAGAATATACAAGGTCTCTCCAGCAAAGCCTTAGAGTTAGAATTATTTCTCAATTATTATAAAGTTGACATAATGTGTATTACTGAACACTGGTTTGTGAAAGGTACTTTGTTACCAATATTAAAAAATTATACAATTGCCAGCACATTCATTAGACAAAAGGCAATTCGTGGTGGCTCACTAATATATGTAACTGAAAATTGTAACTTTAAAGAGCGTAAAGACATAGTAGCTTTGTCTGTGGAACGATGTGTTGAATTATCTTGTATAGAGCTGGGGCAACATATAGTCATCTGTGTATACAGACCTCCATCGGCTGATTATAAAATGTTTGAAACAATTATGGAAGAAGTAATGAGCAAAGTCTTCAACACCTCTAAATCTTTAATAGTTTGTGGCGATTTCAATGTTAATTTAATTGAGCAGTCTCCGCTCAGCAACAAATTAAAAAATTTATTTCTAAGCTTCAATCTGAAGCATCTTTTTAATCAGCCAACAAGAATCACTAGCTCGTCAGCTACCTGCTTGGACAATGTGTTCTGCAACTGTGAACCCGAAAAAATTGCAATTTTTGATAAACTTGGCTCGGACCATCTGGGACAAAGTGTCACTTTTTCATGTAAATTATCCATCAAAGGCCAAGAACATTTTTACAGGCCCATTACCACCAAACGGGTTGAACAGTTTGTGGATATCATTGACAAGCAATTAATGAATCTAAGATTTTCTGAGGATCCTGATGACCTATGCAGTGCTTTATTTCAAATGTTAGATGCAGAGTTCAATGATATTTTTAAAATTAAAATGGTTAGAAAGGGTGCGAAGGTTCGTTTCGATGACTGGGCAACTCCTGGTATTTATAAAAGTAGAAACAATTTGTATAACTTGTACTCACAAAAAACCATTAATTTACATAATACTAAATTCATAAATCACTTAAAATTGTATTCAAAAACTTTTAAAGTTGTTTGTCAGACAGCAAAATCACTGCATCTAAGTAGAAAAATTAAGCATGCCGATGACAAAATAAAATCAACATGGAAAGTCATTAATACAGAAACTGGAAAAATTAAGCAGAGGGACGGTAAAATTATGTTAAAAGTTAATAATAAATTAATCATAGATAATAATGATGTCGCTAACACATTTGTTGAGTACTTCTCACAAGTACCTATTATTACTACTCAGCCTTTAAACTCTTCCCCTAAGGATGCTTTTGTTTTACTATCGAAGTGTGTGAATGTATGTGACTCTATGTTTGAGTTCAGACACATAACTTCAATATCAATTATCAAAACTTTTAAAATGCTCAATCAAAAGAAAACCGAGGATCTGTGGGGTATGTCAACCAAAGTACTTAGTTATATTATTAATGCAATTAGCCCTCACTTAGCGTTTATTTTTAACAGATGCGTCGATGAAGGTGTATTTCCTGATGTAATGAAAAAAAGTAAATTAATTCCCCTACACAAATCAGTGAACAAAAATGACCCTTCAAACTATAGACCAATCTCTATATTACCGGCGCTCAGTAAAGTTTTTGAAAAAGTTATATTAGACCAGCTTTTGGCACATTTTAATATTAATCATCTTTTAAATCACAAACAATATGGTTTCACTAAGGGGCGTTCTACTACTGATGCTGGAGTAGATCTTCTTAAACATATATTTGATGCCTGGGAGAAAGCACAAGATGCTATCGGCGTTTTCTGTGACTTATCTAAAGCGTTTGATTGCGTCTGTCACAAAACGCTAATTTGCAAATTAAAACACTACGGCGTTAACGGAAAAGCACTTGATCTGGTCTCATCCTACCTCAGTAATAGAATACAGACGGTTGAGGTCAATGGCGTCAGGTCATCTGGATCCCTCATAAAAATGGGAGTTCCGCAGGGATCGATCTTAGGACCATTTTTATTTCTAGTTTATATTAATGACTTGCCGTCTTTCGTGCAAAACTTATGTGACATTGTTTTGTTCGCGGATGATACATCCTTAATATTCAAAATAGATAGGATTGCGCCTGGATTTGACGATGTTAACAAATCAATCGCACAGGTTTTGAATTGGTTTACAACCAATAACTTATTACTGAACGCCAAAAAAACTAAATGTATTAAATTCTCGCTGCCAAATGTAAGAAAGGGTGTCATTAATAGCAGGATATTAATAAACGATGTACCGATAGAATTTGTTGAATCCGCTACATTCTTGGGCATCACCCTGGATTCAAAACTACAATGGGGTTCTCAAATATCGGCTCTAGCAGGTAGATTGAGCTCCGCTGCATACGCAGTACGTAAAATCAGAAACTTGACTGACGAATCCACTGCTAGATTGGTTTACTTTAGCTACTTCCATAGTATAATGTCCTATGGCATTTTATTATGGGGGAAAGCCGCCGAAATCCAATCTATATTTGTTTTACAAAAAAGGGCTATTCGATCTATATATACCATGAAGTCGCGAGACTCACTTCGTGAAAAATTTAAGGAGATTAAAATTCTCACAGTGGCATGTCAATATATATATGAAAATATTATGTATGTACGCAAAAATTTGAATGAGTATGATAAGAGGTCCGATGTACATAATTTCAATACAAGACACAAAAATAGATTAATTCTACCTCAATTCAGGTTGTGGAAAGTTAGTGGTTCTTTTCTGGGGAACTGTATACGATTTTATAATAAACTTCCTAAAG
Organism: Cabera pusaria; assembly: GCA_954871355.1. Classification (NCBI taxonomy): domain Eukaryota; kingdom Metazoa; phylum Arthropoda; class Insecta; order Lepidoptera; family Geometridae; genus Cabera; species Cabera pusaria. The sequence continues at coordinate 207,273 of CATOZX010000019.1, read as the reverse complement.
ATATTGATCAACTGTCTATAAGCAGATTTAAAACCTTTGTAAAATCCAATTTAATGAAGAAATCGTACTATACAATAAATGACTATATGAATGACAAAAATGCTTGGCCTGAATGCCCCAAGCTCCAAGATATAATATAAATTGTATGATAATAGAATTACTTATTGTACATTAAACATTTATTTAATATGAATTAAAAAAAATGAATTAAAATAAGTGACAAGCCCCATAGAGTTTCTTGGTGTTTCTTCTCTGATGGGAGTACTTCCGAAACACCAGTAGATTCAACAGTCAATCAGTTTTCATCTTTTGTTTGCAGATCTAGGGTTGCCTGTTACGACGGTATTATGCGGCTGATAGTCGGACAATCAGTTCCATTCGGAACATGATTTGTACTGCAATTAGTCTGCGTTTTATTTATCTATTATGTTTCATTATTTCACAATTTTTTGGATAAAAATTGTCTGAAGTACTGAAACATGCACTGGGTTGCGGGTGCACGTAATGGTACGGTTGGCAACCCTACATTAATAAGGGGAATTAAACATGTGTTTTAAGTGTGACGTTCGACGTCTAGATGAAAGCTGAATGGCTCAATACCTTTGTTTTTTTTTTGTAAATTCAAAGCGTTATGTTTCTGTTATATCTATATTTTTTGTTGAATATGATCTATTTAATGTTATTTGACGTGTGTAAGTGCTAATTTTTAATTTGCCCATATACTGAATAAATGCTTTGACTTTGACTTTGACTTTGAATGTAAGCAAGACCAAAGTAATGGTTTTTGAAAGAGAAGAAAGAATGACTGATTGTTATGTGACGATTGAAGGAGAAAGAGTGGAACAAGTGAAAGAGTTTGTGTACCTGGGTTCTAAGTTTACGAGAGATGGTAAGTATGAAAGTGATATTGAGCGAAGAGTTTTGGCTGGAAACCAAGTAAGTGGGGCACTACATAACTTTATGAGAAGTCAGAACGTGTCTAAAAAAGCACGACTGGCTGTACATAGGGGAGTGTTGGTTCCCACACTCATGTATGGTAGTGAATGCTGGGTATGGCAGAAGAAGCATGAAAGTAAAATTAATGCTGTAGAAATGAGAAGTTTGAGAAGTATGATCGGAGTGACTCTGATGGATAAGTTGGAGAACAGCGTGATAAGGGAATGTTGTGGTGTAGTAGAAGATGTAGTGACAAAGATAGAGAAAGGGATGCTTAGATGGTTTGGACATCTAGAGAGGATGGATGAAGAAAGATTGACGAAACAGATTTATGAGACGTGTGTGAATGGGCCAGTTGGTAGAGGCCGACCTAGGCGAACATATCACGACCAGATCGGAGATGTTTTAAAAAAAGGCCAAGTCAAAAGTACCTATAACCGGCGAGCATGTATGAAGACGCTCATGAAAGTGGAAGAAGCGAAGGAGGTATGTCAGGATCGTAGCATGTGGAAAGAAGTAGTCTCTGCCTACCCCAACGGGAAAAAGGCGTGATTGTATGTATGTATGTATGTAGAACACTTTTTCATTATTCGCAAACCTTACGTAATATGCTAAAACCAAACCCTAAAACCATTCCTATTCTTATTTGAATCTATTTACAAAATGTTTAAAAAAATAAACAACAAATGTATGCTGCTTCCATGTTGAAGTCTTCTTTTGAGGCTCACATGCATCACTGGTAACGAGATATTTATTTTCTATTTTTATTTAAACAATATTATGCAGCTGACAGACGGACTATCAGTTCCATTCGGATCATGATATGTGCTGTAATCGGTATGCGTTTCTTTAAGTTGTGTTTCACTATTTCACTTTTTTTATTTTTTTATATAAAAATTGTCTGAAGTACTGAAACACAGTTACATGTATGGTTGGTTTTAAACTACGACGACTAATACATGATATATGATATATGAAGAGATATAGTACATAAAGCTTATAAGCAACTCGGCTTTATAAAACGGGTCTGCAAGTCATTTACAGATATTGGCTGCATCAAGGTCTTATATTTCTCTTATGTTCGAAGCATACTAGAATATGCCTGTAGTATATGGTCCCCTTGTTATATAATTCACACAGAAAGGCTAGAATCAATACAACATAAATTTATAAAGTTTCTTAGTTTTAAGGCATTTAAGCAGTTTGATTCATATTCAGATGCTTGCAAATATTTCCATATAGAACCACTGTCACGACTAGATAAGAAATCTATAAGGTCTGGAATTTTATTAGGGTCTGTTGGCCAGTATGTGGGTAAGCCAGAGGATGCTACTTGACATTTAAAATTTTTAACAGCGCACAACAGTTCTTTGCCTTTAGTGGTGGTCAGTCTCGAGCCCCAATATGTGTTTTTAGCGTTGAAGTCTCCTCCTAGTACAAACCTGTTTCCCAGGCTCTTCAGGAATGTGCTATAGACATCTCTTTTTATATTATGCCGAGGGGGGCAGTAAATCGCTGACAATGTTATTGTATATGTTCTAGTTTTAAGACATATCGCTACCGATTGTATTTCTCTCACTTCGTATTTGCTTTTCTCGTGGTGATTGAGGTATTCTTTAACAATAACAGCACTACCCCCTCTTGCAGTGTTATCTAGGTGCAGGGCGTGATATATTTATTTTTATTTTACATTGCCTTTAAATGTTATGTGACATTGCTTTGTGAAATGAGTTTCAGATATTAAACAAACGTCAATATTTTCGATGTCTAGGATCACTTGAAGTTCTCTCTGATGTTTTTGTAACCCATTTGAATTCCATGCCATTATTTTAAGTGGCCTATTCATTTTCTTATTTTCGAAGTAGCTGTTTTGGTGCTACACAACGCTACAACTTGAGCGTAGGAAATGTTTGCACTAAATTTGGTGTTTTTTACCGAAGGCGGTTTGTTATTACTAAGTTTACGAGGCTTTTCAGTGCGTACCTCAATATGGCGTGTTGTCAAACTACTTTTATTTTTTTTGTACTGAAGGTTTTGTATCTCCTTGGCTACAATACATCCTCTGTAGTTGGCTGGATGGGGAGATCCACAGTGAACACATTTTAGTTTTTCTTCGTTTGGTTTTTTGCAATACAGAGTCAGATGTTTCCCTGTGCATTTTACACATCTAGGTTCTTTGAAGCAGTATCTCTGCGTATGTCCATAGGCTTGACATCTCTTGCATTGAGGCACAAGTTGAGTGGTATGAACTTTGATGACAAATATGTTTACCTGAGACCTGAAATTATATCTGTGCTCAGATCTCGAATCGAATCGAAAAATCGATCGAAGATCGAGCTCAGTGGTGTGCTATAGGAGTGGCCCGTGTCCAGCTGTGGACTAGTATAGGCTAGTACCTTCTGAAATGGTAATATTGAGGTAATAAATAGACACACAAGAGGATTAGTGAAGGGGGTAGGTCTAGCCAAATCTCACGAAATCTCTCTCAGGGGGAGGGAGGGTCAAAATATCAAGATTGCCAAAATTGCCTCATGTACTCTCTTGAGCTGTTCTGAACATTTAAAGTATGTGCAAATTTGAATTTAATGCATGGAAAGTAAGCTCTAAGTTTCTTTGATCAATCCGGAACAAGGAGGGCTATAAATTAGTTGAAGCCAATAACGATTCACCACCATCCAGGGTAAACTAATTCATGAGGTGCATAGGTCAGTGTAAGTTGACGAGTACAAACTGTCCACTATCTGGCATACAGTGGTAGTAGGTTCATTCATTCCTTAAAAGCCCGCGTAGTGATAACAAAAAGAGTTTTTGTCTACTAATGCTAACACTTTCTGAAAGTCAAAACTGATACATGTTGCCTTTTAGGGTTGATTTCACCATTTATGCTACTAATCGAGATTTATTGAACTAAGTTCTACTAAAACGTGTTCAAACGTCGATGTTGATCTTGGTTTACGCGTACTTGATTTCACCACCTCCCATCAGACTCCATTTGATTGCGTTTACCAAAACCAAGATTTTATGCTATTACCCACAATGGAACGTAAATGTTGTCATAGAGCTGTCATATTAGATTGTTTTGGCATTGTGAAACTGACAAATTCATATTAACAAATTTGTTTCCGTGTCCGTGCATGGTATATATTTTTGTGTCCAGAATCGTGAATTTCGTATTTTAAAATGTAGCCCAAGGAATTAAAATATTTATTATTTTAATAACGTAATAACAAGACGTCTTGTCTTGTTATGCCATGCATGGACACGGAAAAGAAAGCGCAAAATACGAGTGACAGTGGCTGTAAATAGTGTAAACAGGATCAAGAGCTCTAAACGCCCAAAATCGGTAGTTCAGAATCAGAACTCGTTTTACTGTAACCACGTTCAGTTTGTGGTGGTGAAATACAAAATGCTGGTTTAACCTCCATTAAACACGTAAACCAAGTTCAAATCGACCTGATCGCGTTTACATTCACTAGTGAAATCGGCCCTTAGAATAGCTATTTCTCAAAAGCTTAATAATTGAAGATTGGCATCTAAATCGTTACTTTAATATTATAAATGTGAAAGTTACTCTGTCTGTCTGTCTGTCCGTCTGGCTTTCACGCCTAAACTACTGAACCGATTTAAATTACATTTGGTACACTGATAGTCTAGAGCCTGAGAAAGGACATAGGCTACTTTTTAATGCGAAACAAGGGTTGAAAGGGGGGATGAAATGTTGTATGGAGGTATCGTTATTTATAGAGCTAGAAGCTTGAAACTTATTTTTTAGCTTGTTGATTCGATATAAATAAATATGACATTCAAAGTTTGTAAAAGTTATACCCTCAGGGGTGTAAAATAACAATAGGGAATAGGGCATGAAAGTTTTTATGGATTTATGTAAGATTTATATAAAAAGAGAACACTTTTTCATTATTCGCAAACCTTACGTAATATGCTAAAACCAAACCCTAAAACCATTCCTATTCTTATTTGAATCTATTTACAAAATGTTTAAAAAAATAAACAACAAATGTATGCTGCTTCCATGTTGAAGTCTTCTTTTGAGGCTCACATGCATCACTGGTAACGAGATATTTATTTTCTATTTTTATTTAAACAATATTATGCAGCTGACAGACGGACTATCAGTTCCATTCGGATCATGATATGTGCTGTAATCGGTATGCGTTTCTTTAAGTTGTGTTTCACTATTTCACTTTTTTTATTTTTTTATATAAAAATTGTCTGAAGTACTGAAACACAGTTACATGTATGGTTGGTTTTAAACTACTATAATATTTTTTGAAATATTCTGTCATAAACGATTGGATGACAGCTGAATGGTTCATTACTTTGTTTTTTTTTTCTGATTCAAAGCGTTAAAATTCTGCTTTGTTTACTTGATAAATGGTTATGATTTATGATTTTGACGTGTATATGTGCATATATTAATACTGCCTACATACTGAATAAATGCTTTGATTCTTGATAATGATTTCTAAGCTCAGACACGGACCATGGTGTATCATAGATTTCTCTTTGCATGTGCTGGAGTCTGCTAGCATACGATCTTAGGAACAAAATTACAGAACGGGCTCCTACACTCGTCAGGTGCGGTCATGTCATGGAATTAAAGAAGTCATTTTGAAGCATCAGTAGGAGGACATCCAAAACATATGCTGAGGTGGTCACGAGCCAGATACTTAAAGAATACACAAATGTAACCTGGTGTAGGAGACGGGCGGCAGCAGCAGCGAGCGCAGCACGGAGCCCAGCACGGTCTGCAGGCGCGCCTCCACGCACCACGGCGTCGGCCAGAACCGCTCCTGCAGCACCGGCACGCCGCGCAGCGCCTCGCGCAGCTCCGAGCCGCCGCACACCACCTCCGGCCGCTGCAACCACGACACGTCCCTTCACTCTCCGCTCCGACACTCTACACCGCCCGCACTCCGCGACACACTCCACTCCACTCACCTTCACCGCTTCTATCAGGTAGTAGGTTAGGTACAGAATCGTTAGCGAAAAACCAACTAGGATCTCTTTTTTTAATTCAAATATGGTTAGAAATAAAGAAAACATGATATTGTCTAGGATACGGCTAACGCGCTTAAAATAAAACTGAAACTAAAATAATAATAAAGTTCCCAACTATCAAGTATCCCCAGAGCTGCGTTCACGACCTACGGTCGGAGTTACTCTTTGGGTCGGAGTGCAACCTGTGCAACTAAAACCTAACGCTTTAACCTCTCTCCTAAGGGTCAGTTCACACCATGACGCGACGCGAAGAGACGCGACGCGACGAGACGCGACGCGACGCGACGAGACGCGACGCGACGCGACGAGACGCGACGCGACGATGCATTTGCAGTCTCGCGGCGCAGAGCGGCGCAGCAAAACGCGCGACGGCACCACATTATCTTAATGCAATTTGTATCTTATTATCTAGGTATTACAGTTCTATTGTTTATCACGCGGTTCAATTGTTTCTTCCCGCGGTGCAGCGTGGCGCAGCGCAGCGCAGCTTGAACCCGCCGAACTAACTCAATGAAATGTGTAACTTTTTGTATAGAAATTAAAATTCTTTTTTAGGGTTCCGTAGTCCTGACAAGGACCCTTATAGTTTCGTCATGTCCGTCTGTCTGTCCGAGGTTTTGCTAAGAGACCGTTAATACTAAAAAACTGTAATTTTGTAGGGATATGTATATAAATTACGCTGACAAAGTGAAAAAATAAAATTTTGAAATTTATTTTATTTTAGGGTAGCTCCCCTACATGAGAAGTGGGGATGAATTTTTTTTTCGGCGTCTACCCCATCGTTTTGGGGTATTGTTGAATAGGTCTTTTAAAATGATTTAAGGGTTGCTAATACTATTTTTCGATTGAATGCTCCGTTTACGAAATAATAAACTTTAAGGTGCAAATTTTTGTTCCAGTAGGGCGTCCCCCCCTACCCCCTCCTCTAAAAGTTAAACTGCAATCATCAAAAAAATCTCGTCATGTCACGTCTTGGTCTCGACAATGCCAATTTCTTCCGATCCCCTTAATCTGTAGAATAAAACCGGCTAAGTCGAGTTGGACTCGCCCACCGAGACTTCCGTACCAACGTTGGTTGGTACCAATTAAGCTAGACCTCTGAATGAGCGCTCATATAACTTAGAGGCCTATCTTAAGTAAACCATGTATGTATGTATGGGGACACCCTTTAATTTTCCACTTTTTTTATTTTTTTGGAATTTTCCCTTTATTTGTGCTATAAGACCTTGCTTCTTGGCAAATTTCATTATTCTAGATCAACGGGAAGTACCCTATAGGTTTTCGACCCAAAACCTATAGGGTACTTCCGGTTGACCTAGAATTGTCAATTTTGGTCAAAAGCAAGATCTTACAGCACAAGTAAAGGAACAATTCCGAAAAATAAAAAAGTTGAAAATTAAGGTAGATTTTGGTTTTTACAAGTTTTCGCGAAAATCTAAATTTGCCCATATCTTTTTATAGTGTTGACTTTTATATACCTAAATGGGGACTATAGACTTCAGTATCTGGTATAAAATTCAACTTGCTAGGTCCTGTACACCCGTTTCTGAGAAAATCGGTGGTGACACACGGACAGACAGACAGACGGACAAGAAAGTGTTCCTTTTTTTACCTTTTGAGGTACGGAACCCTAAAAATTACAGCTTTTCCCACCAAATTTACTGTCACAATCGTCAGAGCGTATTTTAACCATCGAATTTGATGGTTAAAAAGTTGCAACCGGAGTGAAACAACCGAGGTCGTGAACGACACAGTTGCGCTAACCGAGAGCTAACCAAATTCAGAGCGTAGGTCGTGAACGCAGCCCACTGAATCACTCTACTACGTTAGATAGAAGAGTAGGCATTTCCCTACATTGTTGATAACCGAATTATGAACGTACTTTGCACCAACCTAACAGTACCAAACTAGAGCCAACATTATGAAAACAGCAATATCGGTCCAGGGATTGAACATAATGAATTGCTTTTGTTTATCGATATCGAGAAAAGTAAAAAAAATCTGCGGAATAGTGGTATAATTTAATCCCATCGACGTCATAGCAATTAGACCCCTAATCATTATTGGCGCGCGGTACAATCAATTCCGCAACTGGCCGAGGTATGCGGTCGCGGGGAACTGATTGTGATTGGCGCTTCCAACCAGTTTTGACGGGCGGGCAAAGTCATAAATCTCAGATAGAGATGACCATACCAAATTACCGTAAAAAAATGTCGATAAAAGTTAAGTACACTATCGACATGGACGTACATATAGTAAAAATCAAGGTTTGGAGAAATCATAATATATGAGTTAGCTAGAGTAGCCGTCAGCCTAAACTCATAATTTTGTTAATTATCCTATTTAGCGCGAGAGAAAAATTAATGTTAAAGTAGGAATGTACTTTACCTGACATCGATTTAAGAGGCGGGAGGGGAAGGGAAGGGGAGGACGGGAGGGGTAGAACTCCCCCCTTTAAGAAAAAGTTGCGGAACCCCCTCCCCCCCCTTTAGGAAATATGAATATTTTAAAATTCTGAGGTTAAGTACTAAAAATTGTATCAATAATTAGATTTTAGGGGGGGGGAAAGGGTGGAATAGGGGAGGGGGGGGGGAAAGGGTGGAATAGGGGAGGGGGGGAAGGGGCAGAACCCTGTCGCAAAATCTGTATCTGTACTTTCGTTGACAGTTAGTCAACACAAGGTACAACCTCTGTGCCATTTTTCAAGTTTGTATAAAAAAATGCCCGGGTTACGGTAGGCCGCCAAAACAAACTGACCCACGCTACGTTTAATGGACGCACGATTCGGCTGGATGAGCATCTGACGCAGCTAGAGGAGGAGCTGGGACACATAAGATGGCACATTCTGGGGTTATGTGAAGTCCGAAGACAGGGAGAGGACACCATAACTCTAGAATCAGGCCATCTTATGTATTACAGAGAAGGTGACCAGCCATCCCAAGGTGGCGTCGGGTTTCTGGTCAACAAAGCTCTCAGTGACAACGTTGTAGAAATCTTCAGTGTGTCGACCAGGGTTGCGTACCTTACAATAAGGTTAACCACGAGGTACAGCCTCAAGGTTATCCAGGTCTACGCACCGACCTCGGCACACTTGGATGAAGAGGTGGAAAGTATATACGAAGACATCTCCAGAGCCTTACATACCACCGCTAAGACTCACTACAACGTTGTCATGGGAGACTTTAACGGCAAAGTGGGAGTACAGACCTGCAGTGAATCGACTATAGGACCACACGGATTTGGAAATAGGAATCACAGGGGGCAAATGCTCGTCAATTTCCTCGAGAAAGAGGGGCTTTTCTTGATGAACTCGTTTCAGAGACGTCTCTGTGATCACTAGGTTCAATACTGGAAGTGATCACCGACTTGTACGAGGCTCTCTGGATATCGAATTCAAAGCCGAGAGATTCCGATTGATGAAGTCCGCGCTCCGACCAAAACTACTCCAAACCGTTGTTGGGTCTGAAACATTCCAATTAAAGTTGGAAAATCGATTCGCTGCCTTGGAAACCACAGATGACGTAGACCAGAAACTCGAAGAAGTGGTGGAAATCATCAGGGATGAAGTGACGAAGTTTTGCGAAAGCAAGCGTACGGGCAAAAAGTCAAAACTTTCGGCAGAAACACTTCGACTAATGGAAGAGAGACGAACAGACCCATTTTCAGCTTTGTCAATTAACCAGGTGCGCAACAAAACCATTAAGAAGCTGGTACGACGGGACCTCCGATCCTTTACCACGCTCTTGATTAAAGAATCAATTGAGTCGGGGGTCGAAAGTGTTCGTCCAGCCTCTGGGTAGAAGCCACCTCACAAAGCTGACAACGTCAACGAGGAACGTCGTAGCTATACGCATCGCATGCTTCAAGGCCCGTACCCGATACTGAGGATTCTAGAGACACCTTAACCCGCCACTTCACAGAAGACCAGCCCGAAGTCAGCCGAGATGAGATCGTAATGGCCCTTAAACAGCTCAAAAATGGAAAATCCCCAGGAGAAGACGGAATCACAACGGAGCTTCTAAAAGCTGGAGGAGCTCCAGCTGTAAACCAGCTGCAACAGCTCTTCAATTCTGTTCTCTTCGCTGGTAAAACTCCACAGGCATGAAACAGAAGCATGGTGGTTTTGTTTTTCAAAAAAGGAGACAAAACCCTCTTGAAAAACTACCGCCCGATTTCGCTTCTGAGCCATGTCTACAAGCTGTTTTCAAGGGTCATCACGAACCTTCTTGCGCGACGACTCAATGAGTTCCAACCTCCGGAACAGCTAGGCTATTCTGTAAGCTATCTCGATAGCGAAATCCGCGGTGAGATTCGAATTTCATACTACGAAATTCAATCGACTATTAAATAAACTACTACATAGATAGAAATCCGTACGTCTCCTTAGGGCTGGGCTGAAAATCAGTGCTGCGGTTCTTCAGAGTCACAGCAATATGCTGAGCCCAACCCTTTTCCAACGGCTATGTTCACGTCAGCGATTCTCAACATCATGTTTACATTTAAAAAAATTGTGTTTTTATTTATGATTCGCTAGTTTTTAGTAAAATTGTTAATTTTATTTGTAAATTTGGTCGTTGGAATAAACTATAAACTATAAATCAATCAATCAATCAATCAATCGTATTACTTTCGTAATACGGTTGAATTTCGTAATACGAAATTTAAATCTCACCGCGGATTCCGCTGTCGAGATAGCTTACAGAATAGCCTAGCTGATGGGTTTCGAAGCGGTTCACATCCACACGGTGCGGCAGATTGTACAGAAAGCCGAAGAGTACAATCGCCCCCTGTGCTTAGCATTTGTGGACTATGAGGAGACCTTCCACTCAATCGAAACTTGGTCCGTTCTGGAGTCCTTGCAGCGTTGCCAAGTCGGCTGGCGATATATAGAAGTGATGAGATGTCTGTATAATGCCATGACGATGACTGTACAAGTACAGAACCAGCGAACTAAACATGTTCACCTGCGTCAAGAAGTGACACAGGGGGATGTCATATCCCCGAAACTGTTCACTAACGCCTTGGAGGATATGTTTAAGACGCTGGACTGGAAATATTAAGTACAGGCAAGTACATTTCTCACTTACGATTCGCAGATGACATCGTCATTATGGCAGAGACGCTGCAGGACCTACAAAGGATGTTGAATGGCCTAGCTGATTCTTCTCGTTGCATTGGTCTCCGGCTGAATTTGGATAAAACCAAAGTCATGTACAGCGAGCACGTTGTTCCGGAACCGATTGCCGTAGATGGAATCCCACTCGAAGTTGTCACGCAGTATGTTTACCTAGGGCAAACGCTCCGACTAGGCAAACACAATTTCGAGAAGGAAATCCAGAGGTGAATAATTCTGCTGGGCTGGGCAGCATTCGGAACACTCCGTCGAGTCTTCTCGTCGCCTACACCGCAGTGTCTAAAGACAAAAGTCTTTAACCAGTGCGTCCAACCTGTGATGACGTACGGAGCCGAGACGTGGACACTCACAGTTTGAGTTGTCCACCAATTTAAAGTCGCTCAGCGAGTTATGGAGAGAGCTATGCTTGGTATTTCTCTGCGGGATCGAATTCGGAACGAAGTTATTCCCCAGAGGACTAAAATGATCGACATAGCTCAACGGATTAGTAAGCTGCAATGGCAGTGGACTCATGGACTGGTCATATCTGCCGCAGGACTGATAACCGTTGGGGTAAACTAGTCCTTGAGTGGAGACCGCGAATTGGCAAACGTAGCGTAGGGCGTCCTGTTCCCAGGTGGAGCGACGAAATACGCAAAGCGGTGGGCAGTGACTGGAAAAGAAGAGCCGAAGATCGGGCTCAGTGGCGCACCTTGGGTGAGGCCTACTTCCAGCAGTGGATGGACACCGGCTGATAATGAAGATGATGATTAATATTTTAGTATAGATATCTTGCTTTCTAACTTTTTGAAGTCTAGTTTTAGGTAGATAAAGTTTTTTTTAGTTCCTTAAATTATAATTGTGTATATCCATTATCCATGTTTTTCGTCAGACTGTTTTTATCTTAATGAATTTCTATAAGGCTATTGCAAATATATTGCGATACAACTGTGATTATCTGGTTTTTAATAAAATATTGTTTTGCTGAAGATCGTTTTCGTAGTAGCCTATTTGTTATTCTGATGGCCCTTTTTTGACATTTCAATACTTTGTTCACATTGGTTGAGAGTTTCCCCAAACCTTAATAGCATAATTTAAGATGGAATGAAAGTATGCGTAGTGCATAATTAAGTCTCTTTATCAATGAGGGGTTTTAGTTTGAACAAGGCATAGTTATCGCTGCACAGTTTTCCGCACAGTTTGTCAATATGTGATGTGTGGCTTATGGTAAAGTCAACCGTGTACCCTAAAAATACATTTTCTTTAGTATCAACCTTATGTTAAATACCTTATCTTAATAAATTATAGGTTTAAAATATTTTTAAAAACAAGCATTTTTTGGGATAATGAACTACAATGTTAAAAATAAATTCTAGTAAGTATTTGGCGTGTAGGTACTTAGGTACTTACCTATATTCTTAAAAGCTTGAAGTACTACCCGTTTTCAGGCTAGGAATTACCTATTACTATACTTCAGTGCTCCCAATCATCCCCTGGGATGATTGGGAGCACAACTACATCTAGTGTTCCAAGCCGACCTCACCTGCAAGTGGTCATCCTGCTGGATAACGGACGAGGCGACGGCGACCGACCGATGGCGGGATATCCATCACAAACTCGTAACTAACCAAATTCAACGGGCCGGTGTCGGGCAGCAGCGACACCGGTGCAAGTAGCTACGCACTGCGATTGCCAACACGCCTGCTCAGCGCGGCAATAATGAGCAAAACCTCCAATGGGAAGTCTACATAAACCACGGCCCCCAGTTTCCGGCCGCCCTGCTATTCCAGATCATGGCGGCGGTCTTGGTAACGGCAGGGGGTGCGAAGAATCCCCGGGTTACGGCTGGCCGCCAAAAACCCTTGACTTTGGCGACGTACAACGGAAGAACGATACGGCTAGACGAACACCTGGCGCAACTCGAGCACGAACTCGGAAGGATAAGGTGACACATTCTCGGGCTATGCGAAGTCCGAAGAGAGGGGGAGGACACCGTAACCCTTGAATCTGGCCACCTTATGTACTATCGAGAGGGAGACCAGCAATGTGGCCTAGGATTCCTGGTGAATAAAACCCTCTGTGATAACGTGATAGAAGTTTCGAGTGTGTCGACCAGGGTCGCGTACCTCGTGATCAAGCTAACCGAGAGGTATAGCCTCAAGGTTGTGCAGGTTTACGCACCGACCTCGACACACTCGGACGATGAAGTGGAGGATATGTTTGGAGACATATCAAAGGCCTTACACTTCACCACCAAGGCCCACTACAACGTTATCATGGGGGACTTCAACGCCAAAGTGGGAGTACAAAACAGCGGCGAACCGGTAGTAGGATCCCATGGCTATGGTAGCAGGAATCATAGGGGGCAAATGCTCGTTAACTTTCTCGAAAAGGAGGGGCTTTTCTTGATAAACTCATTCTTCAAGAAACCGCCCCAAAGGAAGTGGACGTGGCAGAGCCCCGATTCTATGACAAAAAATGAGATAGATTTCATCATAACGGACAAAAAGCGAATATTCAGAGACGTCTCAGTGGTCAACAGGTTTAATACCGGTAGCGATCACCGACTTGTCCGAGGCTTTCTGAATATCAATCTTAAGCTTGAACGTGTCCGTCTGATGAAGTCCAGGCTCCGACCTACCTTGCTTCAAACCATAGTGGGATCTGAAACGTTCCAGTCAAATCTGGAGAACCGATTCGCTGCCTTGGAAACCACACACTGCGTTGAAATTAACCAGGCCCTCGAGAATGTGGTCGGAGTCCTCAGGGAGGATTGTGCGAGATTTTGCGAACTACAGCGTACAGGCAAGAAGTCTAAATTTTCAGAAGAGACCCTTGAGCTTATGAAGGAACGACGCGATGATCCACCAGTCACTTCGTCAGAAAGGCATGCTCTAAACAAGACGATTGGCAAACTGGTACGACGTGATCTCCGACGCTCCAACACTCAATCTATTGAACGAGCAATTGAGCAAAATCGGGGGTCAAAAGTGTTTGTCCAGTCTCTTGGGAGAAGCCATCTGACGAAGCTGACCACAGACGGTGGTGCGATTGTTGCTTCCAAGCAGGGGGTTCTCTCGGAAGTTGAAAACTTTTATGGCCAGCTGTACGCTTCGCATGCATCTCAACCTGATCCCGAAAATGAGGATACCCGGGCCACATTAACGCGCCATTTCACCGAGGACTTGCCAGAGATCAGTCTAAGCGAAATCGAGATGGCTCTTAGAAAGCTTAAAAATGGAAAAGCCCCCGGAGAGGACGGTATTACTACAGAGCTCCTGAAAGCAGGTGGAATACCTATAATGAAGGAGCTCCAGCATATCTTTAATACTGTCCTCTTTGATGGGAGAACTCCAGAGGCGTGGAGCAGGAGTGTTGTCGTGCTGTTCTTCAAAAAGGGTGATAAAACTCTTTTGAAAAACTACCGACCTATTTCACTCCTGAGTCACGTCTACAAGCTGTTTTCAAGAGTCATCACGAATCGTCTTGCAAGAAGACTCGACGATTTCCAGCCACCGGAACAGGCCGGGTTTCGAGGAGGATACGGCACCATAGACCACATTCACACAGTGCGGCAGGTTATACAGAAGACCAGTGAGTATAATCGACCCCTGTGCTTAGCGTTTGTGGACTATGAGAAGGCCTTCGACTCCATCGAAACCTGGTCTGTTCTGGAATCTTTGCAACGGTGCCAAGTCGATTGGCGATATATCCAAGTGCTGAAAGGTCTTTACGATGCCGCTACCATGACTGTCCAAGTCCAAAACCAGCAGTCTGAATCTATCCCCATGCATCGCAGTGTGAGACAAGGGGATGTTATATCCCCCAAATTGTTCACAAATGCTTTGGAGGATATCTTCAAGACACTGGACTGGAAGGGACGTGGTATCAACATAAACGGCGAGTACCTCTCACACCTGCGATTTGCAGACGACATCGTCATTGTAGCCGAAACGTTGCAAGAACTGCAACATATGTTGAATAGCCTAGCTGATTCTTCTCAACGCATTGGTCTCTGGATGAACTTGGATAAAACCAAGGTCATGTTCAATGAGCATGTGAGTCCGGAACCAATCGCAGTTCAGCTAGGCTATTCTGTAAGCTATCTCGACAGCGGAATCCGCGGTGAGATTTGACTTTCGTATTACGAAATTCAACCGTATTACGATACGAACCTGATACGATTGAATTTCGTAGTACGAAATTCGAATCTCACCGCGGATTCCGCTGTCGAGATAGCTTACAGAATAGCCTAGCAGGGCAGTATTCTCGAGGTTGTTAAGGAGTATGTTTACCTCGGGCAAACTCTGCAGCTGGGTAAAAACAACTTCGAGAAAGAGGCTAATAGAAGAATACAGCTGGGCTGGGCAGCATATGGGAAATTACGTCGAGTCTTCACATCGCCAATCCCACAGAGTCTAAAGACAAAAGTCTTCAATCAGTGCGTCCTACCCGTCATGACATACGGAGCCGAAACGTGGACACTCACGGTTGGACTGGTCCACAAATTTAAGGTCGCTCAGCGTGCTATGGAAAGAGCTATGCTCGGAGTTTCTCTGAAGGATCGAATTCGTAACGAGGTGATCCGACAGAGAACCAAAGTCACCGATATAGCTCACCGAATTAGCAAGCTGAAGTGGCAATGGGCCGGCCATATAAGCCGAAGGACCAACAATCGCTGGGGTAAACGAGTTCTTGAGTGGAGACCGCGAATAGGCAAACGTAGCGTAGGACGCCCTCAGACTAGGTGGAGCGATGATATCCGCAAGGTGGCTGGCAAGAGCTGGATGAGAGTAGCCGAGGATCGTGCTCAGTGGCGTGAAATTGGAGAGGCCTATGTCCAGCAGTGGACGAGTATAGGCTGATGATGATGATGATACTTCAGTGCCTCAAGCTTTTAAAAATATAGGTAAGTACCTACACTCCAAATACTTACTAGAATTTATTTTTAACATTTTAATTCATTGTCCCAGATAAAAGCTTGTTTTTAAAAATATTTTTTACTTATAATTTATTTTTAACTTTTTAGTAGGTAGGTATAGATACCGACTACCTACCTACTTACTAAGTATTTAAGAAAAGGCATGAGTTTAAAATATTCCACGGATATTTGATGATTATGGGTAAAGTGCTCCTCAAGATGAATCATTTGAGCCCAAATTCACTGGGGTTACATTATTTTATCACAGAGATGCCGTGACCACCTTCGAGCTTCATCACCAGTCGCTAAATATCATCTAGGTGTAAAGTTCTCTTCAAGACCAATCAATCGAGCCCAAACTCGGTAGTGTTTTGTTTTTTTATCACAAATATTCCGTGGCTGCCTTCCAAATTCATTATAAGACCCTGGATATTATCTAGGTCTAAAGTTCTCTTCAAGACGAATCAATCGAGCCCAAACTCGGTAGAGTTACGTTGATTTATCACAGCGATGCCATGGCCACCTTCCAGCTTCATCATCAGGCCAGCTCCATGGTACCATGTCATTGTATTTATTAGAGTTTGTGGAATCGGTAATAGGAGATTGTAGCTAAAGATAGATAGAAGGCGACTATAATTATATTATGAATATATGGAAAACATTTTAACAAGAGATATATACGTGTTTTATTATTACCGTCAAACGGGTTGACTATGTGCCACTTTTTGAGGTTTTTCTGATTTGCAGAAGAAACTTGAGCAGTTTTGCCGTCGCAAAAAATACACTCACGTTAGCCAACTATTCATCTATGAGAATAATGAGGTATCAAACCCGTATTTAACATAAATATAGAGAAAAAAAATGTTTTCGGTGGCACATTCTCGCCTGCGAGGTCGGGGTGAGAATGTGCCATGTAACATTTTCCTTTATTTCTCTGAAACGGTTGGTATTGGCCCAAAGTCCCCTACCTGTAGTGTAAATAGACAAGTTAAGCTATGCAAAAAAAAAAATAGGTGTTTCTATGAAAAAATCAAAAAATATGACTGATGACTGATGACCCACTCTTTGCCGGGGTAATTGTTTGAAAACGCTTTCACTCTTTTTCCCTGTTTATCCCAATAGGTTTTGGCGATGACGCGCAGTTCCAATGGCATAATAGGAAACCCAAATGACGACAATGCTGTGATGTGACTTATAAATCCAAGTTCTTCTTCTTTACTAAATACTGGCTGTCCTCCAGGTTTTCGGGTTGCTATGCCCTTCAATTTGGCGGACAGTGTATTGCGGTGTATTCCATATTTTTCAGCTGCAGCACGCGTTGAAATACACCCGGAACTAATCTCTTCTAAAATTTTTTGGAGTGTTTCCGCTGTGTAATTCCTATAGGATCTACTTCCAGGAAGTCTATGGTATTCTCTTGGCATTGTTTAATAAGCTCTGAAACAATTTTTTCTTTCACTATTGTAGAATTTTAGAGTAAATAGCTATCAACATTTTGTATGGCGGGCTGGCACAAAGTCACCTACCAAATTCTGTTTATTTTTTAATTTTTAATTTATGGCTCCAAATATAACGATTTCGAATTGATATTAACGCATTCATATGCCAACAAAAAGTACTACTAGATAAACATACCCTGACAACGACACCAGCTGTGAATGTTGTTCCTCATCCAAAAGTTTACATGTGTTTTGTCAAACTAGTTTTTTCACCACAGTAATCCATCATCCTAGTGAAAATCACTACCGATTTAGAAAAATTTATACAAAACATTATGGGGTTTCCCCCAAAAGATGGCGGCTCTGACACATCTTGTAAGGTTTATACTACCCTCAAATGTATCGAACACCGTATAAACACCCTAATTTAAGGCAATATTAAAAATATTTAAATTAAATCATCATTAAACATTGGAAATATGTCGTATATCGGTATGTACTATGAAAATAATGCATGTGCAATCCGTGATATCTTCTAGAGTTTTCATTTGAATTATATACTTTAAAGGACAATTTTAATCTATAATATGTGGCCAAGCTAATTAACGTAATTATTTGGATAAGGATTAATACTATATACTTGAAAATAGCCTTGGAAGTTATGTAATATTTTTTAACAAATATTTTAAGATTAAAATGGTTACTGTAAGTCAACCTTGAGAGATAGACATAATATTATGCTGTCGCGGACTTTTTTGTAGGTCTTATTAAGTTGTACAACTCTTGCATAGAAAATATTCTTCTATCTATTTTCAATTAAGCAGCGTTCGTAAGAAACGTGTTTTTTCGACCGTTTTTTTGCCGACTTAGTTGCAAATTAGGTCTCCATGAATGTACCTTTGATTTAAACGGGATAATTTATAGCCTTTTTTCATTCCGAAAGTCCATTCTATGTATTAGTGAAAGAATTTTTTAAATCGGTTCAGTAGTTTTTGAGCCAAATCATTACAAACATACAAAAATACAAATGTTCTCTCTTTATAATATTAGTATAGATACAGTCTCTAATATTTTTGATAATGTGGGTAATATGCATATAGGTCTATAGTTGCTAAGTTCACAATGTTATGTTCGCCTTTTTAGGGTTCCGAACCCAAAGGGTACCAACAGAACCCTATTACTGAGACTTCACTGTCCGTCTGTCTGTCTGTCTGTCTGTCTGTCTGTCTGTCCGTCTGTCACCAGGCTGTATCTCATGAACCGTGATAGTTAGACAGTTGAAATATTCACAGATGATGTATTTCTGTTGCCGCTATAACAAAAAAAGTGTTTAGTTAGATAGTTGACATTTTCACAGATGATTTGTATTTCTATTGCCGCTATAACAACAAATACTAATAAACTGACAAAGTGCAAGTCGGACTCGCACTCGTAGGGTTCCGTACCACACTACAGTATTTTATAAGATCGAGCATAAAATACCACTATAATTTTTCGCCAGCAAAAAATAATAATTAATAAACATTTTATTTCTTATAACGCCATCTAACGTCTTACAAAGGTGTTAGGATCGACATTTCAATATAACGCCATCTATGGGACGTTTATCTAACTAAGCGTTCATAGATGGCGTGAAATGCCGAAAAAAACACGTTTCTTGTATGGAGACCATCTATTATTTTTAACTTTATTCTGTTTTTAGTTTGTTGTTATAGCAGCGACAGAAATACATTATCTGTGAAAATTTCAACTGTCTAACTATCACGGTTCATGAGATACAGCCTGGTGACAGACGGACAGACAGACAGACAGACGGACGGACGGACAGCGGAGTCTTTACTCTTTAGTAATAGGGTCCCGTTTTACCCTTTGGGTACGGAACCCTAAAAACAGAATAAAGTTAAAAATTAAAAGGGGTCCCCATACAAGAAACGTGTTTTTTGGGCATTTTACTATAACGCCATCTATGAACGTTAGACTGTATTAATTATATTAATTACCTATGTGTTAACTTTCACTTAGTTGGCGTTAGATGTTCGTAAGATGGCGTTGTACTAAATAAGCACGCGGCTCCTGTTTTAATAAATGTTTGGAATTGACACGGTAATATAATATAATGAGATAATAATATAATGAGTTAATAAGATATTATAGGTAATAACCTATAATATCTGGATGACCGACGTTTGCTCGCAATTTATATATTTTTTTGGTAAATCGTGTTTTATGTAAAGTGTTGGCTTCCAATAATAGTTTTCTTACAAAAGAACAAACATGAAAAAATTAATTATCTCGTCTGGGCTTGAACCAGGGACCTTCTGATCGCCATCCGATCGATATTCCACTGAGCTATCATAACATTGTAACAATGGCGATTTTCACCTTCATATTTTAATTAAATTGTAGGAGTTTTTCATTACCTGAAAACAGGGATAAAACAACATTTTCTGAAAATGAAAACCTAGCTTGATCGATTTATCAATATATTACAAGAATTGAAGAAACATGATTTCTTTCAGCATTTTTTGCTCGATTTTATAAAATATTGTAGTGTGGTACGGAATCGCAACCCTACGAGTGCAAGTCCGACTTGCACTTGGCCAGTTTATTTAAACAGTGGTATAACTGGTAGAGTAGGGTCTGGAAATATTCCATGTTCTATACAACTATTTATCACTCACTATATATTATAGTTCGAATAAATTATCATTTGTCAATAGGAATTTTTTAAGAGTTTCAGTGCTCATGTCATATATATCTAGTGATGTTTTTTGTTTCATATTGATTATAATATTTCTTAACTCTACATAGTTTATTAGTTCAAATTTTATGAATGGCAAAGGCTTATTGATTATCTTAAGATATTCTAGGCATTTTGCTGCGTCAACGTTTATATCAGTGGTCAAGTTATGAGCTTATATTTCGAAAGTAATTATTAAATAAGTTTACAATATTTGGGTTCACATGAGTACAGCCAGTTTCATCTTTAATTTTTGTTATTATTGGTTTGGGATGTGTCTTTTTGCTGTATTTGACTTGTTTGTCAATTATTTGCCTGGTTTCTTTTATTTTGTTACCTGATGATTTAATTCTCTGTGCATATTGTGTTTTTTTCGCAGCTTTCATTGTTTTTCTTATGACCTTTTTGTACATTTTGTTCATTAACAAAGAAAAACTAAAATCTGCTGACTAATTTGTAATATTTCTAGGTTTATTAGATTTTATTTAGAGATTTCTATACCTTTAGTTGTCCATTTTTTTAAACTCTTTTTGTTTTATGTGTAACTTTTGGAAATGCAACATTATAGCAGTGGAGAATTGCCTGAAGTAGAATATTCATTTTTGCATTTAGTTCAGTACAATACAGTTAATGTCTCGTCATGTCACGTCATGGTCTCGACAATGCAAATTTCTTCCGATCCCCTTAATCTGTAAAAAATTACGGCTTTTCCCGCCAAATTTACTGTCACAAACGTCAGAGCGTTTTTTTACCATCGAATTTGATGGTTAAAGAGTTGCAACCGGAGTGAAACAACCTAGGTCGTGATCGACACAGTTGCAACAACCGAGTGCGACGCGTGAACGGGGTTAGAGCGTTTGGGTGTACTCCGAGCGTAGGTCGTGAACGCAGCCCTGTGCATACTACCTATTTGACGTTTTATACTTTTTTATGTGGGCAACTAGACATGCTCAAATCATGTTCCGCAGCGGATTGAACCTGTCGGCCTGCCGGAACTAGTTCCCGGAACTAGGTTCGCGGAACTAGATAATTCCACTGTAGAACTACCTAGTTCCACGAACCTGGTTGTGTGTGGAACTTCCACACTCACAGTTCCGGAGCGGGCGCACCGCACGCAGCGCTCCATTTTTTACTCGCCCTGCCGGAACTATGTTGAACCAGGTTCGTGGAACTAGATAGTTCCACACTCACAGTTCTGGAGCGGCCGCACCGCGCGCAGCGCTCCGTTTCTTTCATTTACGTCTCCATCTCTACCTTGCACCTCCGTCTCCGGAACTAGCTGAACCTGTTTTAGCGGAACTATCGGATCGAACTGCCATAGTTCCGATAGAGGACATAGTTCCTGGAACTATTTAGTTTCGGAACTACACATGACTACTACCGAGTTCACATTAGGCGATTCTAGTCGTTCAACTGGCTAGGGATGTACTTGTCTTTCGATTCCAAGTACTTTTAGTATCGATACTTTAGAATCGATACTTAGTAAGTACCGGTTATAAGTACTCGTTTCGTTAATCAATTATTTGCTTTGGAACAACATTAAGGCGTGCATTATACAGCGATAATAGGGTTTCGAATGAAACTATTTGATTTGCCAATCAAGCACTATTTCATCGATAAAAAATATCGATTGGGTATTTTTTGTAACTCGTATCGTACTAAGAAGTTGAACGACTAGAATCGCCTAGTCTGAACCTGGTATACGGGGCTACAGGTAACCAACCAACCAACCATTCGTAATATATTCGTATTCGGATCGGTGATGAAACTGTGATGAAGTAATTTGGATTCGTATTTTATAGATTTTATTTTTTATAATAATTTATAAACTAAATATTATAGTGTTAAGGAATGTGGTGCTAGTCTTATTTTAAGAGAAAAACTGTTTTGGAAGTAAGAAGAACCGTCAAGTGGCGGTAACAGAATCTAGGAGACACGTATCATCATGAAGAGCGGAAGGCTGGTGAGATGCGGCAGCGCGTGCCTGGCGCAGCGAGCTACGCCGCAGCACCAGCTTGGCAGGTGAGCGCCCTTCGGGTCACGGTCGGTTCTCCTCGCCATGGACTTTGAACCGCGACCTCGTATCTAGGGCAAGCCAATAATAAACAGGACACAATGTTCACATTATTTCTGGGTGTCACTCACTCTAATTGATCCTCAATCTGGGTATGTATGTCCCCTTACATTCTTCTAAACAAACACTAATTGGTAAAACATCAATTCAGATGTATGGAGAGTCTGCCGAGTCTAACATAGGTATCTACATGATCTTAGTGGTAATACTTTTGATATGCTGATTGGGCCTTGACTGTGTCTGTATCAGTTACTTGCGTGGGTTATAAATGTCATCAGCCGACCATCTTGCTAGCCCTTTTATCTAATAATATGATAATGTATCATTAAAAAGATGAATTTTAAATAATCCATTGACCAATGAAGTAGTTGCATGGTGTGATACATATGAAAACAACAAGTGTATGATCCTTCATGGAGGCACAGCGGAAGTGGGCTGGGATGATGTCCTCACTCCACTCCCTGGAATGTATCCACAGGTCCATAAGGTACATCCTTATACAAGATACTTCTACAGGGAGTTAAATTAATTGCCTGAATCTGTGTTTCCTGATAACTACATCAGGGGGTTCTTTAAGTTACAAGTGAACTGATTCCTTCTAGGCATGCATCCGAGATGGTGGACTGCATCACCACTTAACATCTGGCGAGATAGTGGTGCCATGTTATCATAATAAAAAACTAGCCACGTGCGAGTCACACTTTTGTCCCGCACACGGAGGGTCCCGAACGCCATCTAACGAACTTCTAACACCAACAAAGTTAACGTTAACACAAAGGTTGTTAGCAATTAATATTATTAAATATCTGGTTGACCGAGCTTTGCTCTGAAAATGTATGACTCTTCCCGACATCTATCGGCAAATAATATTATTTTTTTTTAAATTTGAGAGCAACTAACTGCTTTAACGACACAATAACACTACAGCTACTTCTACTCGCCAATAGATAGACGGGAAGAGTCATATTTTAAGTTGATTATCGATAAAGTTGATTATTGAAAACACGAATAAAACAACATTTTCTGAAAGTGAATCCTAGCTAGATCGATTTATCGCCCCCAAAATCCCCCGTATACTAAATTTTATTTAATCCCTGGAGCCGTTTCCAAGATTCAGATTCAGATTCCGAGATTAAGGTAAACACGATAGCGCCATCTAGTTTTGTTCTGTTCTTAGTATTTGTTGTTATAGCGGCAACAGAAATACATCATCTGTGAAAATTTCAAACGTCTAACTATCATGGTTCATGAGATACAGCCTGGTGACCGACAGACAGACAGACAGACAGACAGACAGACGGACGGACAGCAGAGTCTCAGTAATAGGGTTCCGTTGGTACCCTTTGGGTTCGGAACCCTAAAAAAGAACTTTTCACCTCACAACCTCGGAAAGGTTCTGGGCTGCGTTCATAACCTACGCTCGGAGTGCACCCAAACGCTCCAACCCCGTTCACGACCTCAGAGCGGCACATTCGCTAAACGAGTTAGAGAGAGAGGTTAGAGCTTTTGGTTGCACAGGATGCACTCCGAGCGCAGGTCGTGAACGGAGCCCTGTTTATCATTCATTGTTGGTTCGTTCAGACATTTTTGTCATTGTATTGAATAATTTTGATGGTTGTCATGGTGCTTCCATACATGGGTATTTGCTATTTGTGTATAAAAACCAAGAAACCAAATTAAAATTAAACAATAAAGGATACATGTTTTTGAGGCTCGATCTTACAAACCTTACCTAATAGATAAAGACTTGAAATTTACTCATGGTGTGTATTGCAATGACTGCAAGATCAAATAATAATAAACTGGCCAAGTGCAAGTCGGACTCGCACTAGTAGGGTACCGTACCACACTACAGTATTTTATAAGATCGAGCAAAAAATACCACTATCATTATTCGCCAGCAAAAAATAATAATTAATAAACATTTTATTTCTTATAACGCCATCTAACGTCTAACAAAAGAGTTAGGGATCGACATTTCAATTTAACGCCATCTATGGGACGTTTACCTAACTAAGCGTTCATAGATGGCGTGAAATGCCGAAGAAAACACGTTTCTTGTATAGGGACCTTCTATTATTTTTAACTTTATTCTGTTTTTAGGGTTCCGTAGCCGAATGGCAAAAAACGGAACCCTTATAGATTCGTCATGTCTGTCTGTCTGTCCGTCCGTATGTCACAGCCTTTTTATTCCGAAACTGTTTGGACTACAGAATTGAAACTTGGTAGGTAGATGTATTCTGTGAACCGCTTTCCGATATTTAGACAAAAATAAAAATATAAAAGTTTAAGGGGGGGCATACCATACATGAAACCGAAAAAAAAAAATTTTTTTTCTTCAAACCTATACGTGTGGGTTGTCTATGGATAGGTCTTCAAAAATAACATTGAGGTTCCTAAAATCATTTTTTCTCAAAGTAAATCATTTGAAAGATAGGCGCGTCTAAAGTGGTAAAATGTGTGTCCCCCCCTCTAACTTTTAAAGTATGGGAGTGAAAAATAAAAAAAATATATATCATGTAGATCTCAATAAAAACTAACAACGAAAATTGGTTTGAACGAGATACAGTCAGCAGTTTTAGAGATATGGCGACCGCAAAGATAACTTTGTTTTTCATACAAACACTATGAAAAACAAAGTTAGTGTTGTAGTTGCGAAAAATCATAGTTATGGAATACTTAACTGTGTTACGGAACCCTACGAGTGCGAGTTCGACTTGCAATTGGCCAGTTTATTAGTATTTGTTGTTATAGCGGCAACAGAAATACATCATCTGTGAAAATTTCAATTGTCTAACTATCACGGTTCATGAGATACAGCCTGGTGACAGACGGACAGACAGACAGACAGATAGACAGACGGACAGCGGAGTCTTAGTAATAGGGTCCCCTTTTACCCTTTGAGTACGGAACCCTAAAAACTAAATTAAATTAAAAATTAAAGCTGTTATGTTTCTTGTATGGGGACCCCCCATACAAGAAACATATTTTTCAGGAAAATGTTGTTCAATGGGAACCCTGCGTGTGCAGGTCCAACTCGCTTGGACAGTTTATTTATATTCGCGGTACAGAGTTCGCCAGGTCAGCTAGTCAATAATAAATATATTTTGATTTTAAGTTTTTGTTTTCACTATGGACGTTTACCTAAGCGTTGATAGATGGCGTTATATTGAAATGCCGAAAAAAAACACGGTTCTTGTATGGGTACCCCCTATTATATTTAAATTTGTTCTGTTTTTAGGGTTCCGTAGTCCTGACAAGGAACCCTTATAGTTTCGTCATGTCCGTCTGTCTGTCTGTCTGTCCGAGGTTTTGCTAAAAGACCGTTCATACTAGAAAGCTGCAATTTTGTAAGGGTATGTATATATATTACGCCGACAAAGTGCTGAAATAAAATTGTGAAAAATAATTTTTTTCAGGGTAGTTCCCTTATATGAGAAGTGGGGATGATATTTTTTTTCATCGTCTACCCCATCGTGTGAGGTATCGTTGAATAGTTCTTTTACTTAAAGTTTGCAAATACCATTTTTCGATTAAATGCTCCATTTACGAAATATTAAACTTTAAAGTGCAAATGTTTGTTCCAGTAGGGCGTCCCCCCCCTCTAAAAGCTAAACTGCTGGCTTGAAAAATCTGGAAAAATTCGTGATAATAGCGCATTTCATGAACTTTACAGGAAAATTATAGCGGTTGAGATAACTTTATTAGTTTAGCAGTAATAGTCGTTGAACTTGGGTGTTGGATAATTTTGTACCAGATACAAAATCCTCAGAATAAATCCTTTAAAGTGACAAAGACGGAGTACCTAGTTGCTTGTTTATAACGGGTAAAGACTTGCATTGAATAACAGGCTACTACGGAACCCTACACTGCGCGTGGCCCGACACGCACTTGGCCGGTTATTAGTATTTGTTGTTATAGCGGGAACAGAAATACATCATCTCTGAAAATTTCAACTGTCTAACTATCACGGTACATGAGATACTGCCTGGTGACAGACGGACAGACAGACAGACAGACGGACAGACAGGGGAGTCTTAGTAATAGGGTCCCGTTTTACCCTTTGGTGGATTGGCAGTATAGAAAATTATTGAGTAGTTCGAAAGTTTAGAATTTAAAATACTTTCCACGCTAGCGTGCAATATGCACTTTTCCACGCAGATTTCGAATGATAAACAGAACCTTGCCGAGGTTGTGAGGTGAACAGTTCTTTTTTTGGGTTCCGAACCCAAAGGCACAGAATAATGAATAGTACAAGTACAGAAATTGCACTCCCTGAGAGCAAAAATGCGAGATTAAACCTAGTTACAACGCTAGTAACGTTCAAAATGCGCTTCACGCCTCGGGTGCGACCTTGAATTTGCGCCACAGTATCAACTAATAGTAACTATGAACCGCGTGTTGCGCACAGTAAAATGCACCGTAAGTCCGCACAGCGAGAGTCTGAATAACTCGGTCAACTCGCGGCCTTTACTATAGGGTTGAATGTTATGAGAAAACTTGTAAGCCTTTAATTGGTAGAAGAATACTCGTAGAACAATGTAATGAGTACATTACTGATAATAAGTACTACATTAATGTTTAATGTCGAGGTAGGATAAAAGTACTACAGTTAAACTAAAATACGTGACGTTCAATTAAAATTGATTAAAGTTTTAGATTGCGAAGTTAAATAACGCGACAATAGTATCACTTGCCTAGAATCGTAGGTTGTTTGACTTGTAACATTATAATAGTGTAGGAGCCGACTCACTTTTTCGACCAAAAATAATTATGTATTTTGTTCATTCTAGGAAAACTTTATTTTGTAATAGTTGAATATCAAAATAAAAAAAAAAATATTTTAAAAAAAATCCAATATTTTATTTCACCATTTTGTCGGCGTTATTGATATACACACATACCTACACAATTTCAGCTTTCTAGTACTAACGGTCTCCTAGCAAAACCTTGGACAGACAGACAGACGGACATGACGAAAATATAAGGGTTCCTTATCAGGACTACGGAACCCTAAAAAAGAATTTTCAAATTCAAATCGGTTAAGATCTGACAGAGTTCTGAGGTCACAAACATTTAAATAAACTGGCCAAGTGCAAGTCGGACTCGCACTCGTAGGGTTCCGTACCACACTACAGTATTTTATAAGATCGAGCAAAAAATACCACTATCATTATTCGCCAGCAAAAAATAATAATTAATAAACATTTCGTTTCTTATAACGCCTTCTAACGTCTAACAAAGGTGTTAGGGATCGACATTTCAATATAACGCCATCTATGGGACGTTTACCTAACTAAGCGTTCATAGATGGCGTGAAATGCCGAAACAAACACGTTTCTTGTATGGGGACCCTCTATTATCTTTAACTTTATTCTGTTTTTAGTATTTGTTGTTATAGCGGCAACAGAAATACATCATCTGTGAAAATTTCAACTGTCTAACTATCACGGTTCATGAGATACAGCTTGGTGACAGACGGACAGACAGACCGACAGACAGACAGACGGACAGCGGAGTCTCAGTAATAGGGTTCCGTTGGTACCCTTTGGGTACGGAACCCTAAAAACCGTCGAATTGAGAACCTCCTCCGTTTTTGTGAAGTAGATTAAAAAGTAAAACACCGACTTCCATGCCCCGCGAGTCAATTTCAGTAGCAAGTTTGAGACGTTTATCGTCATATCTCTGGAGATACTTATCAGATCTCAGTGAATCTCAGTGATCTGAGATCTATAAGTACTTTAATTACATTAACTCTCCGATTATAAAAATCTGACTATCGTGATGTGTGATCATGACACGACAAAATCATTAAGAAAGAAAAAAAGGAAAATTGAAGTAAACGTTAGTAGGTACCTACCCTATTTATTTATCTTAGAACTAACTAAATAAAGCAAGATGTAATGTCGATAGAAATTCCCTAAAGATAATTACGTGAATTCCCTTGTAACATGAAACTCAGCTGATTTATACCTACCTACCATTTTATGTGTGACATTCTTTGCTTTTTACATAGTTATTCTTTACAGTTACTATATGAAGCAAGGAATATAATATTGAGGTAGGTACAAGTAAGGCGCGCGGCCGATCGAGAGCGCGCGTGACACTTAACTGACTGAACTTGGACCCTAGCGGTGCGCGGAGGTACTTGTAGTTTCATAGCTACAGCGCGGAGTGCGACAGGCCTGCCAAAGGGTACCAACGGAACCCTATTACTGAGACTCCGCTGTGCGTCTGTCTGTCTGTCTATCTGTCCGTCTGTCACCAGCCTGTATCTCATGAAGCGTGATAGTTAGGCGGTTGAAATTTTCACAGATGATGTATTTCTGTTGCCGCTATAAGAAAAAAATTAAGGGTTTAAAACAAAAAACGTGTTTTTAGGGTTCCGTAGGCGAATGGCAAAAAACGGAACCCTTATAGATTCGTCATGTCTGTCTGTCCGTCCGTATGTCACAGCCATTTTATTCCGAAACGGTTAGGACTACAGAATTGAAACTTGGTAGGTAGATGTATTCTGTAAACCGCTTTCTGATTTTTATACAAAAATAAAAAATATATAAGTTTAAGGGGCAACCCATACATGGAACTGAAACAAAAAAAAGAAACTTTAAACCTATACGTGTGGGGTGTCTATGGATAGGTCTTTAAAAATTACATTAAGGTTTCTTAAATCATTTTTTCTCAAAGTCAATCATTAGAAAGATATGCGCGTCTAAAGTGGTAAAATTAATGTCCCCCCCCTCTCTAACTTTTTTAAAAAATTCTAAAAAAAATATATGCTGTAGATCTCAATAAAAACTAACAACGAAAATTGGTTTGAACGAGATACAGTCAGCAGTTTTAAAGATATGGCGACCGCAAAGATAACTTTGTTTTTCATACAAACACTATAAAAAACAAAGTTAATTTAAAAAATAAACTTTAATACTTAATTAATAATACTTACTTAAACTTTATCGAGAATCAACTTAAAATATGACTCTTCCCGACATCTATAGGCGAGTAGAAGTAGCTTTAAGTGTTATTATGTCGTCAAAGCAGTTAGTTGCTATCAATAAAAAAAAATAGTATTATTATTTGCCGATAGATGTCGGGAAGAGTCATATATTTTCAGAGCAAAGCTCGGTCAACCAGATATTTAATAATATTAATTACTAACACCTATGTGTTAATGTTTACTTAGTTGGTGTTAGAAGTTCGTTATATATTCGTTAGATGGAGTTCGGAACCCTCCGTGTGCGGGACAAAAGTCTGACTCGCACTTGGCCAGTTTTATTTGTATCACTCTCTTAATAACTGCGCCGCGTCGCGTCGCGGTGTGAGCCGACCCTTATTGTACCTACTGTCACAGAATAGTAGGGCTATTCTGTAATCTAATTTACGCATATTGCAAGCGGAATCCGCGGTGAGTCGTACTACGAAATTTCGTGATACGAAATTCAAATCTCACGGCTACAAAGTAAGGGGAAGGGGACAACCAAGACGCAGATTTAAGAAAGGGACCATTAAAGTTGAAAGGCAGCCTGCATTCATGCCATACGTGAAGGGAGTGACGGACAAGGTCGGAGCTGTGTTACAAAAATACTCTATTAGGACAGTGTTCACCCCTTTATCGAAGGTAGCAGCGCAAATCCGTTAACCGAAAGATGTGATACCGTTTCAGACACCTGGTGTGTATAAAATTGATTGCAGCTGCGGAAAATCGTATATTGGACAAACAAAGCGCACAATCGCAGAAAGAGTCAAAGAACATATTGCAGCTGTAAAAAACCGCCAGGTTAATAAGTCCGCCATCGCCGAGCATTTGCTAGATTCGGGACCTAACCACTGGATTGAACTTCACGACCCTAAAATTCTCTCCACCGAACGTTACTATTACTCCCGTATTATACGTGAAGCGGTTGAAATAAAAAAACATCCGAATTTCAACCGGGAGGACGGTTTTAGATTGGCCACAACTTGGAACCCAGTGATTAGCAAGTGTTTCAGTCGAAGTTTAAATCAACAAAAATCTGCCGATGTCGTCAGTATTGTGTGTCGCAATGGCAACTCCGATCAAGATCAAATGAGGGTAGTTTCAAACTACTCTCAATAAAAACAATGCTGATACCCACAACTTCAGTCTTCTCGTGACCACGGTCAATGCAACTTGATCGAAACGTCGAGGTAAATAAAATTATGTTTAGCGCGATAAGTCCCGTATTACAATATAATTATCAAATCTCACGGCTTGCAAGATGCGTAAATTAGCTTACAGAATAGCTCTTCTGATAATAACATTACGTACTAATGTGGCAAGGAACCCTACGTGTGTGAATCAGACTCGCACTTGGCCAGTTTATTTTTTATTGTGCCTATCTGGTTAAACTATTTAGCTGACAATATTCTCTAAAACAAAATTTTCCACATAAAATTCACGCATGTAATTTATTCTAAGGTTACATAGCACGTACATTATATGATTGGAAACAGGGCATTTATGAGTTTAATTTATGAAGATTTTATGTAAATTGGTCAAGTCATAAAAATATCTAATAAGTGGAACCAAAAATATTTATGCTACTAATAACTGACATGCGAGCTAAGCTTCTCAGTTTCGAGATTGGCCAAAAAGGCTTTATTCCAGCTGTCAGTTTGTCTGTCTGTTCTCGCCTGCATCATCGTTCCCTTTTTTAGGGTTCCGTAGCCGAATGGCAAAAAACGTAATCCTTATCGGTTTGTAATATTTTTATTTTATTATATAGGCTAGTGTTTGACCACTATCTCACCTGTTGGTAAGTGATGATGCGGTCGAGGATGGTAGCACGCTAGGCCTAGAATGGGAACTGACTCTCAAGGATAGCTGCCGAAACACATTAGATGTTTAACGACAGATTTTCTAACTTGAGAGTGGTAGCTGGCCAGGCGGGCACTAGATAGTGTCCTACCTACCACCATTAAAATCATTACGCAGAAATGTTTATTAATCAGCATAATCTACAAGCTTCGTTGCAATGTTCTGCTTCTCGCACGACTAAGGTTAGGTTAGGTTAGGTCTACCTCCGACAAACATATTCCTAGAGTCTTATCGACTAAGGCTAGGTAAACCTCCGACAACATATTCCTAGAGTCTTATCGACTAAGGCTAGGTATACCTCCGACAACATATTCCTAGAGTCTTATCGACTAAGGCTAGGTATACCTCCGACAACATATTCCTAGAGTCTTATCGACTAAGGCTAGGTATACCTCCGACAAACATATTCCTAGAGTCTTATCGACTAAGGCTAGGTATACCTCCGACAACATATTCCTAGAGTCTTATCGACTAAGGCTAGGTATAACTCCGACAACATATTCCTAGAGTCTTATCGACTAAGGCTAGGTATACCTCCGACAACATATTCCTAGAGTCTTATCGACTAAGGCTAGGTATACCTCTGACAACATATTCCTAGAGTCTTATCGACTAAGGCTAGGTATACCTCCGACAAACATATTCCTAGAGTCTTATCGACTAAGGCTAGGTCTTCCTCCGACAAACATATTCCTAGAGTCTTATCGACTAAGGCTAGGTACACCTCCGACAACATATTCCTAGAGTCTTATCGACTAAGGCTAGGTCTATCTCTGACAAACATATTCCTAGAGTCTTATCGACTAAGGCTAGGTATACCTCCGACAAACATATTCCTAGAGTCTTATCGACTAAGGCTAGGTATACCTCCGACAAACATATTCCTAGAGTCTTATCGACTAAGGCTAGGTCTGCCTCCGACAAACATATTCCTAGAGTCTTATCGACTAAGGCTAGGTATACCTCCGACAACATATTCCTAGAGTCTTATCGAACTATCCGTTCACGAAATTTCCAGATCTATTCACACAACTGCAAACTAATCTTTCCCGGAATACAAACATCAAAGTCCATGACACAGATAAACCGACAGTGTATGTGTGCGCGTCCTGTGCAGGTGCACCGCTAGAGGTGCGGCGGACAGCGCGGCCGCCAAGGGCAGGCCGGCCGCGCGCGAGTCCGGCTCCTTCCTGCTGAACTTGTTCCGCGGCCGCGTCGAGCCCGCGCAGGTGTTCCCCTTCCCCGAGCCGCTGACCGACGACCAGCGGCAGACGCTGCGCGAGCTGGTGCCGCCCGTCGAGAAGTTCTTCGAGGAAGTGAACGACCCCGAGCGCAACGACCGCGAGGCGCGCATCGAGGAGCGCACGCTGGCCGGCCTGTGGGAGCTGGGCGCGTTCGCGCTGCAGGTGCCGGCCGAGCACGGCGGCCTCGGGCTCAACAACACGCAGTACGCGCGCCTCGTGGAGATCGTCGGCGCGCACGACCTGGGCGTCGGCATCACGCTGGGCGCGCACCAGTCCATCGGCTTCAAGGGCATCCTGCTGTTCGGAGACGAGCGCCAGCGCGCGCACTACTTGCCGCGCGTCTCCAACGGCGAGTACGCCGCCTTCGCGCTCACCGAGCCCTCCTCCGGCTCCGACGCCGGCTCAATCAAGTGAGTGTACCTACCGTAGGTGTCTCCCGCCCCCCGCCCCCGCGCCCTCTGTCTCTCACCGCTCGTCACCGTGTGTCGCAGGACGCGCGCCGTGCTGGCGCCGGCCGGGGACCACTTCGTGCTCAACGGCTCCAAGATCTGGATCAGTAACGGCGGCGTCGCCGAGATCATGACCGTGTTCGCGCAGACCCCCGTCGAGAAGGACGGCAAGACGGTCGATAAGGTGAGCCGAGCTACCTGACCCACCGAGCGCCCCCCGCCTAGCGAGTGGCGACCCGACGAACTGCGATTTTCGATGCACTTTTGATTTTAACGGAAGTCGATACTTCGACGCGTTCTCGGCCGCCTCGTAGATTAGACGTTTTCTCTCGACATCGGGTCGTCCGTCGTGCGGCGTCTCGCGACGCGGGACGGCTTCCTTCGACCGCATCCGTGTCCGACCGGTGCGACGGACGCTCACGATACCCGCTCCATTTTTCGTGCCGAGTGACGATCCGATTCAGAATCCCCTCAGTCTCGTTCCCGTTCGATGCGCGTCCTCGGTCGGACGCGGCCGGAGCGGCGACGGGACGCGGGTGACGCCGCCGCGGCTGGCTGTGTTGCAGGTGACGGCGTTCATCGTGGAGCGCGCGTTCGGCGGCGTGTCGTCCGGCCCGCCCGAGAACAAGATGGGCATCAAGTGCTCGAACACGACCGAGGTGTACTTCGAGGACGTGCGCGTGCCCGTCGCCAACGTGCTCGGCGGCGTGGGCAACGGGTTCAAGGTGGCCATGAACATCCTGAACAACGGGCGCTTCGGCATGGGCGCCGCCATGGCGGGCACGGGGCGCGCCGCGCTGCGCCAGGCGGCCGAGCACGCGGCCACGCGCGTGCAGTTCGGCCGGCGGCTGGCGGAGTTCGGCGCCGTGCGCGAGCGGCTGGCGCGCATGGCCACGCTGCAGTACGCCACCGAGTCGCTGGCCTACATGGTGTCCGGCAACATGGACTCCGGCTGCCAGGACTACCACCTGGAGGCGGCCGTGTCCAAGGTGTTCGCGTCCGAGGCGGCCTGGGCCGTGGTGGACGACGCCATCCAGATCCTGGGCGGCATGGGCTTCATGCGCGCCACCGGCCTCGAGCGCGTGCTGCGCGACCTGCGCATCTTCCGCATCTTCGAGGGCACCAACGACATCCTGCGGCTCTTCGTCGCGCTCACCGGTGAGACCTCCTCTCTATTGTACTATACTATACCTGCTCGCCAGTCCACGACCGACGTCATCGTCTGCGCTTCCGTATGTCGCGGCCGCTTTGTTCCGAAACTATTAGGACTACACGATTGAGACTGGGTAGGTAGATGTATTCTGTGAACCGCTTTACGATTTTAAACTTAATACATACATACGTATATGCTATATCTCAAAAACTGCTGACTATATCTCGTTTAAACTAATTTTCGATTAAAGTTTTTGATGAGATCTAGTTACAGCATATATTTTTTTTTCAATTTTTCACTCCCTTACTTTAAAAGTTAGAGGGGGGACACACATTTCACCAATTTAGAATTGTCTATCTTTCAAATTATTTACTTTTATAAAAAAATATTTAAGGAGCCTCAATTTCATTTTAAAGACCTATCTATATTTTTTTTTTGTTTCAGTTTCATGTATTGGGGGGCTCCCCCTTAATATATATTTATTTATTTTTGTATAAAAATCGTATAGCGGTTCACAGAATACACCTACCTACCAAGTTTCAACTGTGTATTCTTAATAGTTTCGGAATAAAATGGCTGTGACAGACGGACAGACAGACATGACGAATCTTTAATTTTTTGCCATTCGGCTACCGAACCCTAAAAATGACATTGAGTGAGTAAACCATTTCTTCTCAAAGTCAATCGTTTAAAAGTTAGACACAAGGTGGTAAAATGTGTGTGTGTGTGTGTGTGTGTGTCCGCCCTCCCTCCCTTTACTCTTATAAAATAAGAATAAATATCTAAAAAAATACATGCTGTAGATCTCAATAAACACTTTCAACAAAAATTGGTTTGAACGAGATATAGCCGAGTATTTGAGAAATAACACATTTCAAAACCACAAATATAACTTTGTTATTCATACAAACACTATGAAAAACAATAGTAGATTGTATAACAAGGGTGCTACATAGTACACTTGTACGAGGCCGCTGTTTCGAGTCCAGAGCACAGAATAATGAATTGTACAAGTATCCAGAGCGAAGGATTTAAGCGTAGTGAGGGATTTAAAGTACGTCGGCCGAGAGAAAATAATATTGCAGCCGAGTTTTACACTCTGCTTTTCATTCCCCCCCCCCCCCCCCCCCTCTATGAGAAAATGAAATAAAAGGCTACAATTAAGTTCAACACTATATTAACTAAAAAAGAGACTAACACAAGTAAACAAAACACATATACACACAGCACATACACAAGCACTTTTGATTTCTTTGGTTTATGTCCTTCAGATATGCTACCAGTTTTGTATAGGTCCTGATTTGAATATTATTATTAGTATCGACTGTCGATTTCAGCATCGAGTAAATACTCCAAGAAGGTTGCCTGAATTTGGCCAGTTCTTGATAATTAGCTAGAAATACAGTTTCTGAAAATGAATTCGCTTTTTTTGCACTTTTCCACTCGATACATTTTGTATAGGCTTTTAAATATTTTTTCGCGGGACTTTGTAGATAACAGATTGTTTATAACATTTGTTGCGTCGTTTTGTATTCTTTCGGGCGTTAAATTAATACTAACTAGTAAATAAGATGTATGTTTTAGGCGCGATAAGTCCCGTATTTTAATATTTATAACTATAAGTAAGTACCTACCCGCAAAATACTTACTAGAATTTATTTTTAACATTTTAGTTCATTGTCCCAGACAAAAGCTTGTTTTAAAAAATATTTTTTACTTTCAATTTATTTTTAACTTTTTGGTAGGTAAGGTATAGATACCGACTACCTACCTACCTAAGTATTTAAGAGAAGGCATGATGTTTTAAAATATTCCACGGATATTTAATGTGATTATGGGTAAAGTGCTCTTCAAGGAATCTCGGTAGGGTTATGTTGATTTATCACAGAGATGCCGTGGCCACCTTCCAGCTTCATCATCAGACCCTCGATATCATCTAGGCTTAAAGTTCTCTGCAAGACAAATCAACCGAGCCAAAACTCGGTGGCGTTATGATGTTTTATCACAGAGATACCGTGGCCACCTTCCGTCTCCATCATCAGACCAGCTCCATGGTACCATATCATTTTATTGTCACCGAAGATACATAAGTACACCAAATTTGAGTCCAATCGGACAACGGGAAGTAGGTCTAATTTAGCTTCCAAAATTCCACCCGAACATACATACATACATACATAGAATAGAATAGAAATACTCTTTATTGAATACCAGCAAAGTAAACTAATCAAATGAACTACTTAAAGTCTATGGTATTATAATTGGCGGTCTTATCGCTAAGAGCGATCTCTGCCAGACAATCTTTGGATGGACAGTATCGTAGTACGAATTGGCTGGTAATGCAGTGCGCAATACATTAATCTACTTAGAAACAATCGAAAACCTATAATTAAGTAACTAATTACATAAGTATATCATTATATACATAAATATCAAATACATACATAAGATACACATACATATACTACATACAATAAACATACATCTAATATATATAAATACACATAAAATACATAAGCATACAGTAACCATACACAAATAGTGATAATCATAGTGACATTGTGAAATATAATAATTATGAAAGATAGTGATGTTTTACCATACTTTTAAAACTTGCAAGTGATTTAGCATGTCGTATTTCCAAGGGAAGGGCATTCCATAACCGTGCGGCTTGGACAGAGAACGGTTTCCGTAGTACTCGGTGGTAGGAGAGGGAACTTTAAGGATTAGGGAATCAGCAGAACGCAAGGATAAGGAATGGCATTCGTGTAGGAACTCAAAACGCTCCTTCAAATAATGAGGAGTGGAGGGTTTAAATAATATGCTTTAAAGGAGGGAGAGGATATGTGCATTCCGGCGCAAAGGAATCGGTACAAACATACATACATACATACATTGCAAGTTAAATAAAAGTTTGTAAAAAAGAATCTCGTATGAAGAAGATAACAATAAGCGCGCGAATCAATAGGAAGTCCTCACATTATTGTTTTGTTGCAGAGCTAAATAAACTATTAATTCATAAAGAAAATGAGTTCTGATAGCGATAGTATTAATTTAACGCCCGAAAGAATACAAAACGACGCAACAAATGTTATAAACAATCTGTTGTCTACAAAGTCCCGCGAAAAAATATTTAAAAGCCTATACAAAATGTATCGAGTGGAAAAGTGCAAAAAAAGCGAATTCATTTTCAGAAACTGTATTTCTAGCTAATTATCAAGAACTGGCCAAATTCAGGCAACCTTCTTGGAGTATTTACTCGATGCTGATATCGACAGTCGATACTAATAATAATATTCAAATCAGGACCTATATACAAATTGGTAGCATATCTGAAGGACATAAACCAAAGAAATCAAAAGTGCTTGTGTATGTGCTGTGTGTATATGTGTCATATGTGTTTTGTTTACCGATTGATTTGTACTTTAACATCGTAATTTAAATTCACATGGTAGATGTGTTATCAATAAAAAAAAATGAAGATTAACAATTTTGTTTCTAGGATAGAATATTATTGTATTACTAACGCCATCCGTTAGATGATCAAAGAATTTACATCTGTCATCCAAATGACGTCTGGTATCAGTCTTTCATTTGTAAGAAGAGGGAATCCCCTTTATTTGTAAATATAAGAATTCATAGAAGAAACGTGTTAAATAGATAAAGATTTGAAATTTGCTCATAATATGTATTACGATAGCTGATATAATATGAAATACTAAAAACTTAAACAAATTAAAAATAAAACCGGCTAAGTCGAGTTGGACTCGCCCACCGAGGCTTCCGTACCAACTTCTCAAACTAGGTTAAAAGACAAACTTAACTTTGCAGTTTGATCCATAGAAAATGTATTGCACCAACTGCAAATAATAAGTTTGTAATGGTAAATTCACTTTTTTTTGTTATTAAACTACATATTTACGGTTTTCAGAATTATTCCTATATAAGTGCTTCAAGACGTTGCTTCTTGCCAAATAACATGATGTTTTAGATAGAAAATACTATCTTATCTTGTTTCTCGATACAAATTTTGAACCCCCTTTCATCCCCTTAAGGGGTTAATTTTAGAAAATAATTTCTCTGAGGGAACTAACGTCGTAATAACTATCTGCATGCCAAATTTCAGCACAATCCGAAACAATATTGATTTTCTGTCTTTGTTACCCCATTTCACCCTCTTAGGGGTGGAATTTCAAAAAATCCTGAAAAACGTATTGGCTTATTTTTTTACTGAAGCACTTGTGAGAAGTTTCGAATAGAAAAGACTATCTTATGTTGTTTCTCGATACAAACTTCTAACCCCCATTTCATCCTCTTACGGTGTAAATTTTGGAAAATCCTATCTTAGTACACCTTTACGTACTAAGACAAATATACCCAAATCCAAATTTCCAAATCCTCCAGTCTCTACGACCAGCGGTTTAGGCTGTGCGTTGTCTGTCAGTCAGTCAGTATGTCAGGACAAAGATTCTAATAGTATTAGATTTTCAACTTTTTTATTTTTCGGAATTTTTCCTTTACTTGTGCTATAAGACCTTGCTTTTAATCAAAATTGACAATTCTTGGTAAACCGGAAGTACCATACAGGTTTTAGGTCGAAAATCTATAGGGTACTTCCCGTTGACCTAGAATCATGAAATTTGGCAAGAAGCAAGGTCTTACAGCGCAAATAAAGGAAAAATTCCAAAAAATAAAAAAAGCTGAAAATTAAAGGGTGTGTCTCCATACATACATAGTATACGCCAATTAAGATAGGCCTCTGAGTTATATGAGCGTTCATACAATTTAGAGGTCTAGCTTAATTGGTACTGACCAACTTTGGCACGGAAGCCTCGGTGGTTGAGTCCAATTCGACTTGACCGGTTTTTTTTATGGATGTTCGCGGATAACTTCGTCGTTTATTTCAGTAGACTACCAGCCAAAAACCTTTTATTATTATATCTATTGTTTAGCAACGACCAAGATTCTTGATAATTGTCTGATGTGATCGGAACGTGTCGCAAGAGCTGCTCCGCCTCACCCGACACCCGACACCCGACACCCGACAGGTGACTCTTTCAATAATGCATCTTTTGAACATTATCTATTGATGCGTTATCATGGATGAGAGACACATATAAATCCCTAAAAGTTTGCCACTCAGAATAACTACCGGAAAACATCGGAATCATGATTTTTGGGAGTCGCACGTTGGTGTCCATTCTCGCGCTTTGCTCATGTTGATGGGACATGTTCGAAGTGACTGAAGTGCAGACGATGCCTCTTTAAGATCTGATTTATAACATGTGTAGACTTCCTCAATGTCTTGAAATATATCCGACTTAAAGTATTTATGCTCAAGAATGACCTCACTCTCTTCATTTTGTAACTTTTTGTGGTTCTCAACGGCAACTTTCCATTGTTCTTCCAGCGTTTCCAATCTAGTGACATGATATGACTCTTTGGCTAGCCGATCTTTCGGCGTTTTCTTATAATTTTCGTATGCCTTACTAATTCTAGCCGAGTTGTCAATCTGAGCCCTGATTGAGGCGATGGAAGACATGGTGAACATTTACGTTGAACTACACAAGACAACAACAAACGAGAACTTAAAGTTTGAAATAAAAACCGAAAAAATTACAAGTCTAAAAACGTTTCTAAAAATTTTACAAGTGTTTGAGATTTGTTAACACTGGGACGGAAAACGGGCGTGGATTCCCCGTCAGAACACTTTTTCTTAAACTATTCTAAGTCTAAAGACATGCACACAAATTCTAAGTTCTATATTCAATTAAAAAGTTAAAGTCCCAAATCAGCTCGAATATTCTAAGTTGATGAAATATTTTTTATAACTTCCCGATAGATGGCGTAACACAATAATTTAAATGTACTCACAATTTTTTAGCACTGGCAAACCTCACTCAATGCTGCTCCAATATGTGACGTTTTTGTCCTGACGTCACAATTTCTCACGATGACGTAGCCTCGAAGACGTCATCTGTCCTCGCAGCGCTGACGTCACTCTTCCCTTGGTTGGCGGCACTGCACCTCCCCCGTCCTCCGCAACCCTCTTAGCAGCAGACAGACACGGCGCTGAGCGTCACCGCACCAACCAATCGCAGCGTCAACCTCTCTCGCAGAGGTCCGCATGCGATGAGCACTGCTAGTGGCGATCCACCACTGTTCCAAGTGCTTTGTAGCTAACGTCCGCCTGACTCAACCGACTCAAGGACCATGGATGTTTTTCAACCATCCAATCCCAAGTCAGAGAGCGTGCGGGTGTGTGAGTGAAAACACCGTCGAACTATTCACATTACAAGATTATATTCAAACAGCCTTCTGAATTTTTCTCTCAATTTACGTTGGTGGTGACCCTACCTAAAAACAGCAAATGAAACGCTTGCGCGTGCTAACTCGACGCCAACGCCATCTAGTGTCGTCTGACGCCAGCGCCATCTAGTTTCTTATTAAAGCATTAAAGTTGACTTTTTATTATATTGATTGCGCATTAAACAGAAGTGTTAAAAAACGAACTGAAAAGAAAAAAACAAGTAAGTCTAGTAGTTTAGACTTCTGTTTAGGGATATCAAAAAACTATACCATTTAAATTATTTCTCGGTCGATACACTCATAAAATAAATTATACTTTGTTATATGGAATGTAGAGACTTTAACAGTCGAGACACATTAATGGCTTAACGAATGGGGATTAATGTGTCCCGAATCGCAGTAAAGAACCTTAGACTTGGCACGACTTTGTCTAGATTTCATTACTTTTTAGAGATAAACAAGTAGCTCCATCAAGACTCGGCTAGTTTTTTACAGCATGTTTTTGGTGGGATTTAGGTTTACACATACATAAATAATCTCGAAGTGAAAGGTTCCTAACAGTACGTTTCGCAAAGGAACGGAACGTTCACCTCACTTATAGTTAACGCTCGATTTTACTCCTCATAAAATGTTCATACCGCGGGCTAAATATAATAATCGTTTCTTAGGACGTAAATTCCAAACAAAATTGCGTACGAATTCAGAATATCTCCTGTTTTGATGTCAGATAAAAAAGGAGGCGACAAAAACCATCATATTTACCTGCCGACAGTGCCGACTCAGACTGCCGAGCTGGGCCGCACACCGCCCGGCCGGCTGGGCCGCACACCGCCCGGCACTCGCCGCCCGGCCGGCTGCGCGCGCGTGCTGCCGCCAAATACTACTTCTTCACTTTGTCGCACGACTATTCGCACCACTCTCCGTTTCATCGGATATGCGCATCTTACAATAAGATATGTCATGAAGTCGACGTATTCGGAGACCAAAACTCAAAAATTACTTTGATCAAATTTCCAGATTGTAATTTCTTCCTTTTAGGGTTCCGTACCTATACCTACCTCAAAAAATGAACGATATAGCGGCAGGAGCGGGAAGAGGTCGGCTAAATATACCGCCGAAGATGAGAGAAGTACCTCCGGTCCACCCGTCGCGGGATTATGTCACTTCACCTGTCGGAATTTCTTCTTTAAGGGTTCCCTCGAAAAAATCTAAATATCCGGGATTTTCGAGATTCTTCCGTCGTTCAAATATGACAGCTAGGAGTCTCACTCTCGTATGTAATAGTGTTAAACTTCCAGCTTGAATTGTAACATTATTATAAACGAACGATACGAATGCGCCATAATAGTTGTTGGATTAGTTACAATACGATCGATGAAAAATAATATAAAAAAATATCTTAATTTTGACACGTATTCGCCTCGTTCTCCGAGCCGTCGAGCCGAGAGCCGAGAGCGACGTACACGGTAACGACAGCACCCGCACCCCGCAGGCATCCAGTTCGCCGGCTCGCACCTGCAGGAGCTGCAGCGCGCGTTCAAGAACCCCGCCGCCAACCTCGGCCTCATCTTCAGCGAGGCGGGGCGGCGCGCCGGCGCGGCCGTGGGGCTGGCGCGCGCGCCCGACCTGGCGCCGCACGTGGCCGCGCCGCTGCGCCCCGCCGCCGCCGAGCTGGCGCGCCTCGTGGTGGAGGCGGGCCGCGCGGTCGAGGGCGCGCTCGTGCGCCACGGCCGCGCCGTCGTCGACGAGCAGCAGCTGCTGTCGCGGCTGGCCGAGGCGGCCATCGAGTGCTACACGACGGCGGCGGTGCTGTCGCGCGCGTCGCGCGCCGCGCGCCTGGGCCTGCCCGACGCGGAGCACGAGCTGCGGCTGGCGGCCGCGTGGGCGGACGAGGCGCTGGCGCGCGCGCCGCGCCACCTGGCCGAGGTGCGCGAGGCGCGCGCGCGCGACTCGCAGGCGCGCCTCAACGCGCTGGGCGCGGCCGTCGCGGCGCGCCCCGGCCAGCTCGCGCAGAACCCGCTCAACCTGTGAACTTAACTGACTCTGTCCTACCCTACCCCACCCCTACCTTACCTCACCTAGCTTGTACGATTTATATCCAATAAAATACCTATTTATGTATTGAATTTCATTAACTTGTCCGTCTTTGGGGCGGCGCGCACCGCTGGAAGCGCGGCGGAGCGCATTCCCTTGATACGGCACCGAGAGCCGCGCCGCGCCCCAGAGCGGAGCGCAGACGCGCAGCCGCCGGACTCCGCCGCAGAGACGATCTCTCTCCGGGGCAGACTCCGGCGCCGCGGCGACTGGAGCGGTGGCGCGCATGCTCTTGTGGTAGCTTGAAAGCTCCGAGCGCCACGGGTAGGTAGGAATCTACTTTAGCTGACAACGATTTGAGGGGTAGAACTCCCGCCCTCGAAGGAAAAGTTGCGGAACCCCCCTCTTTAGAAGATATGAATATTTTAAAATGTTGAGGTTGAATACTAAAAATGTATCAATTATTCGATTTTAGGGTGGGGGAGAGGGGGAGGTAAGGGGCAGACCCCTCCCCCTTGAAATAAAAGTTTCGGACAACCCCCCCTCCCTAGGAGATATGAATATGTTAAGGTTATGTACTAAGGCTACGTAGTATTATTATCTTTTCTATGCCTCGGAGGCATAGAAAAGATAATAATGCTACGTATCGGAGGAGGTCAATCAAACCATGCTTGGGTTGTCATTCATTTATTTACACAAACGCCTACTTTTTATACAATCTTAACCTAACCCACTGCATACAAGGAAATTTTGTATAAGCGTGCTTCTGTCTGTGTAAAACCACAGATTATATAATAGTTACTACGTAAGTAAAACACATTATAATTACAGTCCGGCAAGTATAACTTGGCGCGGCTGTGCGCCACTGTGCTTTTACTTTGTACTTTGATAACAGTTTCTCTTAAACCACTTTTAATTACTTTTGTCATTATTGAACTGTTTTAATGTAGCAGATTTATCAACAATAATGTCGCGGTAATCTCTCAAACGTTAAACTCACAGTTTCAATTAAAAGAATTAGTTCCTAAAACCACCACCGCCAAGTTATACTTGTGGCACTGTATGTATAGATAGGGCCCCTAGACAAAATCCAATTTCCTGTTTACCTTCACGCTAACGCAAGTTCAAAATGTATGGGAATGACATTTTTATTGCGGAAACATAAATGTCATTCCATACATTTTGAACTTGCGTTAGCGTGGAGGCAAACAGCAAATTGGATTTTGTCTAGGGGCCCAGGTGTCCCACGCGACCTGTACCAACAACGGTCTGTGGTCTGGGGACACAGATACCTATCGATTGGACCCCATGTAGGTAGGATCCGTATTTTTTTGTAGTTTTCGAGATATAGAAATCATATGTTTTTATTAAATTTAGGACGGACTTTTTAGCGATAACTTTTTCTGTATGATCAGATACCGTATTAAACTCGAAATAATAATCTACTATATATAGATCTTCTGTTTACTTACGACAGTGACACTTGAACAACCGATCGCCCGGAGCTCGTGAATAAAAAATAAAAAATGCCGGTTTGTGCAGTGCTGCTATGCCAATGCCACAATTACGCAGGAATTCATGATGTTAATATGAAGATGAGTTATCATCAGTAAGTTTTAATATTTCTCAATCGTATGAGTATGAAAACACGATTATAATTTTAAATTTTTCGTTGGTTAGGCGGGACTGGTCGGTGTTGTCAGTTTAGTAGTGGGGTAATTATCCAAATATTTGGAAAAATTTTTTCTGCGTATAACATTAGTGTTCCACAGGTCACAACATCGTTGTGACCTGTGGAACACAACTTTAACCGACTTTGAATAAGGAGAAGAATTTGGAGAGTATAATTATTTTATTTTCCTGTTACCTCAGATCGTTGTCAAATCTGAACCGATTATTATTAAATTAGACTAGTTGTGACCCGCGGCCTTGCCCGCGTATTTAAGTATTCTATGTCTTATTCTACCCATTGTCTATGATATGACGTTTGCCCTCACGCGTCTGCTCGTGTTCGGGGGCAGATACCGTGCGCCACGCAGCTCTCTCAGATACCGTGTGCCACGCAGCTCTCTCTCAGATACAGTGCGCCACGCAGCTCTCTCTCAGATACCGTGCGCCACGGAGCTCTCTCTCTCAGATACCGTGCGCCACGCAGCTCTCTCTCAGATACAGTGCGCCACGCAGCTCTCTCTCAGATACCGTGCGCCACGCAGCTCTCTCTCAGATACCGTGCGCCACGCAGCTCTCTCTCAGATACCGTGCGCCACGCAGCTCTCTCTCAGATACCGTGCGCCACGCAGCTCTCTCTCAGATACCGTGCGCCACGCAGCTCTCTCAGATACCGTGCGCCACGCAGCTCTCTCTCAGATACCGTGCGCCACGCAGCTCTCTCTCAGATACCGTGCGCCACGCAGCTCTCTCTCAGATACCGTGCGCCACGCAGCTCTCTCTCACGCGTTCTATGTACTATAATTCTCACCGTAACTTTTGAATTATTTACCCAAATAACTAAATGTAAAAGACAAAGATGTATGTTCTTATATATAAAGTTTGTCAATTCACAATTAGATTTACGCCATGTAATATAATTTT
The DNA here is from genome assembly GCA_954871355.1 of Cabera pusaria. Lineage (NCBI taxonomy): Eukaryota > Metazoa > Arthropoda > Insecta > Lepidoptera > Geometridae > Cabera > Cabera pusaria. The sequence continues at coordinate 162,414 of CATOZX010000019.1, read as the reverse complement.
ACTAATATTATTTCATTTAGGTTTCCTACAGACCCTGTACAATCAAACCTTTAAAATGTAAAAATGGGTAGCGACAACTTTAACAAATTTAACGCCTACACTAAAATACTCAGGTACCTTACCTACCGAAACGTTAAAAATAAATTATAAGTAAAAAATAAATTTTAGTAATATTTAGCGGTTAGGTTACTTACCTATATTCTTAAAAGCTTGAGGCACTACCCGTTTTACAGGTTAGGTACTTACTATACTTCTGTGCCTCAAGCTTTTAAGGATTTAGGTAAGTACCTTCTGTAAACTTAAAACTTTCGCGATTTGAACACATAGTTATACGATAGATATATATGTGACCACGATCAATGCAACTTGGTCGAAACGTCGAGTAAATAAGATTTATGTTTTAGGCGCGATAAGTCCCGTATTTTAATATTTATAACTATAAGTAAGTACCTACCCGCAAAATACTTACTAGAATTTATTTTTAACATTTTAGTTCATTGTCCCAGACAAAAGCTTGTTTTAAAAAATATTTTTTTACTTTCAATTTATTTTTAACTTTTTGGTAGGTAAGGTACCTGAGTATTTTAGAGTAGGCGTGATGTTTTAAAATATTTTACGGATCTTATGATGCGATTATGGGTAAAGTGCTCTTCAAGGCAAATCAATCGAGCCCAAACTCGGTGGAATTATGTTGTTTTATCACAGAAATACCATGGCCACCTTTCAGCTTCATCATTAGATCCTGCATATCGTTTATATGTAAAGTGCTCCTCAAGACGAATCAATTGAGCCTACATTTGGTGAAGTAACGTTAATTTAGCACAGAAATGTCATGGCCACCTTCCAGCTTCATCATCAGACCCTAGATATCATCTAGGTGTAAATTCCTCCTCAAGACGAATCAATCGAGCCCAAACTCGGTGGGGTTATGTTGTTTTATCACAGAGATGCCGTGACCACCTTCCGTCTCCTTCATAAGACCAGCTCCATGGTATCATATCATTGTATTGTCACCGAATATACATAAGTTCACAAAATTTGAGTCAAATCAGACATCGGGAGTGGGTCTAATTTAGCTTCCAAGATTCCACCCGAACATATATACAGACATACATACATTGCAAATTAAATAAAAGCTTGTAAAATGGGTAGCGACCACTTTGACAGCTGGCATCCCTAAACAGGCACGTATTGACAATATTTGACAGCTTTATGACAGAGTCACGCACACACAGAGCAAAATTTGGGCTGTTTTTTGAGTGACTTTGAAATGTCATGTTCCATCTGTACGAATTTATAATCAAAGGTTATATATAAAAACTAGAAGTGCCCCGCGGCTTCGCCCGCGTTATACACTTCTTTTATTTACTAATGAAGTTTATTTTGTAAAAACCTTTCTATCATAAAAGACATCAAAAATGAATTAGCCAAATCGGTTCATCCGTTTTCAAGTTATCACGTGACTAAGGAAGGGAGGAATAGGGATTTTATATATAAACATATATATATTTTTCATATTAAATATGTAGGTATATAAATACCTATATTATAAATATAATAAAATTTATTTTCAGAAGTACTTAAGTAAAGTTTCGAATAAAACAGACTATATCTCATCTTGTTTTGCCATACAAACTTTGAATCCCCATTCCGTCTCCTTAAGAGGTGAATTTATAAAATCCTTTCTTATGGGCTACCTACGTCATAATAACTATCTGCATTCTAAATTTCAGCGCAATCCGAAACGATATTGATTTTTAGACTTTGTTACCCCACTTCACCCTCTTCGGAGTGGCATTTTGAAATAGCCTGAAACTAGTATTTAATTATTTAATTACTGAAGTACTTGTGAGAAGTTTCGAATAAAAGGACTATCCAAACTTTGCACCCCCTTAAAGAGTAAATTTTGAAAAATCCTTTCTTAACGGATACCTACGTCATAACAACTATATGCATGCCAAATTTCAGCTCAATCCTAACAATATTGATTTCAGACTTTATTACCCAACTTCACCTTCTTGGGGTGGAATTTTGAAAAAGCCTGAGACACGTATTTACTTATCTATATACTAAAGTACTTGTGTGAAGTTTAAAAAAAAATTCTATCTAATCTTGTTTCTCCATACAAACTTTAAACCCTCATTTCATCCCCTTATGGGGGGATTTTTTGGAAAATCCTTTTTTAACGGATACCAACGTCATAATAACTATCTGCATGCTAAATTTCAGCGCAATCCAAAACAATATAAACTTTCAGACTCTGTTACCCCATTTCACCCTCTTAGGAGTTGAATTTCGAAAAAGCTTGAAATATGATATTACTTATTTATAAATAAATATTATATTCTATCTAATTATAACTATATCTAATTATCTATTCGAAACTTCACACAAGTGCTTCAGTTTACTGAAGCACTTGTGTGAAGTTTAGAAAAAATATCTAATCTTATTTCTCCATACAAACTTTGAACCCCCGTTACATCCGCTTAAGGGGTGAATTTTAGAAAATAATTTCTCAGAGGAAACTAACGTCGTAATAACTATCTGCAGGCCGAATTTCAGCGCAACCCGAAACAATATTGGTTTTCAGACTTTGTTTACCTATTTCACCCTCTTAGGGGTGGCATTTCAAAAAAGCCTGCAACACGTGTTTACTTATTTTTTTACGGAAGCACTTATGTGAAGTTTCGAATAAAAATACTATCTTATCTTGTTTCTCCATACAAACTTTGAACCCCCATTTCATCCCCTTAAGGGGTGAATTATAGAAAATCATTTTTCAGAGGGAACTAACGTCGTAATAACTATTTGCACGCCAAATTTCAGCGCAACCCGAAACAATATTGGTTTTCAGACTTTGTTACCCCATTTCACCCTTTTAGGGGTGGAATTTTGAAAAAGCCTGAAACACGTATTTACTTATTTTTTACGGAAGCACTTGTGTGAAGTTTCGAATAGAAAAGACTATCTAATCTTGTTTCTCCATACAAACTTTGAACCCCCATTCCCACATCACATCCCTTAAAAGGGTGAATTTTGGAAAATCCTTCCTTAGTACACCCTTACGTACTAAGACAAATATACCCTCCAAATTTCAAGTCTCTACGACCAGCGGTTTAGGCTGTGCGTTGTCTGTCAGTCAGTCAGTCGGTATGTCAGGACAAAGATTCTTATAGTATTAGATAGATTTAAGAATAAATTACTCAATCCTGTCAGAATCATTTACAGGTTCCTTAGCTCTTAAAATAACATAAAAAAGTTGGTGCTTTATGTAGTGTGGGAACTTTTATGCAAAAACGGAGTTAATACCTCATACAGTTGAAAATAGTGAAAGTTATTTCAGGAATGTGTAGTGACTTTTCTCACATTTTTTCGATTAATATTGTGAATAATTAATTATAAATGTTAAATAAATCAGTTTGCGTTTTATTTATTTATTGTGTTTCACAAATGTCTAAAGTACGGAAACATGCATTGGGAATGCATGTAATAGTATGGTTGGCAACCCTACATTAATCAAGGGAATTATGCTTTGACTCTTGAATTATAATAGCAAAATAATAGCTAGCATTTGATTATCTCGCATGGCGGTAGCGATAGAGAAGATGTGGTCTAAGATGGTGAACATGTTAGACCTACAATACTCTCACTTTCAAGGGCGGTACAATGCCGGAACACTAGCTTATGGCGGCATGATGGTGGTAAGCTACTTTCATGGCGGACGGTGGTAGCACGTCAGGCCCAACATCAATATAATAAGCTCCCGCCACCTGTGCTTATTCTTGGTGATCAATGCCCAATTGAATCGTATGAGCCGAGTGTGAGTTAATTGTAACCAGGTCGCTAGGTCACAGCCGGGGCTGCCTCGGCTGCGGTGGTGTACCTGCGTGAATGTAATGTATGCATATCGTACGAGCTGCTATTTGTGGCTGTCATGCAACGTTATCATTTCTATGTCAATCCAACAATGTACAATAGTTCATTATTATTTACAGGAAGTTATGTCACGCCGCTATAATCCATACCTAGATAGATAAATATCGATCAGGGTTCATAACCATTATTCGTCTTTCGTGAAGACAGTACGGCGGTCGAACGATCGTCTCACTCTCCTCGGGTCGGCAGGGAGCTACCGTTTCAGTATTTCACACTAGAGTGCAAACATTTCAACGCCACCGGAACACTAAGCTCGGAGGCGCCGCACCTCCCGTCGAGGGGGCTACACTTCGATCTGCAGCGAGGAGTCCCAGGCTCGCGCGTTCACCTGTCGCAGCGTGGCGCGCAGCGTGCCGCCCGGGCCCAGCGCCAGCGTCAGCGGGAAGCGATCGCCGCGCGGCCGCGCGTATAGCGCGTGCAGCGTCTGCTCCCAGCGCACCGGCGCCGCCACCGCGCGCGCCAGCCCGCGCGCCACCGCCGCGCCCGAGCGCAGCGCGCGCGCATCCACCCCCGACACCACGCGCAGCCGCGGCGCCGCCGGCCGCGCCGCCTCGGCCGCCGCGCGCACCGCCTCGCCGGCGCGACCCATCAGCGCCGTGTGGAAGGCGCCGGCCGCGCGCACGCGCGCCGCGCGCCGCACGCCCAGCTCGCCGCCCGCCGCCTCCACCCAGCGCAGCGCCTGCGGGTCGCCGATATACGACATACATTATTTTTGCTTTAGCCGGCGACCGACGAAGGAATCTTCAGAATGTGGCGCATCGTACGCGAAACACCCTGTAGGGTGTGAGTACACGTTTAGGTGATAAACATGTACCTATACGAAAGAATGTGACATTTCAATGTAGCACGTACTATGTGATAATGTTTAGTATATAAGATAAGTATCTTTAAGAGTAATGTGAGGGAGCAGGGATGTAAGGGAGCACGATTTCATCTGAGTGCTCCCAGCCGACCTCACCTGCCCGCGTTGCATCCTGCCGAATAGCGAACGGGGCTCTGGCGACCGACCGATGGCGGTATAACCATTACCGACAACGTAGCTAAATGCCACAGGCCAGTGACGGGCAGCAGCGTCACTGGTGCGAGAGCTACGTTCTGCGATCACCCAACCGGCCTGCCCAGCGTGAGGTGATTACGGGCATTTCTACCTATGGGAAGCACAACTCAACAACGGCCCCCAGTTCCCGGTCGCCCCGCTATTCCTGGCCGAGGCGGCGGTCATGGTAACGGCGGGGCAGGGGATGCTAAGAATCCCCGGGCTACGGCAGGCCGCCAACACCGACTGACTCTGGCTACTTATAACGGACGCACGCTACGGCTCGACGAACATCTGGCACAACTCGAAGAGGAGCTGAAGAACATAATATGGCACATTCTGGGGTTATGTGAAGTCCGAAGAGAGGGAGGAGAGGAGAGGATACCGTAACTCTAGAATCTGGCCATCTTATGTACTTCAGAGAGGGAGACCAACTATCCCAAGGCGGCGTCGAATTCTTGGTACACAAGGTGCTCTCTGACAACGTCTTAGAAATCTCCAGTGTGTCGACAAGGGTAGCGTATCTTGTGATCAAACTCACCGAGAGGTATAGCCTCAAGGTCATCCAAGTATACGCACCGACTTCGGCACACTCGGATGATGAAGTGGAGGAAATGTACGAGGACATTTCTAAGGCCTTGTACACCACCCAAAAGGCTCACTTCAACGTTGTCACGGGGGATCTCGACCCTAAAGTGGGAGTACAGACAAGCGGCGAATCGGTAGTAGGACCACACGGATTTGGAAGCAGGAATCATAGGGGGCAAATACTCGTCAACTTCCTAGAGAAAGAGTCTCTTTCTGATGAATTCTTTTTTTCAGAAAAACCCCCGACGGAAGTGGACGTGGCAAAGCCCCGACGCTATGACCAAAAATGAGATTGATTTCATTATGACGGACAAAAAGCGTATATTTAGAGATGTCTCAGTGATCACTAGGTTCAACACCGGAAGTGATCACCGACTGGTCCGAGGCACTCTAGATATCGACTGTAAGCTTGAACGAGTCCGTCTAATGAAATCTACGCTCCGGCCTAATATGCTCCAATCTGTGGTTGGGTCTGAAACGTTCCAGTTAAAACATGATATGGCACCATAGACCACATACATACAGTATGACAGGTTATACAGAAGACCGAAGAGTATAACGAGCCCCTGTGCCTTGCGTTTGTGGACTATGAGAAAGCTTTTGACTCTGTAGAATCCTGGTCTGTTCTGGAGTCTCTGCAACGGTGCCAAGTTGATTGGCGATACGTCCAAGTACTGAGAGGCCTGTATGACGCCGCGACTATGACCGTCCAAGTACAAAATCAGCAGACTGAACATATCCCCTTACATAGAGGAGTGAGACAAGGGGACGTTATTTCCCCCAAATTGTTCACTAACGCTCTGGAGGATATGTTCAAGACGCTGAATTGGAAAGGACGGGGCATAAATATAAACGGCGAGCACCTCTCACACTTGAGGTTTGCGGATGATATCGTCATCATGGCTGAAACCGTGCAGGACTTGCAATACATGCTGACCACCCTTGCTGATTCTTCTGCACGCATCGGCCTCCGGAGGAACTTGGATAAGACCAAGATCATGTTCAACGAACATGTTGTCCCGGAACCGATTGCCCTAAACGGAGTTCCTCTCGAAGTTGTTCACGAATACGTATACCTTGGGCAAATCTTGCAATTGGGTAAAAACAACTTCGAGAAGGAAGCTCGCAGAAGGATACAGCTGGGATGGGCAGCTTTTGGAAAACTTCGTCGAGTCTTTGCATCGCCCATACCACAAAGCCTAAAGACGAAAGTCTTTAACGAGTGCCTCCTACCTGTTATGACTTACAGAGCCGAGACGTGGACACTGACAGTGCGACTGGTTCACCAATTTAAAGTCACTCAGCGAGCTATGGAAAGGGCTATGCTCGGAGTATCTCTGAGGGATCGAATTCGAAACGAGGTCATCCGTCAGAGAACCAAAGTTATCAACGTAGCTCAAAGGATTAGCAAGCTGAAGTGTCACATCTGTCGTAGAACCGATAACCGTTGGGGTAGACGTGTTCTAGAGTGGAGACCACGGGTCGGTAAACGGAGTGTAGGGCGCCCTCCAGCTAGGTGGAGCGATGATATACGCAAGCTGGCCGGCAGCGGTTGGAAACAAAGAGCTGAAGATTGAACTCAGTGGCGTGCCATAGGTGAGGCCTATGTCCAGCAGTGGACGAAAATAGGCTGATGATGATGATGATGATCTTTAAGAGCGTCCTCGGGCTGCGAGAAATTTCAAAATAGGTATTTAAAGAAAGTATTGCCGTCGCGCAGCGCCTGTACAACCGAACAATCAATGTGTGTGTGAATACTGTGTTGGTGTGCGTACTTAGAAGAGCACGACCACCCACCCGCACCCTTCCCGCGCTCGCTATCCACTAGTTGTCAGCATTCGACTTTTAGCGATTACCGGCGTTTCCAGTGTTTGGTCACAAATTATATAATAGTTACTACGTAACAGATATTTCTATATATACGTGACACATATTTCGCAGTTAAATCGTGTTAATTGGTGTATAAGACCAAACATTAGGGTACACATATTTTGTTGCTTATGACTCGTTTTTAGGGTTCCGTAGCCGAATGGCAAAAAACGGAACCCTTATAGATTCGTCAAGTCTGTCTGTCTGTCCGTCCGTATGTCACAGCCATTTTATTCCGAAACGATTAAACTACAGAATTTGAATTTAGTAGGTAGATGTATTCTGTAAACAGCTTTCCGATAAAGAAATAACATATATAAAAGTTTAAGGGGCATCCCATACATGGAACTGAAACAAAATAAAAAAAAATCTTCAAACCTATACGCGTGGGGTGTCTATAGATAGGTCTATAAAAATGACATTGAAGTTCCTAAATTTAAATTTAAAATAAAAACTTTCAACAAAAATTGGTTTGAACGAGATACAGTCAGCAGTTTTTGAGATAAAGCGACCGCAAATATAACTTTGTTTTTCATACAAACACTATGAAAAACAAGGTTAATTTTTTGGTTGCGAAAAATCATAGTTATAGAATACTCTACTGTGCTACGGAACCCGAGAAGTGCGAGTCCGACTTGTACTTGGCCAGTTTTTCTCAATCGACTTTCAAAAAAAAGGAGGTTCTCAATTTGTCTATAATATGTTTATTTTTTATGTTACGTGATTACTCAGTAAATTGTAAACCGATTCAAATGATTATTTTTTTGATTGGTAGGGTACATTTTCGAGGTGGTTCTATTGTAGTTCCTTCAAGATTTGATAATTATCTCCAGAGATATGACGATAAACGTCTCAAACTTGCTACTGAAATTGACTCGCAGGGCACGGAAGTCGGTTTTTACCCGACTGCGCGACGCAAAGGAGAGGTAATGTGTTTATTTTCTAGTGTTTAAACTATCTTCATTATCAAGAATCGGTTCGGTAAAGTGTATCTAGTTTGATCGTTTAAGGAATAATTAAGATAGTTTAAAAACTAAAACAACTGACTTCCATGCCCCGCGAGTCATTTTCAGTAGCAAATTTGAGACGTTTATCGTCATATCTCTGGAGATACTTATCAGATTTCATTGAAATTGCAGTGAGACCACCTCAGAAACGTACCCTGCCGATCAAAAAAGAATCATTCGACAATTGACGGAATCGCGTAACATGCATACAAAGAAAAAGAAAATAAAACCGGCTAAGTCGAGTTGAACTCGCCCACCGAGGCTTCCGTACCGACCAATTAAGCTAGACCTCTAAATGGTCTACATTAAATGGCGCATACTATGTATTTATGGGGACACCCTTTAATTTTCAACTTTTTTTATTTTACTACCTTGCTTCTTGCCAAATTTCATGATTCTAGGTCAACGGGAAGTACCCTATAGGTTTTCGACCTAAAACCTGTATGGTACTTCCGGTTTACCAAGAATTGTCAATTTTGGTTACAAGAAAGGTCTTAGAGCACAAGTAAGGGAAAATTCCGAAAAATAAAAAAAGTTGAAAATTAAGGTACATTTTGGTACGAACAAGTTTTCGCGAAAATATAAACTTGCCCATATCTTTTTATTGTGTTGACTCAAGACCTTGATTTTTGTACACCCAATAGGGACCAACCACCCAATAGACCTTAGTATCAGGTATAAATTTCAACTTGCTAGGTCCACCCGTTCCTGCGAAAATCAGTGGTGACACACGGACAGACGGACAGACAGACGGGCAGGCAGACAGACAGACGGACAAGAGAGTGATTTTATAAGGGTTCCTTTTTTTACCTTTTGAGGTACGGAACCCTAAAAAACATACAGTCGAATTTAGAACTTCCTTCTTTTTGGAAGTAGGTTGAAAATGGATGGTATGTGGTCGAAAAATAGCACAATTAATGTGGTAAAATAAAAAATATATATAAGTGAACTCTCAAATTAGCTACTCTTAAAAATTGATATACATGCAACTAACTTGAACATTAACGTTGTGCATTTGGTCTACTCTCCCTCCGTCTTACGAAATATCGATCAGGTCACGTGTCCTGACGCGAGTTTGTCATTTTTAGGGTTCCGTACCCAAAGGGTAAAACGGGACCCTATTACTAAGACTACGCTGTCCGTCTGTCTGTCTGTCCGTCTGTCACCAGGCTGTATCTCATGAATCATAATAGTGAGACAGTTGAAATTTTCACAGATTATGTATTTCTGTTGCCGCTATAACAACAAATACTAAAAACAAAATAAAGTTAAAAATTAAAGGGGGTCCCCATACAAAAAACGTGTATTTTGTATAGCGCCATCTGGTCAAGGTGTCATCTGCGTGTTAACAACCTCAGAGTAACTATTACTCATAGACATATACTACTAGACGGAACATCTCGAACTGGCATTGTCGAATACCGCGAGTAAGCTGGCTGGCATATTCTCGCTCACACGTACGAGTAGCTCGGCACTCGAAACAACAGCACGCGCTTATGTTAAAAATTGCGTATCCGGAATGCCATCGTGTGTCCTCAGATACTGCAAAAACCAGCCAGGAAAAACAAACTGAGACGACGGAGTCACTTTTCACAATTAAGTTCAGATTTTCGAATTAAAACCCGCATACATAAAACGTTATTTTGTTAATTTGTAATGACACTTCACGACGCGACGCCATGTTTGCTGGCGCCATGTTCGTAGATTATGTAAACAGATGTGACATTATAGCGCGAAATGAAATTGCCTATTTTTAAATTTTGAAGAAAATAGTTTGACATGTGTGTGTATACTGTATTGTTAGAAGATTTTCAAATACCCTCAAGCTTTAAGCTCTAGCCTTTTTCACTTCTGGTCTCTAAGAGTATAATTATGTCTGTGGTATCTTAGCTCCCAACCCAAGTGACTGGACCGGATTTTAATTAAGTTTTGTTTATTTTTTTTATTCATACTATTCTATGAAACCGACATAAAAAGAAGGAGGTTCTCGATTCGACTGTGTTTTTTTAATGTGTGTTACGTTACCGCATAACTCCGTAATTTATTAATCGATTTGGAAAAATCTTTTTTATTTGAATGCGTATTAAGTACTTACGGATTGGTGCCATTTTATATAATATCGTATTCTATCCTTTTCTCTTAATAAAAATACATTGGACGTTGTCGGTAAGGACGGTAAGGCGATATGTGTTTAATCTATAATTAGTCACAACCGGCGGCGGCAACCACTCCCCCGTGCCCCCGCGTGAATGATAACCGTTTGACAACATTTATTTGCTCGGAATGACAACTCTTTGTTTTACAAACAGACCTGCTACATATTAAACTCGATCGCGTACACCGGCCCTCATGAGAACGACCTTGAACGGAGTTTGTCCCTTTCTTTTGTATGGACAACTTACATATATATCATATATATAGTATAGAACATATATAGGACTATCAGGTTGTTAGAGAAGGAAACACTCCCACCCTGGTGTCTCTCAATTGGGCCGTTTTGTTCTACAAAGCAATTACAACCTTATCGTTAAAGCATACGGATTAAATTGAATATGACAAAACATCTGCAGTGCACCATCATTTTTAATACGTCTATGGTTTTATCTCAATGCTATTACTACTCTCAAAGTCAAAGTCAAAGCATTTATTCAGAATATGGGCAAATTAAAAATTTGCACTTACACTCGTTAAATTACATTAAATAGATCATATTCAATAAAAAATATTATAGATATAACAGAAACATAACTGTTAAGATTTCAATCTTACCGCTTGTTTTAGTTTGTACTCGCCACCACTAGATGGCGTTAGTATGCAAGATAGCTCGCGGTGGTGTTTTATTTGTCGAATTAATGTAAGTTTGTATGAGCAAATATATTTAGTTGTTGACTGTTCAGCGAATCTTGTTTCCCGAGTTTTATTTATTTATTACCTCGAGGGTTTTTTTGGATTCGTACATGGTCCTTCGTTAGCCGTCAAGGCAAAGACGCGAAGGAGAACTCTGTTGGGTATCTCCCGATACTGTGTACGGTCCACTCGGCATTGCCAAATCTTTTCAGCTAAGTCGTGGTAGCGGAACATTCTACCACTACCACTGACTTCTCGTGGCACCGAAGCGCCACCTGTCGGTAAAATTTGGATTTTGGCGCCAATGAGACGCCATTTTGGAGTTTGACAACCGTCACTGTCTAATCTAGCAGTGACAGAAGATTGGCATACATCGAGGAGGATCTGTGGAACGAATGAAAGAGACCTTTCCATTGGAGTTCCGGTACGTCACATATGGAAGTGACGCAACAAGCAACACAGTAAAGTGAAGTTGGTAGTATAACGTGGACAAACTGTGAGTACTTTTGATTTATTAGATTGGTGCAAATTTGAACTTTAATTCCGTGAAGATTTTAACTTAGTAAAATAATATGCATATCAGTGAACTAGTGATAATTTCAACCTTAATTTAAAGAACAATTTAACTTAGAAAAATTTGTAATAGTAGTATAGTTTGAAAAATATTACAAGTGTTAGTTAGGACTTAGAATAGTTTCTCTTAAAGTGGTTAGACGGGAAACCTATGCCCGATTTTTGACCGAGGTGTTACAATTCTCAAACACTTAGAAAATTTCGATGTTTTTCTCATCGACTTGTAAAATTTTAAGAATTACACTCGTATACTATTAGTTAATATGAAGTCGGCGAATATTCCAAGTCATTTCTAAAACTGAACTTGTAATTTGTGTGTGTCTTATTCAATACTGTTTTGCTATTATTAATTATTATTGTTAAATTTTATTTTGGTGTGATTATATTATTGTTTATTAGAGATGTCTGTTTTTAAACTACAAGATTGTCTTGCAGCGCTTATTAATAAATCAAATATTAACTTTAAGAAATCACCTAGAGAACGGGTAACTACATCATATGTATCTACAAGGTTAGAAGTGCTAGAGAAGCATTGGAATGAGTTTCAAAATAACCACTTAAAAATTATTTCAGAGATTGAAGGTGTAGAATTAGATCGTTATGAGTCTAGTAATTTATATGATCAAACGGAAGTTATAATAATATAATTAATAGTTATATTGAACGTAAAACTTTATTGAAAGAGGCAATTTTGAATCTCAAACCAGAGCCTGCCGCGTCATGTTCGGCTACTCCTGCTGCGAGTCGAGGAATGGCACAACGTAACGTGAAGCTACCCAAAATTGAAATACCTAAGTTTTCAGGCAAATATTCTGAGTGGGCTAGCTTCCGAGATTTGTTCACTTCCTTAATCGGCAACAGTAATAGTATCGATCCTGTACAAAAGCTTCATTATTTAAAAAGCTGTGTTACTGGAGAAGCTGAACAATTGCTGCGACACATTCCAGTAACTTCAGACAATTACCAGGTTTGCTGGACTCAGCTAGAAAACAGATACAATAACAAGAAGTATCTAGCTAATTGTATCTTAAAGAAATTGACTACTCAAAAATCATTGACTTCAGAATCTTCGAGTGCGCTAAAACATTTGTTAGACACAACCAAAGAATGTATGGTTGCATTGAAGAATTTAAGTATTGATATCAATTCTTGGGATATCATAGTCATTTTCTTGATTAGTCAAAAACTCGACCCTGAGTCTCGCAAGCTTTGGGAACAAAGAGTTTCAGAAACCACAATTGAGTTGCCATCTCTTGTAATGTTTGAGGAGTTTCTGGAACAAAGATTTAGATCTCTAGAATTCTTAGATCCTAAGGTCCTAAAACAGGACAAAATGAATTGTTCTCACGTTGCCACAACTTCTGTATCTTGTGCATTTTGTTCAGATAACCACAGAATAAGCAATTGTAAAAAGTTCTCCCAAGAGACCTTAGACTCGCGTCGTAATTTTGCCCAGTCAAACCACCTGTTTTAATTGTCTAGGCACTGAGCACTCAGTGTACCAGTGCAATGTGTCAACTCGATGCCGATTATGTAAGCAGAAGCATCATACACTATCGCACCCCAAAAACAAACAGTCAACCTCAGAAGCCGCTAAGTCGGATCGGCCTGTCAACAAGAGTGTTGTTGCTACATCAACATTAGCAACAACATCTTCTGAGACTCAAGGCAATCCATCAGATGCCCCCAAGATTACGTCTTGTTTTGCTAATGCGTCCAGTCACGTCCTATTGGCTACTGCCCTAGTAAAGGCAGAATCCAGTAAGAAAACTACTGTCGTATTGAGATCCTTGCTCGATCAAGGTTCCCAGGCATCTTTTGTTACAGAATCTGCAGTGCAGATGCTAGGACTCAAAAAGTCTCATGAATCTGGTGTAGTAGTCGGGTTAGGCGGCGACCGGGCCTCGACTGTTAAGTCGAAGGCCACTGTTGTTTTTAAAATTCAGTCTCGCCATGATCCCACTTTCACCGTCACAGTAAAAGCTCATGTTTTGACCAAGCTTACATGTCTTTTACCCACTTCAGTTGTACCGAGTGTACAAAACTTTCCAGCTTTCATCATTGGAATTAGCAGATCCTTCGTTTGGCACGCCAAGCCGAATAGATCTGCTATTGGGGGCGGATGTGTATAGCCAGATCTTGTTAGAAGGTTTGATCAGAGGTTCGCCTGAGTCAGTGGTTGCACAAAACACTCGACTAGGCTGGATCTTATCTGGCACAGTACACACTGCCGATGAAAACAACCAAGATGTGAAGAGCCGCAATGTAGTCAATATGCATATAACGCATATCAATCAGTCTGTAAATGAACTGTTAAAAAAGTTCTGGGAGATGGAGTCAGAGCCACCGTCCCATACGCATAAGCTCTTGACTCTTGAAGAGCAAAAATGCGAAGAATTATATTCTCGAACTACAACAAGAGACGAGTCTGGTAGTTACGTAGTTCGTCTACCATTCAAGACTAACGACCCTCTCTCTAAACTCGGTGGTTCTGAGAACATTGCTCGAAGGCGGTTTCTCATGCTTGAGAAACGTTTGAGCAAGTCTCCTGATCTCAAGATTGAGTACTCTAAGGTGATCAATGAGTACGTCAGTTTGGGTCACGCGGAAGAGATCATCAACCCCGATAAATCTGATGCTGTGTACTTACCTCACCACGCAGTGGTGCGTCAAGATAAAACTACCAGCAAAGTGCGAGTAGTTTTCGATGCATCTTGCACAGGATCAAATGGAGTTTCACTGAACGATGATCTGATGACGGGTCCCACTCTCCAACCTGACCTGAGACATCTAGTTATGCGCTGGCGGTGCTATCCGATAGCAATCGTTGCCGACATCGTTAAGATGTACAGAAAAGTCAAAGTGGCTGAAGAGGATATAGATTTTCAACGCTTATTCTGGCGTGAAAATCCAGATGCTAAGCTGCAGCATCTCCGCCTATTACGGGTAACCTTTGGTACCTCCTCAGCCCCTTACTTGGCTGTACGTAAAACTGTGGCAAAAAACACGATTTACAAAAAAATAACACCGAGCAAAGCATGGTGATACAGGTACCTACTGTCTAATAAAATAAATATTCATTACGAAGGTAATTTTGCGAAAATAGCGTCGCAACCATAACTCGTTAACATTTTATAAATGTTAAGTTTAAATGAAAAATATCTCGATGACCCAGCTTTGCTTGGTATTATATATTTTTTTTTGTTAAATCGAGTGTTTTTGCATTTTTTTTTTGCTCCTAATAATAGTTTTACCCACAAAAGAAAGAAAAGAACTTGAAAAAAAAGGGAAGTTAGTCACCTTATCTGGACTCGAACCAGGGACTTCCAAAGCGCCGTCTTATCGATCTTCCACCGAGCTATCATAACGTCTTAAAATACGCCGAAATTACCCTTTGTATTCTAATGATATTGTAGCAGTTTTTCAATGCCTAAATGAAATAAATACACGGATGAAATGACGTTTTCTAAAAAAAATAGATCGATTTATTACTTATGTAAATCGTTGGAGCCGTTTCCGAGATCCCGATTATATACATATATAAACAAGGTTTTCTCGTTTAAAGGTATTACCTATAATATTATAGATGTTTCGTGAAAATGTTGATGAAATTATTGTGGTGACGCTACATTCGCTAAACTACCTTCGAAAAGTACCTAAATAATAATAATTAGTTGCTCCTGCTTGCCGCTTGCTCGGGTAGCGGGGGGAGTAACGTAACATCACGCAGCGAGCCATAGCCGCGCGTATTCGCGCGAGCGTCGTCATGCTGTCCGGATGCGCTTCGAAACCCTGCCTATAAGCATATAAGTAATATAATATATAAGCAATATATAGCATATAAGTATATGTAGTATTATTATCTTTTCTATGCTATAAGTTAGCAATTTGCTACTTGAAATTTCGATTATTTCTGGTTTTATAATAGAAACTTTGTTTGTAGTATTTATGTGATATTATTTGCGTAACTAACTACGTAAGTTAGTTAACTGTGCAATTTGCATAAATATAAATAATAGGTACCTACTAGTTAAATAAATACCGTCTTCTTATTAAAAATGCCGTGACCACCTTCTAGCTTCATCATCAGACCCTAGATCTAGGTGTAAAGTTCTCCTTATGACGAATCAATCGAGCCCAATCTCGGTGGGTTTATGTTGTTTTATCGCAGAGATGCCGTGGCCAATCAATCGAGCCCAAACTCGGTGGGTTTATGTTGTTTTATCACAGAGATGCCATGGCCACCTTCCGTCTCCATCATCAGACCAGCTCCATGGTACCATATCATTGTTGTCACCGAAGATTCATAAGTTCACCAAATTTGAGTCCAATCGGACATCGAGAAGTGGGTCTACTTTAGCTTCCAAGATTCCACCTGAACATACATAGTGACAAACATACGAGTACATACATACATTGCAAGTTAAATAAAAGCTTGTAATAAAATGTATTTAAGTAGTAGAGAAGGTCGTTGCAAACCGTAAATAGTTTCAATACCTAGGTATTGGTACAATACCGAAAACATGGTATTGGATGTCATAATAACTGGTTATCGGGCGAAAAAATATTACAACAGGAAACATATTGTTTTACAAAAAACCACGGAATAGGGAAATACCTCGTCAAGCCAAAAACCAATCGGTACTTGTACACCTACGCATCTACACACGATTGCGTTAATTTAAAAACAGATTTTGTCAAATTTCAAATACCGACCGCAATGCCGCAATAACCAGTTATCAGAATACCATGTTTCGGAAACCGGTATTGGTGTGAACAACTGGTTTCGGTATTGCAAAATGGCGTACCGACCCACCGCTATTAAGTAGGGCTCCCATACAACGGACATGTTTTTTTGCTGTTTTTATAGATATTGGTACGGAACCCTTCGTGCGCGAGTCCGACTCGCACTTGGCCGGTTTATTTACACATCCCAATAAGAGTTTCTACTCTTCCTCCGTCTTACGAATTTTCGATCAGGTCACGTCTACCAAGGCGATGTCGTGACGCGAGTTTAACATATTTTACCCATCCCATTCAAATCCTATACAAAGTTCACAAAGCCGCTAAAGAAGTTTTAACTTCAAAAAAATATTATTTGCTTTTATATAATACATACTTCGTGAAAATTTCAAGTAGAATGTTTAACCGTGACATAGTCACATAAACATTATGTATAGGTAACATTTGTCTGTAATATTTTTATTTTTTATCTTACAGTCTAGCGTTTCACCACTATACCACCTGGTGGTAAGTGATATCTAGAGCAATTTAAAGTACCTACAATGATAAAAGTAACATATACACTTTGTAGAAAATTAAATTAATGAAAACGCGATAAATATCGATATCGATAGACATCACTAGACTATCGATACCCATTATCGACAATCATCACTTCCTTAAATGTATATGTGTTAATTTCACCCTCCCTCACCTCCAAGCCTCCAGCCTTCCCCTGAAGAGTGCGATAGGGACAACTGCAGCTCAGACCCATTTTGCCTACAAAATTTTGAATAAAATAAGGGTTTGTATTCCCGTGTTTTCTCTTCGAAAACTGATCCAATAAAATTCTTTTTTCACGATATTTTTGCAGATGAGTGCATCCGTGCTTCTATCATTTTGTTTTGTCTTAAAACCCTTTAGAACTTGTCTGGTAGCCGTCTAGATCAGGGCAGTAAAATGGGTAATTTTTTTAGGTTTTTGAAGAGTCATATTTCTTTTTGCAAATGTATGATGAAAAAAAGCAAATGATACGGGCATAGCTAGAGTAGACCTTGATTTTTCGTAGAAAAAAATTTTGCTCTAGAAGCATTTTCCAGGGAGGAAAATGGCGTTGTATGGAAAACTATACCCCGCGTTTGCTCTTAAGTATTTGACTTTACATACAGTTGTCATAATGTAAAGAGTGTACGTTGTTTCTCTTACCCTGGTCCCCCAGTAGTAGACCACACTACAACCCACCTCCTCGTCCCCGGCGAGCACCTTGCAGCCCGGGTACAGATAGTTGGCCACCTGGCACACGGGGTCGCGCACCCCGCGCTCGGCGGCCGCGTCGCGCGCGCCCCGCAGCAGCGCCGCTAGCCGAGCGTCGGGCGCCAGCCACACCGTCAGCATGCCGCCGGAGCGCTCCGCGGCCGCCGCGCGCATCGCCGCCGCGCGCACCTCCACCAGCCGCAGCGCGCTCTCGAGCGGCAGCGCGCCCGCGAACACCAGCGCCGTCACCTCGCCCAGCGAGAAGCCGGCCGCGGCGCGCGCGCGCTCCAGCGCGGCCGGCCGCTCAGCGCGCACGCGTTCCAGCGCCGCCAGCGACGTGACCAGCACGCACGTCTGGCAGCGCGCGTCCAGCTCGGCGGCAGGGCCGCGCGTGCACGTGCGCCACACGTCCCAGCCGACCGTCTCCGAGGCCAAGTCGTAGAGCTCGCGCGCGGCTGGCAGCGAGCTTAGCGCCAGCCCCATGCCGACGCGCTGCGAGCCCTGTCCCGGGAACAACACCACGGTGGCGTGCCGCGGGTCCTCTCTGTCGGCCGGCGGCGGAACGGGCGCGTGCGCCGCGTACGGCTGCGTGGCCCAGCGCTGCTGCTGCTGCTGCTGCTGCCCGCCCTCCGCCTCGCCGAACGATCCCGCGTCGTCGAGCAGGCGGCGCAGCGGCGACTCCCCGCCGCTGGTGCCGGCACGGCCCGCGAGCCCGCGCACCGCCTGTGACCGCAGCCCGCACCGCAGCGCTCGCTGCATCCTCGCCGGAGGCTACTTCCTAAATACCAGTTTTATTGTACAACTGTGTGGTGTGTGGTACGACTCTTCACGATATGTTTACTCTTCGATCCTTCGCAATTCGCAACAAAACAAAGAGAATACAATTACAATTGAAAGTATTGAAACTACGTAAGATAAGAACCACCAGGGTTGCCAGATATGAGCTAACTCAATTAGCCTAATTTTGTCTACCGAGTAGCCTAAATCGCCTAATTTTTTTTTTGGACAAATAGCCTAATTTATTTCGAGCTAAGTAGCCTATGTTTAGCCCAAATAAAGAAGATACGTAAGAAAAGAACACGTAAAGCTAATAAAATATTTTTTAGGGTTCCGTACCTACCTCAAAAGGAAAACAGGAACTCTTATAGGATCACTTTGTTGTCCGTCTGTCTGCCTGTCCACCTGTCAGTCTGTCCATCTTTCAAGACCCTTTTCTTAGGAACGCGTAGAGATATCCAGTTGAAATGTATATCAAATACAGTAAAATAAATAAATCTGTATGTCAACGGGATCAAAAGATATGACCGTTTATATATCACATATTTTCGCATAATTTTTATACAACTATCAAGAAATAATAATACTCCTGGGGTAATCCTGAAGTAGCCTTAATCGCCTGTTATTTTTTTCTAGGTAGCCTAAATGGCTACTGGTAGCCGATTTGATTTTTGGTCGCCATTTGACCCCTCAAGGTAGCCTAAATGGCGATAATTCGCCTAATCTGGCACCCCTGAGAACCACAGAACACTATTACTCACGGGGAGATAATATATGATAAGAACTAAGAAGAGAAGAGAATGAGAAAGAGACGGGAGACAGGACGGGACGAAACGGGACCACAGACTACAGAGGGGACGGGACACAGATAACTATCACATCACAGTATTGGTGTTTTTTTTTTTTTTTACCCAATCGTGGGATTTTGGCGCCGCACATTCTGTGCATTTGCCAGATCTTGCAGTGATCTTGCATGTTCATTGTTCATGAGTTGTTTTCATTTGGATGATGGTTGGATTGGTTGAATTTAGATGACTTTAAAACGAGGGAAACCATGACAATGTAAAAAATAATTTAACAATTACGATAAACAAAGAATTAGTTAACTATCAGGAGAGAAGAATGATAAATAATTTATGAACAAGTAAAAATGAACTATATACATTATAAAATATTTACAAGTTACATGCAACATACAATTTACTATAATTTTATAATATTTATATCTATGTATTCAGCTAATGCTTTATACACATTTGGCTGAAAATCTATGAGTAAGCAATTGATATTAGTGGGAAATTGAATCATAAGATTTATTAGAGTCTCATACAACATATCAGAATCAAACAGAGGGCATGATAGAATTAAGTGATTTAGGTCTGAAATCATTTCTCCGCATTCACAAGATGGCGAACTTACAATTTTTAAGTCTAGCAAGATGTGCCGGACTGCAGACGTGACCCAAGCACATTCTTATGAGAGTAGAAGTTGCTCTTTTACCAAGTTTAAGAACAGTAAACCATCGTTTGTGTGAAATGGATTTTTGAATATTGAAATAATGTTTGCCTTTTTGGCGAGTGTTTTCAGACCAGGCTCTACTCCAAGATTCCTGGAGAGAAATTTCAGCTAATGATATAAGATCATGATAATATATTATGTTTCTTTGAAGTGTTTCACACTTTATATTTTAGTAAATTGTTAAACACAATCCAAAATTTCATCGTACCGACGGGACTTGAACCCGCAACCTCCGGAATAATATGTTCCGGTGCTTTGCCAATTAAGCAACGGTGCGAAGTATTGTTACGACGAAATTAGTGGATTGCATTTATTAACCCAATTATGCATTGGTGGCGCCATCTATGACTACTTATTACGTAAGTTAATCATTCGGAAGAAATCATTACAGTTTTCAAATCCGACGAGAGATATTGCACTGCGTAAATCAAATATTATGTTTCTTTGAAGTGTTTCACACTTTATATTTTTGTAAATTGTTAAACACAATCCAAAATTTCATCGTACCGACGGGACTTGAACCCGCAACCTCCGGAATAACATGTTCCGGTGCTTTGCCAATTAAGCCACGGTGCTTATATATATATTATAGTGCAAGCTATAAGTAGTCATAGATGGCGCCACCAATGCATAATTGGGTTAACAAATGCAATCCACTAATTTCGTCGTAACGATACTTCGCACCGTGGCTTAATTGGCAAAGCACCGGAACATGTTATTCCGGAGGTTGCGGGTTCAAGTCCCGTCGGTACGATGAAATTTTGGATTGTGTTTAACAATTTACAAAAATATAAAGTGTGAAACACTTCAAAGAAACATAATATTTGATTTACGCAGTGCAACATCTCTCGTCGGATTTGAAAACTGTAATGTATTCTTCCGAATGATTAACTTACGTAATAAGTAGTCATAGATGGCGCCACCAATGCATAATTGGGTTAACAAATGCAATCCACTAATTTCGTCGTAACGATACTTCGCACCGTGGCTTAATTGGCAAAGCACCGGAACATGTTATTCCGGAGGTTGCGGGTTCAAGTCCCGTCGGTACGATGAAATTTTGGATTGTGTTTAACAATTTACAAAAATATAAAGTGTGAAACACTTCAAAGAAACATAATATTTGGAACATTGTTAGACATCATTACAGAATTTATTAAATTAAGGTAGTACATAAGTGTCTGATCTCCTAAATTGCGCAAAAACGAATATGGTATACCGTCTTCCCCTGGAGCTGAATCGCGTAAGTTCGAAAGAACCCCTTTAAGTTCCATTAAAGAAAAGGCCGAATTAAGATTTTGTGTATGATACGGGATAGGCATTATTAATGATTGTAAGGAAGGAGCAACGTATGGGGGCGCAAGCTTACTTAGATACAAATCACACAATGATCGGGAGAATGCAGCGGTTAGTATTAGACATTCCAGACTTGAAGCGCCAACTGTTGTTCCAAACAATAGACGGGTGTGTGTTTGGAGAAATAGACACACAGAAATTTCTCCAAGCTTCTCAATTTATCTAGCTTAAAGAGCTTTTTAGATTCTTCTATTGTTTCTATAAGGGATTTAAAATTGTCTTTTGTCATGTCATCATTATATACAATTTCAGCTTATTTTCGTTTATTCGCAGTACCAGTACACTCACAGTCCCACCATGGAGGAGAAGGTATTTTACCAATGGCTGCATTTTTCAGTGAAAAAATGTCATCTGCCGCTGACAAGATTGCTTTTGATAAAGCCTCAGAGCAATGACTACTGTTATTTGAGGTAATGGACGGCAGATTCAAGCATTTGTTTTCTACACATGATTTAAATTTATCCCAATGCTTATCGTTTATTTTGTATTTGAGACGAGGTTGTTGTACGATCATTGGTGGAGTTTTCTTTAAACCGGAAATAATGATTGGAAAATGGTCGCAACCAAAAGTTGATAAAAGGGTGCTCCAAAAAAATTGCGTTGCTAAATCTGGAGTACAAATTGTTACATCAATGGCACTAACATTTTCATCAGGGTTAGTGTGCCGTGTAGCGGCACCAGTGTTTAGTAAACATAAGTTATGGTTGTCTATAATATTTATCAAATCTTAACCGTAACCACTAGAAACAGAACTCCCCCAGAACTTATGCTGAATATTGAAATCCCCTAAAATAACAAACGGTTTAAGAAGCAATGTAGCAGAGAATCAAAATGATTTAATATATTTGATGAAGGTCGCGGAATATATAAAGAAACATGGCAATTGCCATTTACTAATACGGCAGAAGCACTATAATCATCATGATGTGGCAGAGAGATTGGTGTTAGAGATCTCTTGAACAACTAGTAAGTTAACTGCACTAAAACACCGTGTTACGTTCAAAGCATATAATACCAATATCTCCGAATTTACAATTAACTTTACACTCGACTGATGTTCCCTAAGGTACCAATCAGAATAATCCATCGACTCTATGGTAGGGCTCATACACAGCCTTTGTTATTGTTAAACTGAAATTTGACCGTCGTCATCCGGGGCCCCAAACCAGAGGTTCTCGTAGTTCGTCTTGATGATGTCATCGTTGCTAGGGCGCAGCGATTGCCAACACGGCCATTCTACCTGCCAGGCTATTCTGTAAGTTAGTTTACGCATCTCGCAACCGGAATCCGCGGTGAGTCGTACTACGAAATTCAAATCGTAACGCGATTGTAATACGGTTGAATTTCGTAACACGAAATTCAAATCTCACTGCGAAGTTCGCTTCCGAGATTAGCTTACTGAATAGCCCTACAGGTGCTTGTCCCACCAAGCACCCCACGAGTTCAGATAAAGTGCTGAAATAACATTTATTTTGTTAGTTTACAATAATTTACCACATATTAAAATGGACGCGCACTTTTTGGACTTGAGTATATAATTCTCTCATCGTTCTTTGCACATATTATTAATTAAATTATCTGAGAGTAAGCTTTAGCATTAATAAACCATGGGCACTTAAAGGGAACTTGCCACACTTAAGTGTCCATGTTCTTATTTCACTTGCACCCAGAGGCTTTTACCATACTTAAGAAGCGTATCCAAATTCATCCTAGAACCACTTGCACTCAAAGGGCTTTTGCCACACTTAAGTGTCCCAAGTTCATTCTAGGACCATTTGCACTCAAAGGGCGTTTCGCCACACTTAAGCGTACTAAGTTTATCGTAGAACCATTTGCACTTAAAGGGCATTTCGCCACACTTAAGCGTACTATGTTTATCGTAGAACCACTTGCACTCAAAGGGCGTTTCGCCACACTTAAGTGTACCAAATTCGTTCTACGTTTGTAACTTTAAACTGCAATACTCTCTTTAACTATTATGTGCAATTTACGATACATTAAAGTTTGAAGCATTTTATCTTAACTCGCACACTATAAACAAATCATTATAACTGAAAATAATTTAACTTAAAATATCATTTTAGATGGTATTTATTATTCACCTTGCCAACACGGGTAAATTACTAATAAAAGTACGTACAATTTAGGAGGATGTCCAATCATCAATTCTTATCCATGGTTTCATGTTTTCAGCAGCCACCACGCCAGTATACTTTTTATAGCTTCTTTCGCTGCCTTTTATATCTGTCACCTCATATCTATCATTGCCCAGTACTTTTTGTACTTGAAAGGGGCCTTTATAAACAGGCATTAACTTGCGACTTTTCCCGTCGTTACTTTGGGTTTGTATTTTAGTAAGAACTAAATTCCCTTCTGAGTAAACCCGTGCTTTCATACGAGATTTATCGAATCTTTGTTTTTGTGTCTCCGCGTTGGACTTAATATTCATATCAGCCCTTTCACGCAAACCCGTCACATCCAACCTCTGGTCGTCATCAAGCTCTGGAGCCAAACTATCACTATCACTGCGAAGTCTATAACCAAGAAAAACTTCACTAGGGATAGCTTTCGTTGTTTTATGAATGGTACTGTTTAGACCTTGTTGTAGAACCTTTATGCACTGGTCCCAATTATTATCTGTAGTATCAGCACCCATTGTTTTTAATGCTTCAAGAATCGTTTTATTGAAACGTTCAACCTGACCATTTGAACGAGGCATACCGGTTGCCACTGTATGTCGACGTATGTTTTTATTTGCACAAAACTGGATAAAACTATTTGAAGTAAAACATGTTGCGGCATCTGTAATAATTCTTTTTGGGTTACCGAATGTTTTAGAAATCATTTCTAGTTCTTTAATCACGTGCGAAGTTTTTGTTGAACGGACTGTCGAAATAAATACAAACTTTGTAAAAGCGTCTACAATAACCAATAAATATTTATTTTTATTTTTAGTTGTTACGAATGGACCTAAATGGTCCATGTGAAGTGTATGAAAAGGTTTCGCATACTTTGGCAACGGGTATAATTCCCCTTCTTTTGAACCACCTTTGTTTTTGAAGTATATACAATTAATACAATTTTTTATATATTTTTTTATCACAAGTCGCATCCTTGGAAACCAATAGCGATGGCCTATTCGTTCTACTGTTTTATCTACAGAAAAATGTCCACCACCCATCGGCGACCTTGGGCTGTTCTTCTGTAAACTTTGCCACCCAGCACCTCGTATTTATCAAAAACTTCTTTATTCTCATCGGCCTCTCCTGTTTCAATAATTGATCGAATGTGTTGTAGTTTAGGATCTTGTAATTGTACCGAAAGTAACCAATCCGCCTCCGTTATGGACATTATAAGCTCTGTTTCTGATTTTTCTCCAGAAGTTAAGGGATTTCGGCTCAATGCATCCACATGTTGCATACGTGTGCCTTCTCTGTGAACTATGTCAAAAGAAAACTCTTGTGTAGAGATAACCCACCGAGCAATTCGAGGGATAATCTCTTTTTTTGTCAGTGCGTACCGCACGGCGTTACAATCGGTCACAATTTTGAACGGTGATCCTATTAAATACAACCGAAATTTTTGAAGTGAACTCACTATTGCTAATAGTTCTAATTGAAATGAATGATACTTTTTCTCATCCTCCGTAGTTTGCCTACTATAATAGTGTACTGGTTTCTCACCTTCGTTCGTGACTTGCATAAGTATCGCAGCAATACCTTCTCTACTAGCATCTGTATATAATACGTTCTCTTTACTGGGGTCGAATATAGATAAAACATTATCAGACGTTAATTTATTTTTTAATAACTAGAATGCCTCTTCATGAGCTGTATCTCATGCCCATGCGGAGTCCTTCTTCAACAATTTCGTTAGTGGAGCAGCGATCATAGCACAACCCTGAATAAACTTTCTAAAATAGCTTATAAGACCAAGAAATTGTCGAAGTTGGTGCACCGTTTTGGTGTGGGATAATTTTGAACAGCCTTCAGTTTGGGTTCATTCGGCATTACACAATTTGGTTTAATTTTGTACCCTAGAAATTCAATCTCACTTTTGAAGAAATTACATTTTTTTAGATTCAAAGTCAGCCCATTTTCACGGAAAATTTGTAAAATCCTTTCAAGTAATTTTAAATTTTCTTTTACTGTTTGTGTTACTAAGTAAACATCATCTAAATATAAAATTACGTTCTCAAACCTTAGATTTCCCAGCACTTTGTTCATCATCTGTTGGAAACAAGATGGAGCGTTTGCCAATCCAAACGGGAGTCTCAAAAACTCATAATGGCCATCGAGCGAGTTCTTTTTCGCTTTAGGCGCTTATTCCGTTTACTTTTTCTTCCCATATTTTACGTGGGTTACAACGCACTTCTGATGTTAGAGATCTCTTGAACAACTAGTAAGTTAACTGCACTAAAACACCGTGTTACGTTCAAAGCATATAATACTAATATCTCCGAATTTACAATTAACTTTACACTCGACTGATGTTCCCTAAGGTACCAATCAGAATAATCCATCGACTCTATGGTAGGGCTCATACACAGCCTTTGTTATTGTTAAACTGAAATTTGACCGTCGTCATCCGGGGCCCCAAACCAGAGGTTCTCGTAGTTCGTCTTGATGATGTCATCGTTGCTAGGGCGCAGCGATTGCCAACATTGGTTTATGGAAAAGATTACTTTTAAAGAGTATGGCTACACCTTCATATCCATCACTCCTCATTAATGTAAACAATTCCGTTGCGGGAAATGTTTACGTTATATCAAATCGCCCTAACAATAGAGTACAGACGCAAGCGCGGTTGTTTTGAAGGTGATTTGAGAAGTAGTTGTTAATTAGTGTCATTACGAGATCTAATTTACTGGCCAAGTGCAAGTCGCATTCGCACTAGTAGGGTTCCGTAACACAGTAGAGTAATTTATAACTATAATTTTTCACCACCACAAAAATAATTTTATTTTTCATAGTGTTTGTAGGTATGAAAAACAAAGTTATATTTGCGGTCGCTATATCTTAAAAACTGCTGACTGTATCTCGTTCAAACCAAGTTTCGTTTTTATGTATATCTACAGCATGGTATTAGGAACCTCAATGTCATTTTTAAAGACCTATCTATAGACACCACGCTCGTATATGTTTGATGATTATTATTTTTTAGTTTCAGTTCTTAATATATATATATATATATATATAGGTATATTATTATTGTATAAAAATTGTAAAGCAGTTCACAGAATACACCTACCTACCAAGTTTTAACTGTGTAGTCCTAACAGTTTCTGAATAAAGTGGCTGTGCCATACGGACGGACAGACATAGAGAATTACAGACAGACAGACAGTCAGACAGATAGACAGATATGACGAATCTATAAGGGTTCCGTTTTTTGCCATTCGGCGGAACCCTAAAAATGAGGTATGTACAAGTTTTTACTTTGTAGCATTCGTAAATTGATACTAAGCCTGAATATTATTTCTGATATTGATTGTCGCGCAGCGTAATATTCTTAAATGAAAACCTTGGTACCTAAACTCGTCCAAGAAGTCTAGACTCTAGTGCATAATAATTACCATCACACAACTCGAGCACATATGGGTTGGTATGGTTTTAAATAGGCGGAGAGACTTATTAAAATCCCAATATTACCACTTAAATGCTAAAACGTTTCAATATTCGCAGGAAATATAACAACTTTATCAGAATCGTTAGATTTGACACATAAGAGTCGAAACAGAATCGCTATTATATGGTGATGGTACGAACTGAATGAATGAAATCAACTTGGCGACTCAGATTAGGTTTTGTTTTGGCAATTATTTAGTTGGTCCTTTTAATTGGATTTAAATGAGGTCATGGTACGAAAAAACAAAGCAGTTCAGTTTAGGTTCGCAATTGAATCGCAATAAGAGGTCATGGTAATCCAGCTGGCTTAAACCATGCTCTGTTTTCAAATTAAATGGTTAAGGTTAAACCGCACTAAGCGACACTTCACAGCAGCGGCGCAACGCGACACGTAGCGACATTTTTAGGTATACCGCACTTGAACTGCAGTGCCGCGACAGTTTGCAGCACGGAGAATAGACTCTATCTGTCATTATCCGTGGTTAACATAGTGTTATATTCTCTTTGTCCGTGGTTTGCAGCAAATTTTGTCTGTCAGTCGTTCGGCAATTTCTGAGGAAGATGGAAGAAACTGATTTGAACTTTAGTATAATGAACGTTATACTTAATAAGAGGTCATGGTAATCCAGCTGGCTTAAACCATGCTCTGTTTTCAAATTAAATGGTTAAGGTTAAACCGCACTAAGCGACACTTCACAGCAGCGGCGCAACGCGACACGTAGCGACATTTTTAGGTATACCGCACTTGAACTGCAGTGCCGCGACAGTTTGCAGCACGGAGAATAGACTCTATCTGTCATTATCCGTGGTTAACATAGTGTTATATTCTCTTTGTCCGTGGTTTGCAGCAAATTTTGTCTGTCAGTCGTTCGGCAATTTCTGAGGAAGATGGAAGAAACTGATTTGAACTTTAGTATAATGAACGTTATACTTATATAAAACGTTAAACAGACTGACTAATACAATTAATTTTTCTTCGTCAAAAGCCATTTGAAACTTAAGGCAGCCCCGTACACAGTCAATCTCGATCGCGATCTGTGATCAAAATCATTGATATCGATCCAGATTTAGTGTACACGAAGAAAATTGATGGATTGATCAAATCAGTAATATATCATCGCCCATTCATATATGTCTAGGTAGCCTAAATGGCTACTGGTAACCGATTGGAATTTTCGGTCGTCAGTTGGCCCCGCAAAGTAGCCTAAATGGCAATAATTTGGCTTACGTCCACATTGATTACAGATTAGTTTTTACATATTAAAAAGTACTCTGTTATAGGATGGTTATTCGCAGCAGTTACGATACATGGACTGAAGAAATCAAGATTGAACGTGTAATGTTGACGCGTGATCCCGTGATCCGTGATCGCGATCGTGATTGAGTGTGTACGGGCTGCCTGACTTGTTGTACTACGAACTAAATAGACAGGGAGATGGTAACAGAAAATACTTGGTCATTTGTACCAGTATGGCGGTTCTTCTGGGGTCTAATTATTAAGGAATGACAGAAAAAAAAAGAAGTAGGCGGTAGCGTAATGCCATACTTCTCCGGTGTGACTTACAGCCCGCCATAAAGACGCGAATATATGAATTTAAAAAAACAATTCAACCATTTGTTCCAGGCTAATTTTTACACAGCTAATCTTCGTCGAGTAGCCGTTCACGAAATACACCATGCCATACTTTTCTGATGGTTCCAAATGGCCGCCAGGAGTAATTTATATTTTGTTTTTCGCAATCGATTTGTATCAGTATTGCATTTGGATTTTTGAAAAGTATTTTATAAAATGTGACCAATATTACATTTCCCATACGTCTTATAGGGGAAAAAAAGTGCTGCCATACTTGAAAAACTTATTTAACGAAACGTTTTAAAAATACGACTGTAAAATACGTAAAATCATTTTTTACATCATGGAATCATTGTATTCTGTTTGTTTGGATGTAAATGTACCTAAAAAAGAATATTCCAGATTGTAACCATGAGGCGGACGACTGTCGGACTTAATCCAAGATGTAAAAA
Source organism: Cabera pusaria (assembly GCA_954871355.1). Taxonomy (NCBI): domain Eukaryota; kingdom Metazoa; phylum Arthropoda; class Insecta; order Lepidoptera; family Geometridae; genus Cabera; species Cabera pusaria. The sequence continues at coordinate 133,279 of CATOZX010000019.1, read as the reverse complement.
AAAAAATTTACGATTTGTATCAGTATGGCATTTGGATTTTCGGAAATTATATGATACAATGTGACCATTATTATTTTTGCCATACTTCTAGTAGAGGGAAAAAGTGGCGCCATACTTGAAAAACTTTGTTTTTTAAGGAAATAAAATTGGTAATAAAAAAAGTGCGTTCCCATACATTACGGCTTATAAATACGATTACCTATCTACAATTCGAAAAATCTTTCGAGCGCCGGTAGCCGTACAATATTATACGACATAACATCTGGTTATAAGTAATAAGACAAGATTGCGGCCACCTAGGTGTTTGAAATGTAGTATTTATATACAAATCGTGCGAATCACGAATAAAATCTTCGAATTTTGAAAAAATATTCTACACATTTGCCACCTCCCACAGGTATGGCATCATTAGACTTCTATTTATGATCATACAGAGAACTGTTAAAAAAGTTTTAGACTGGTAAAAATCGTTTGGCAAAAAAATTTTTACTCCTTTTATGGCGGCCATTGGAAACCGTCGGAAAAGTATGGCAAGGTGATTTCCGTGAATGGCTACTCGACGATAATTAGCTGTGCAAAAATTAGCCTGGAACAAATGGTTGAATTGCTTTTTTTTTTAAATTAATGTATTCGCGTCGGTATGACGGGCTGTAAGTTATACCGGAGAAGTATGGCATTACGCTGCCGCCTACTTCTTTTATCGACTATCGGAAAATACAAGCATTTTTGTGGAACCAATCGTTCGACACTATTATTTATCTGACACATTCGATTAACGCCCACACACGGCCGCCGGTTGGTACCGGCAGCCCAATCCTGCGGCGGCGCTGGTGCGCTATGACCATCATTTTCTTTTTTGTCATTCCGTAATTAGACCCCTGAAGAACCGCCATACTGGTACAAATGACCAAGTATTTTCTGTTACCATCTCCCGGTCTAAAACACTTGAATAAAGTGAAGTGTCGCGTCGCTTGCTATACCGCACTAAGCGACACTTCACAGCAGCGGTACTACACGACGCGACACGGCGCGTCAGATTTGATGAGTTGGTCAATTTTGTCGCGCAGTGTCGCGTAGCGGCCGCTGCAGCGTAGTGCGATATACCTCATACAATTTCTTACAAAGAATATTTTGTCGCTATGTGTCGCGTCGCGCCGCTGCAGTGTAGTGTCACTTAGTGCGGTCTAGCCTTAAGTATAGAAATAATATATATATGCCCCAAGCTAATAATGCGTTATTTCATAAAAGTGTCTTTTTTACTGCAATCAAGATTTACAACCACTTGCCATCAAATATTAAATTGTTAACGAACCCACTGGAGGGTTAAAAAAAGGAATGGGACTTACTGCGCCGGTCTTTTGTGTCGTTTCCCTCCAGCGATCGTATGGAATCCTTGATGAAGAAGAACACGGAGGACGGGAGGCGGCCCGTCCGACAGCGCTGTCGATCGCGTCTCCTCAGCGAGGGAGAAGATTAGAGCGTGCGGCGACGGCTGTGCTCTGCGCGGTGGTTTTGAGACGAGTGTGTGCTGCGTGCGAGCGCGAAGGGAAGAGTAGAGGGAGCGGATTGTCTATGTGTGAGAGTGCGTATGTGTGCGTGTGTAAGTGTTTTGGGTGCGTTCATAAAAATATAAAGTTGAGTGTGAGTTTTGAATTATTGGCGCAGACAACTCCGCCGGCCTAGAGGTTTCCTCTAAATAGAGTGAAGTAAATAATAAAATAGCGTAAATAGTAACAAATTCATTAAGTTATATTGATAAATTGAATAAATTCATTGCGAAATTGAGTAACAAATAATTAAATACTAAACTATTGGCTAGGTAGCGGAGCGAGCCGAATAACTGGTCTAACGTAACTTCCGGATGCCGTGCGAACCTTGCAAGTTCGAATGATCTAATCCTTGCCAGGGTATACTTCTTCCACTATCCCAAGAGGCCAGGAAAGCGGGTGAGCATTTTGATCTTTGATCACGACTACGGAGCCCAACTTAATCGGCTTAGTAGGAGTATTCCATTTCTCACGCTGTTGAAGAGAAGAAAGATATTCTTGACTCCAACGGCGCCAAAAAATATGCGTTAATTTGCTTACAATCTGGAAGCGCGATAATCGATTGTCTGGTAATTCAGTTAGGTCCTCAGCAGGTAAAAATTTAAGTGGAGTTACATTCAAGAAATGATTTGGAGTGAGCGCGGCAATCTCTGAAGTATCAGAAGACGACGGGCGAGTGCAAAGAGGACGACTGTTCAACAGTCCTTCAATTTGCGTAAGGACCGTAGAAAATTCCTCATACGTCAAAACACGGGTTCCTATGGCCTTTGCTAAATGCGTTTTGACACAGCGAATATTTATTTCACATAGGCCATTGAAATGTGGACCGTATGGAGGACTACGTTTGAATTGTATGCGATGATTCAATAACTCTTTATTCAAATAATTATTGTAAGAAGTGGACTGTATAAATTGATAAATTTCATTTAATTGCGTGCGTGCGCCGGAGAAACACGTCGCACCGTCAGAATAAAGAAGCGCGACGGGGCCTCTGCGACTTATAAAGCGTTTGAATGCAGCTAAAAATAGTTCAGCGCTCAAATCTGATACTAGTTCTAGGTGCAACGCCTTTGTAGTGAGGCAGACGAACAGACATATATAAGCTTTGTGGCTTTTTACACCTCTATGCCTTATGTGCGTAACATAATAAGGCCCTCCGTAGTCTACCGAAGTTTTTACGAACGGCTTCGCCTCCGAGACCCGGAACGCGGGCAGATCTCCCATTTGCGGAGCAGAGTACTTTGGGTTCAGCCGAAAACAGACGTTACAGGCATGAACTCGCTGACGGACCAAATTGCGAGCCGAAAGAATCCAATACCTTTGACGAAGTAGTGGGAGCAGTAACGCGGGTCCAGTGTGAAGATTGGTAACGTGAAAATGATCGACAATGAGCTGAGTGATGCGTTCTTTAGCAGGAAGTAGTATTGGATGCTTCTGCCCGAAACTTAAGTCTGAGTGTTTGAGCCTACCACCGGCTCTCAAAATCTGATCGTTTTCGTCAATAAAGGGACTGAGTTTAATGATGCGTTTACTACATAATTTATTACCTTTTATAGCGACAATATCTGCGGCAAAATGCTTCTTTTGAACATAGCGTAAAATATAGCTTTCCGCGAATTCTAAATCAATGACGGTAATAACGTCATTCTTTGGAAGTAGTTTCATGAATCGAAGGACAAAGACAACAACACGTAGCATTTTTGTCCAACTCGAAACGCGTTCTGAAATGCCCTGCACTATGTCCGTTTCGTTTAGAGGCGAGTCCGATGCATTTGAGACTAGAGCGACCGGTTTCGATTCTAGTAATTCGTTTACGTTAGAATTAATTTGAAACGGTTTAATAGGCCATTCTGCGACAGGGTCACGGAGCCAACAAGGACCGTGGAACCACATATCACAGTCTAAGAGTGCGCTAGGAGTGACTGGCCTAGAAATGATGTCAGCCGCGTTATCATGAGTTCTGACATGATACCAGTGAATAGCAGGTAGTTTTGAGTTTATTTCCGTGATGCGATTCGCAACAAACGTGTGAAATTTGTACGACGGCGAATGAATCCACGTGAGTGTGACAGTTGAGTCACAAAAAGCGTAAATGTCATCTATATGACAGCGTTGGTTTAACGTTTCACGTACAACGCTGATGAGATTTGCTAGCAGCAGGGCGGCACATAGCTCTAAACGCGCGAGTGTCATTTTTTGAAGAGAGGCTACCTTAGATTTTGCGGTTAATAAATTGACTGAACCAGCCGTGTTCCGGTCAGAGCTAACACGGACGTACACATTAGCTCCATAACATAATTCACTTGCGTCCGAGAAACCAATTATACTTATGTGCGAGTTTAAGTAAATACCTATATGCCTAGGTATTTTTATCATTTCTAATGAGGGTAGTTCATCACGAAACTTTATCCATTTGTTGTGGACTGAAATGGGTGCGGGATTGTCCCAACCGAGATCAGATTTCCAACAATCTTGAACGAGAAGCTTCATGAAAGCGGTGACAGGACAGAGCAAACCTAGCGGGTCGAACAAGCGTGCGGTAACTGAGAGAATCGTGCGTTTCGAACACTCGGGAACGTCAGAGTTGATTTTAAACTGAAAATAGTCATCTACGGGTTGCCACTGCATACCGACTATTTTCGTGTTCGCGGCAGAAGGATTGTCTGAATCAAAATCAATTATTTGCGGGTTTTTCTGAGATGACGGTATTTTGTTCAAAAGGTCAAGGTCATTGGAAATCCATTTTGTGAGGTTGAAACCGCCGGCCTTGAACATCTCCACCATTTCGTCGTAGATTTGTTCTGCCTTTTCATGTCCGTCTACGGAGTTAAAATAGTCGTCCATATAAAAATGGTTATTTGTTTCGTACGCAGCGAGAGGAAAGCTTGTACTACAGTCGGTAGCAAGCTGGCGTACCGACCGCATCGCTAAGTATGGCGAGCTGGTAACTCCGAAAGAAACCCTATTGAATTGAAAAATACGTATTTTAGAATCGGGGCGAAACCTATAGAGAATGCGTTGTAAAGAGTGATGTTCCGGTTTTAATAAAATTTGAAAATACATTTTTTCAATGTCAGCGGTGAGAGCAGTCGAAAACATACGTAAATTAATTAAAAGTTCAAAAATATTATTTTGAAGATTCGGGCCTTTATAGAGTAAATCATTCAACGACTTTCCACTTGTCGTCGGACAACTAGCGTCCACAATTATCCGTGTTTTCGAGCTAGATTTTTCAGGACGATAAACTGCTCTATGCGGCATGTAGTAACATTCATGACTTTGTTTAAAGTCATCGACTTCAGTTAAATAACCTTTTTCAATATAGTCCCGAATCGTATCATTATAATTCACGCGCAAATCCGGGCAAGCGTCGAGTTTCTTTTCTAAAGTGAGTAATCGGCGTTTGGCAATCGAGTACGAATCACCTAGCTCGGAAGGTTCATTTTTAAATGGCAATTCTACAATGAACCTACCGGTAGAATCGCGAGAGTAGGTATTCGTAAAACATCGTTCACAGGCTTCATCATCCGCACTCATGTGAACTTTATTAGGAACACTTTCCAGTTCCCAAAACCGTTCCGTAAGACGCGAGAGCGATGGCGAGTCATCAACCGAACAGAAGAAGTTCTTATCAGTGTCCGACTCGCACGAGTTATCCTGCAAAGAACTGTCCGCGGACTTACAAGCCGCCCGACCCATTACGATGTAACCTAAAGTAGTTTTAATCGCGACAATAGGCGAGAGGGGCGATGAAACCTTGTCACCACAAAATATTTCAGGTAGTAATTCACTGCCGAGTAAACAGTCAATTTCACCGGGAACATCGTAACAGTCATCGGCTAACGGTAAATCGGCAAAGTATTTGAGTTGCGCCGTGTCGATATATGCGTTTGGTAATTTGTCCGTAATTGTATTAATTACTCGCGCGGTAATATTATAGCTAATATTATTATCGAAACGTGAGTGAATTTTAAACGAGGCAAAACCTAGCGAGGCGCTCTCGGTTTGTCCTATGCCTAGTATCGGCGAGATATTAGGTTTAATTGCGAGGTGTAGTCGATCACAACATTCCTTAGTTATGAAATGACTCATCGAACCGGTGTCGATCAAAGCTCGAAGATTCGAGCGCGTATTATTTTTACCGATTACTTGTACCAAAGCGGTAGGTAAAAGCACGGAAGAGGATTGCGTATTTTGCGTATTAGCGTGCAGAACTAACCCGCTCGACTGCGACCGAACCGCTGCTGCCGAGCTAGCTGGCTGAGCGGGCGGTGCGCGCGCGGCGGAGGCCGGTCGTGATTCACGGCCAGACGGATGCGCGGTATTTTTTAAAGCATCTATGTGAAGTAAACTGTGGTGTTTTTGTTGACAAACAAAGCATCTATTTTTAGACTTACATTCGTTAATATCGTGAAAACCTAGACAATTTTTACAATAGCGATTCCTACTTACAACATCATTTCTTCGAGGCACATTTAACTGTATAAAAACAGAGCATTTAAATAGCGGGTGGACAGGATTGTTACAAAGAACACTGTCTTTGGTTGGTTATTACCCTCATCATTTTCACTATTAATGACAAATGCACGGGTTGACTGTGACCTAATTTCCTTATCTTTAAAGGCGTTATTAGTCGGTCGCGGAGCCGAACGTAGCATATGTATCTTGCTTTGTTCGGAAAGAAATTGCGATACATGTTTAAATGTAGGTATTTCTAAGTGCCGATGCGTTTGTTCGAATAAGTCGACCAATTGTTTATCGAGCTTAGATAAAGCGATGTGAGTAATAATATAATCTGAGAGATCATCAATTTTTAATTGTTTTAGGGCACTTTCAGACGTACAGAAATGTTCAATAAATGCGTCGATATTTTGATTGGATTTAAAATTTAACATTTTATCCAAATAAAGCGAAGCTTGAACTCGAGTATCTTGGTATTTAGAGATAAGCGCTTGCCAAATGATTTCATAATTAGCAGAGATAGGGGGTATACCAGAGCAAACGGTTAACGCCCTTCCACTGAGTTGACCGATTAAATATTGCACCTTTTCAGTGTTAGATAATTGTAAGTTATCGTGAATAATGCTTTTAAAATTTTCATAAAAGATAGGCCATTTACAGGGAGTCCCATCAAATGAAACTAAAGCGAGTGCGGGGAGTTTAGGTTTATGTAAAGCAGAGTTATTTTTGTTTTCACTTATAATAGCGTTTTCTGTACTTTTAATATAACAGTACAGTTCATCGAAAGCGGTCAGACAACCGTAATTAGGTTTCACAGTAGGGTCGTCTTGTAGATAAGCGAGCATTAAGTTATCTACTGTCTCAATGAAATCTGTACGTGTTCGTTCTAATAATTGAACTCGAGCCATAAATTGAGATTTATAAACAGGTTGCGAAATCTTTAAGCTTAGATTATACAAATCTTGCGTGGTTTCAAATAACCGTTCTTTTTTCGCTTCCATTAATTTAACCTTGATGTTAATAGGATCATCATCGACTACAGGTTTTTGCTTAGACATGTTGCAATAATTAAATGAAACGAGTAATTACCACAAAATATAATAAATTAACGGAAGGAAAAATTAACTTCTATGAGGAACGATCTAGACGCGGTGAGAGGTGGGTATGCCAATGTGAAAAATATGAAAATATATATAAATATTATATGTATTTAAAAAACAATATACAATATGCGTAGTATATTTAATATATAATAAAAGGAGTGTATTTGTGTTGATAAATTTACAGAGATTAATGAGATATTAGCGTTTTAATGCGTGTACGTAGGGTAGATGAATAAAGATAGCGTAAGTTGTGAGATAATAAATTTAAATAAATATGAGTTTAAATGCGTATATTATTGTTGAGTACTGAGTAATGCGAAGCGTGCGAAGGATATCCGGGATCGTAAGGACCAGCTAGGCTATTCTGTAGGCTATCTCGACAGCGGAATCCGCGGTGAGATTCGAATTTCATACTACGAAATTCAATCGTATCACGTTCGTAATACGGTTGAATTTCGTAGTACGAAATTCAAATCTCACCGCGGATTCCGCTGTCGAGATAGCTTACAGAATAGCCTAGCAGGACTTGGAGGGTTAAAAAAAGGAATGGGACTTACTGCGCCGGTCTTTTGTGTCGTTTCCCTCCAGCGATCGTATGGAATCCTTGATGAAGAAGAACACGGAGGACGGGAGGCGGCCCGTCCGACAGCGCTGTCGATCGCGTCTCCTCAGCGAGGGAGAAGATTAGAGCGTGCGGCGACGGCTGTGCCCTGCGCGGTGGTTTTGAGACGAGTGTGTGCTGCGTGCGAGCGCGAAGGGAAGAGTAGAGGGAGCGGATTGTCTATGTGTGAGAGTGCGTATGTGTGCGTGTGTAAGTGTTTTGGGTGCGTTCATAAAAATATAAAGTTGAGTGTGAGTTTTGAATTATTGGCGCAGACACCCACAATTTAAAAAACAATTGAAATCTTGGTTGCTTATTAAGAGCTTTTATACATTAAATGAGTTTTTCAATAATTTTTTTTTTCTTATGAAACTGTCTACCAAATAATTATTAATTGTCATACTCATAAAAATGTGTAAATACTTAAACGTTAATATTAGTAAGTAATATATTTTACTAACTTAGATTTATCAGGGCGAGCGAAGCGACCCCTAACACTATCCCACAACCTGAGCACTTATGTGGTTCACTTTACTGAAAAATTATCACGCCTATTGATTTGTGCTTTAACATAGTAATTTAAATTCACGTGTAGATGTGTTATCAGTAAAAAAAATAATTTTAGTAGCATTAAAAAAATGAAGATTAACAATTTCGTTTCTAGGATAGAATATTATGGTACTACTAACGCCATCCGCTAGAAGATCAAAGAATTAATTTCGCTGGAAACATAATGTTTGGTTACTAACGCCATCTGTTGGGAATCTAAAGAATTTACATCTGTCATCCTAATGACGTCTGGTACCAGTGTGACCATTTGTGGCAGATTTTTGCCATTTAGGCAGATTTGGGACCTAAATTTTAACCCTGGCAGATTAAGCTGACGATTCCAAAAGGTGGCAGATTTCAAAGATCTTTATGAATTTTGAAATATTTGACAATGTCAAATTTTCATAAAGATCTTTGGACCTTTCTGTTTCTATTTAAAGTATAACATTTTTATTATGCATTTCTTTGGTTGGAAATTTATAAAAAAATTGAATGAGAAGGTAAACTTTATTTTTATGCCTTATTTTATGTCATAATTCAATAATATGATGGCAAATTGTATGCATTTGTTGGAGTTGTTGGTGGTTTGGCAGATTTTTTGCCAGCGTCGGGCAGATTCACCATTTAATAAAAAAAACTTAAAAATTATTACCAGGCAAAAAAACTACGCGAGCCCTCACAAAGCTCGGCGTTTAGCTAGTATATACTAGTTTAGATTTATATGATAATATATTGTACGCCCGAAAAGGGCAAACTGTTGATACTACCACGAACGAAACAAATTTACCATCTACTTTTGTACACAGTTTTCAACAACAATAAATATATTTGATCTCTTTTATGTTCGTTAATTTCAATCCCTATCAATCTTCGTGATAGGCCCCCTGTTGATTCTGTCTGTCGTACTGACGTCTGTGCTGCTGTGCTCATGCTGTTGAATATCTGCTTTGTCTGTGGCTCAGTGTGACCATTTGTGGTAGATATCTGCCATTTGAGCAGATTTGGAACCTAAATGGTATCTATGGCAGATTGAGCTGACGATTCCAAAAAGTGGCAGAATTTGGCAGATATCAAGGATCTCTATGAATTTTCAAATACAAATAGAATTTTTACAATTTTCTGTATATATTTAAAGTATTATATTTTTATTATGCATATATTTGGTTGGAAATTTATAAAAGTTTGAGTGACAATGTATAAGGTATTCCTTAAACCTTCAAAATTCTATTTGTATTTCAAAATTAATAGAGATCCTTGATATCTGCCACTTTTTGGAATCGTCAGCTCAATCTGCCATAGATACAATTTAGGATTATTATCTTTTCTATGATTTAGGTTCCAAATATGCTCAAATGGCAGGTATCTAATGGTGTTTTGGCATATTTTTTGCCTGTATCGGGCATATTCGTCATTTTTGAGATGGTCACCCTGCTTTAGCTGTTGATAGAATGGACTGTGACTGTCGGCCAGTGTGGCAGTTTTATGTGATGTGAATATAAATTTTAGCAAAAAAAGTTACTGTTGTTTGTGCAGTGTTTCTAATACAATTACAGAACTTTTTAAAAGTCTGCTAAACGTGTCTATATAAAAGTACTACGTACGCAAAACGAAACTAAATTGAGGTATGATTTATAAATGTTCGACAATTAGCCATCGAAAGCACATGATGTATGCTCGTTTCTTGCATGTTTCATTCTATGATGCCGTGATTTCACTAAACAATACAAGTTTTACACAACAGATATAGATATCTCGGATAAAACGCGTGTTCTGTTCTTTCGAGCGCTCTCCTAACTTCTTCATATAATTCGCAGGCGATATGGCTCGCGGACAACAAAAACTACAATCTCAGGCGAAAGCTGCTGAAAAGCAGTCCAAATTAAAAAAACAACAAGGACATAGTGCCACTGACCAAAAGAAAGCTGCACAGAAGGCACTGGTACACGTCTGTGTAGTGTGCAAGGTAAGCACCCCACTAGCTCGGTGACACTGCTGGCATCTACCTCTAGCGATCGGTTGTTGACATATTTTCGTTAACGCAACTAGACCATTGAATTAACCTCCATCAACTAGTTAACTAGTTGAATTGATTAACTAGTTAAAGCTTTAACCATAGTCGATTTTCGCAGTGCTCGCATGAATTCAACCGTTATCGTAGTATTGGTTCATTCAATCGCTTTATCCAAATAGTGCTGTACGTTAATTGTATCTTAATTTTTTCAACAATAAATATATTTTGATTTGAAGTAGTATGTAAATTTCCAAGAAATTTAAATTCTAAGTCCTTGCGTATAAGGCTATTAATTTAATTAAATACATTCATTAAACAAATTATTACCTACATTTTTTAATAAAAAAATACCTACGAAGTTGCAGTTCCCTTTTCTACTATCAAATTTAGCCGTCTAACAACAAATGTTACTGTTTGAAATCAAGTTGACAGTTGATCGAGAGGCACGCCTCTGTTCGTTGATGTCAACTGATACGTATCTCTATACTCTTGAATTTTGCTGTCTATGGATTCAACTAGTTGATCAATAAACGGTTAACGGTCGAAATGTTGATGTTCAATAGACGGTTATTTTAACTTGTTCGTTTAATCAACGCCCATCTCTATCTACCTCCTCTTTCCTCTTTCTTACCGAAAGGTGTGGTAGTGGTCAAGCCCTTGACCCTGTCACCACGTAGCTATAATATACAGGAGATTGGACTGTAAGGGCAAGGACTTGTTCTGTTGGAGCTACAGTTAAACACAGGTAGGAGCATGCTATATGGATGTACGCCTCACTTGCTACCGATAAATAGCTAACCACCATCAAGGAAAACATCTGTGTCTATAACCTTACGTTGTTCCAGCAGAACACAGCCCTCGAGAGAGAGAGTATTCTATGCCTAGTGTGTTCCCATCTTTGACCACCAGGCGAGATAGTGGTCAAATGCTAGCTTGTATAATATTAAAAAAACAGTGATGTAGAAGTAGAGATCTTTGCCGGTCGGACCACATCAGAGAAATATCTAGATTATTTATTTGCTTCTTATCACTGCCCCACACCCCACATTCTCCCTTTCCCATTCACTCTGCCAAAAATACTCGAAATGATTTACCCTTGAAAGGATTTTAATTATTTTCAGGCGCAGATGCCGGACCCTAAGACCTACAAACAGCATTTTGAGAATAAACACCCTAAAAACGATTTACCTGAAGACTTAAAGGCTGTCTGATCGTATCTGCTGTGAATAAGCTCTTGAAAGAACATTCGGCGTTTGTATCTACCTGAATATTTTTATATGTGATGTAACACACACAAGTATAGATACATTGTTCAAACTCTCAAAACTTAATACAGTATTGTTTATTTTACATCGTAAGCTATCATTTGAACATTCCATCAATATTAATAGTTAGTAGCCGCCAGCACTGTCAGCTCTATACCATACCATAGCATGTTACTGACAGACGCATCACTCCACTATGAGTTACTTGACAGAAGAGAGAATGACCTGCATGGTTTATGTTTATGCTGTCTCTAGACAGGTGTGAGGAAGGTGGTCAGTAGCACTACCATGGACTTACAGTAACACACCAGTGGTGAGTACGCTGAGAAACCAGTGTTGACACCCAACTATTTTACAAATAATAATGGTATGATGTTGTTGCTGTAATGCAAACAGTAAAATGACTAAATATAGCCACAAGTGTGAGTGCACAGAACAGAGTAGGGTTCCATGCCACCATAAAATATTTAATTTATAAAGAAAAACCTTTCATTTTTTATTTAGTTGATATAGTGGCTATTGTAACATACCCTGTGAACATTCCAGAGCTATCTAACTATAGTCCCCGCCACGAGAAGCTATAAATTATGTAAACAAACATCTTTTACTAAGTAAACATTTTATACTGCGAGATAATAATAAATTGACCATATTCAATCGACATGAAATATAGACGGGTTATATGAAAGTAACAACCTATTTAATTTAGTCGGATCATATTTTAACGACGCAAAGCGCTATCGTTTGTGTTTCTTGGTACCGGACGCAGGGATTGTAAACTATCGGGACGCCATTTTGAAATAAACGCGTCATTCGAGTTTCGAATGCGTACGAGTACGAAATTCATTTTTTTTGTTGGTCCAAATGTTGTGAACTCCTGAACACTTGTTTACATCATTTATAGCTTCTCGTGACGGGGACTTTATTACTATTTAAAAGATCGAGCAAACAAACGCCGAGAAAGACGTTTCTTGTATGTCCCCCTTTAATTTTAAATTGTATTTAGTAATTTGAATGTAACAACACTAACAAGTACCACCTCAACGCTCCCCCGGCCAATTCTGATAACCATTGCATAATGAACAATATTAAAACGGGTATGCAAAATTGCTTGAAACTTTGTCACAGTAGAGCCTAGCCTATTAGACCTGGAGATGGTAACAGAAAACACTTGGTAAGTAGTTCTTCAGGGGTCTAATTACGGAATGACAAAAAAGAAAATGATGGTCATAGCGCTGGTACCGGCGGCCCAATCGCGTGGGCGTTAATCGAATGTGTCGGGTAAATTATAGTGTCGAACGATTTGTTCCACAAAAATGCTTGTATTTTCCGATAGTCGATAAAAAAAGAAGTAGGAGGTAGCGTAATGCCATACTTCTCCGGTGTGAATTACAGCCCGCCATACCGACGCGATTACAATAAATAAAACTGGCCAAGTGCGAGTCAGACTTTTGTCCCGCACGCGGAGGGTTCCGAACCTATATATATCTATCGAATTTCTAACGAACTTCTAACACCAACTAAGTAAACGTTAACACAAAGGTAGAATAGTATTATATAGTAGTAATAGTAATAGTAGTAATAAAGATAAGATAAAGATATTTTATTTGCGAAAACATGCGTATAACAAAAAGTTGTGACAAAATATTCAAACGATCGTCATGTTTTGCCTTAACAGGCGTGCAAACTTTGCAGATGGCGCTGCTTTACTCACTACATATAATCCAAATTTAAATACATCACACTGGTCATTCTTATAAACTAAATTGAATTATAAAATTAAAAGGATACAGCACAATGTCATGAAAATAATAATAATGATTATAATTTGTCACTTAAAAATTCGTCAATACCATAATAACATTTCTGAATTAAAAATAGTTTTAGCCTATTTTCAAACATAATATTGTCCATGTCCATTAAAGATTTAGGAATTTTATTGAAGACTGTTGGCGCCATACCAATTACACTTTTAAATAGTAATTGTAGTAATTAATATTATTAAATATCTGGTTGACCGGTATTTTTTGCCACTTAACCAGACAAATATGATTCTTCCCGACATCTATTGACGAATAATAATACAATTTTTTTTAATTGAGAGCAACTAACGATAATAGATGTCGGGAAGAGTCATATTTTAAGTTTATTATCAATAAAGTTGATTATTGAAAACAAGGATAAAACAACATTTTCAGAAAATGACTCCAAGCTAGATCGATTTATCGCCCCCGAAATCTCCTGTAGGTATACTAAATTTTATTTAATCGTTGGAGCCGCTTCCGATATTCAGATTAAGGTAAAGACGATAGCGCGCCATCTTTGATGCTAGATAGGTGGCGCTGCGCTATCGTAAAAAAACTTTTTTAAAACTTTTCTTTAATTTTTAACTTTGTTCTGTTCTTAGTATTTGTTGTTATAGCGGCAACAGAAATACATCATCTGTGAAAATTTCAACCGTCTATCACGGTTCATGAGATACAGCCTGGTGACAGACGGACAGACAGACAGACAGACAGACGGACAGCGGAGTCTCAGTAATAGGGTTCCGTTGGTACCCTTTGGGTTCGGAACCCTAAAAAAACAATTGATCCATTTGTTCCAGGCTACTTTTTGCACAGCTAATCATCGTCGAGTAGCCATTCACGAAATACACCATGCCATACTTTTCTGATGGTTCCAAATGGCCGCCGCAAAGGAGTTTTTTTTTCGCAAACGATTTGTATCAGTATGGCATTTAGATTTTTGGAAAGTATTTGATAAAATGGGATCGTTATTACATTTCCCATACGTCTTATAGGGGGAAAAAGTGTGCTGCCATACTTGAAAAAAAGATTTTTTCGAAACGTTATGAAAATACGACTGTAAAATACGTAAAATCATTTTTACATCATGGAATCATTGTATTCTGTTCGTTTGCATGTAATTGTACCTAAAAAAAATGATTCCAGATTGTAACCATGGGGCGGACGACTGTCGGACTTAATCCGAGATGTTTAAAAAAAACTTTACGATTTGTACCAGTTTATCATTTGGATGATACGATGACCATTATTATATTTGCCATACTTCTAGTAGAGGGAACAAGTGGCGCCATACTTGAAAAACTTGGTTTTTGGACACGTTTTCAAGGTACAAGATATAAAATCATTTGTTACAGTATTTGTGGCATCATTCAACGATTACGAGTACAATATTATACGACATAACATCTGGTTATAAGACAAGATTGCCGCCACCTAGGTGTTTGAAATGTTATATTCGTTAAACCTCTAACTTACAGGAAACTTGTAAAATGAGTGGCATACTGGTACAAATCGTGCGAATTACGAATAAAATATTAGAATTTTGCAAAAATATTGTACACATTTGTCACCTCCCACAGGTATGGCATGATCAGACTGCTATTTATGATCAGACAGAGAACTGTTAAAAAAGTTATAGACTGGTACAAATCGTTTAGCAAAAAAATAAATATTTTACTTTTATGGTATGCGGCCATTGGGAACCGTCGGAAAAGTATGGCAAGGTGATTTCCGTGAATGGCTACTCGACGATGATTAGCTGTGCAAAAATTAGCCTGGAACAAATGGTTGAATTGCTTTTTTTTAAATGAATGTATTCGCGTCGCATGGCGGGCTGTAAGTCACACCGGAGAAGTATGGCGTTACGCTACCTCCTACTTCTTTTTGATCGACTATCGGAAAATACAAGCATTTTTACAAGCTTTTATTTAAATTGCAATGTATGTGTATGTACTATATATGTTCGGGTGGAATCTTGGAAGCTAAATTAGACCCACTTCCCGTTGTCCGATTGGACTCAAATTTGGTGCACTTATGTATCTTCGGTGACAATACAATGATATGGTACCACGGAGCTGGTCTGATGATGGAGACGGAAGGTGGCCACGGCATCTCTGTGATAAAACAACATAACCCCACCGAGTTTGGGCTCGATTGATTTGTCTTGAAGAGAACTTTACGCCTAGATGATATCCAGGGTCTGATGATGAAGCTGGAAGGTGGCCACGGCATCTCTGTGATAAATCAACATAACCCCACCGAGTTTGGGCTCGATTGATTTGCCTTGAAGAGCACTTTACCCATAATCGCATCATAAGATCCGTAAAATATTTTAAAACATCACGCCTACTCTAACATACTCAGGTACCTTACCTACCAAAAAGTTAAAAATAAATTGAAAGTAAAAATATTTTTTAAAACAAGCTTTTATCTGGGACAATGAACTAAAATGTTAAAAATAAATTCTAGTAAGTATTTGGCGTGTAGGTACTTACCTATATTCTTTAAAGCTTGAGGCACTGAAGTATAGTAATTACCTAGCCTGAAAAACGGGTAGTGCTTCAAGCTTTAAAGAATATAGGTAAGTACCTACACGCCAAATACTTACTAGAATTTATTTTTAACATTTTAGTTCATTGTCCCAGATAAAAGTTTGTTAAAAAAAAATATTTTTTACTTATAATTTATTGTGGAACAAATCGTTCGACACTATAATTTATCCGACACATTCGATTAACGCCCACGCGATTGGGCCGCCGGTACCAGCGCTATGACCATCATTTTCTTTTTTTAACCGACTTCAAAAAATGGAGGAGGTTTCTCAATTCGACCGTATATGTATATGTAGTATGTTTTGTCATTCCGTACGTACACAAATGAGCAAGTATTTCCTGTTACCATCTCCCGGTTTATAATATACTCTGAGAGCTTCATGTATATAAATACACTAGTCTTTGTTTCATTACAAAATTACATTTTATTAAATAAAAAAAAGATACTTTCAAAACTAAAAAAACCAACTTACATGCCACGCTAGTCAATTTCAGTAGCAAGTTTGACATTAATCATCATATCTCTGAAGATACTTATCAGATCTCGATATAGTATATTACGATACGTGTGACTTAAGTTGTCTATTATTGCACGGCGTGAAGTTACGCCTTAAGTCACGAGTATCGTATATTAATTTATAGCTGCCAGTGTGAAATAAACCCGCACTTTACGCTTGCTACGCTTTTCCGTCAAATAGAAGAATATTGCACGGCGTGAAGTTGGCAAAAGTTGCTAAACATCGATATAAACAGGGAGATAAGGGACCCCGCTCTTCAACGGGAACCGCATGAATTAGGTTCGCGAACCTAATTTCTCTTTAGTCACAATCGAACTGGCGTCTGTGTAGCACGTACAGAATTACATGTGACATCTATTTAGATAATTAAACGATGTCTTCCTATGTTCTTCATGCACATGACATTAGAAATTCGTGCTTTCATGTAGTTGTTTCTAGGTCCATTATGTTTACGTGGCATAATAGTGAGTACCGCAGATCTACCTTTTTATATCGATGGTGCTAAACGTCGTGCAATCATCGACTATATAAGACACGGAAAAGCGTGCGTAAAGTGCGGGTTTAGGTCACACTGTGCTACAAACATTGATATGCGACCACCTTGGAGATGAACCCGACCTGTAACAAAAAGAATCATTCAAATCGGTTCATAGTTTGTGGAGTAATCGCGTAACATAAATAAAAAAAAACATATATACAAATTGATAACATCCTCCTTTTTGGAAGTCGGTTGAAAATACCAATAGTCCGGTCAATCTAGACCAAAATATGAGAGTGAAGGTACATAAAATCCCAACAAGCTGAAAATCAGTAAAATTGTTCAAAACATAATTATAAATAATATTTAAAAGTTCCGCATCAATCCCGTGTATGGAAATTTTTACATTCAAGGTTAATTTTTTTCAAAGGTAAAAAAAATTGAGTTTTATGCGATCTTCAGCAAAACGGTAAGTTTTAGACTAAATTGTAAATCATAAAATTATCTATAAAAAATGTATCAATACTTATAATTAATATAAAAGTGTAAGTTGAAGGGGGGCATCCCATACATGGAGCTGAAACAAACAAATATTGTTCAAACCTATACGTGAGAGGTGTCGTTCAACATCGTTCATAAGGTTTATAATGTCTCGTCATTTAATCCGATCGTCTCGATAACTAGCAAATAAAATAGTTACAGATGTTCATCATAGCTTTTTGTATTTATAATAATGTAACACGGAGACATTACGAAAGACACGGCGTAGATAGGTACCTAGGCAGATGCGACGGCGACAGACGCGGCTCGGGGCCGGCTACATCTTCTCGTAGGTCTCCACGTGTCCGCAGGCGCAGGCGCGCGAGTACAGGTCGGCGGCCGCGTCGTGCGACTCCGCGCCGTACTGGTGGCGGTGCGGCGAGCGCGCGCCCGCGAACAGGCTCGAGCGCACGTCCATGCGCAGCGCCCGCAGCGCGCGCGCGCCGCGCCGCGCCCGCCCGCGCTCGCGGCGCTGTGCGCGCGCCGCCAGCTCCTCCTCGAGCCGCTCCTCCGAGCCCCACACGACGAGCGCGCGCTCCTCCACCTGCGCGCGCAGGTACAGGCGCATGTCGCCGCGCGCCGCGTGCGGGTTGCGGCGTCGCACGCAGCGCAGCGCCGGCGAGCGCAGGTCGAGGTCGGCGTCGCGCAGCAGGTACTCCGCCTTGGCCTCGGTGCGCGTCATCAGCGAGTGTGCGCCCTCGTCGTCCCTGCGCCGAGCGGGGAGGTGAGCGCGCGCCGCCCGCCGCCCGCCGCGGGGCGCGGGCCGCGGGGCTGCGCGACTCTCTCACCTGCACTCGTCGCACGCGAAGTACTCGAACGTGTCGAACAGGTGCGAGTGTGCGAACGGGCGGCCGCACTCGACGCACTCGGGCCGCTCGGCGGGGTCGAGCACGGGCGCGGGCGGCGGGGCCGCGGGCGCGGCGGGCGGAGGCGCCGGCTCCGGCAGGAAGCCGCCGCCGGCGTCGGCGGGCGGCGCGGCGGCAGTGGCGGGAGCGCGCGCCGCCAGCCTCGCGTCTCTGAGCGCGCGAGCCCGCTGGCGGTTGCGCTCGGCGCGGGCGCGCTGCGTGGCGCTGAGCGCGCGCCGCCCGGGCCCGTCCGCTTCGCTCGGCGACTCCGAGTCGCTCATCGCGCCGCCGTTGGCTTCGCTCTGCGAGTTACCATTCGGTTGAACGTTGATACTTATTCGATATGATTGGGTGGATCGAATCGAGGTTGCTATTATAATATTTCACGTTGAGTGACCTCGGTCCGCTCGGCGCTCTCGCGAACTGCCTTCCAAATCTATTAACGCACGAGGTCGTCTAGTCATTATTAGAGCTAGTCATTTTCAGTAGAAAGTTAAAGTGTTTAAATCCATATCTCTGGGTGTATTCATGATCAGATTTCGATGAATTTGCAATGGGTGGTCACGCAAAAACCACGTTTCTTGTATGTCACGCAAAAAACATGTTTCTTTCTTGTATGTAACGCAAAAAACAAGTTTCTTGTATCTCCTCCTTTAACTGTATTTTAGTTTTAGTATTTGTTATTGTACACATCGTAATACATACTTTGTGAATGTCAAGTATCTACCTATTACGGTTAAGGAGATACAGCCCTGTGAAAGGCGGACAGACAGACGGACAGAGATGTCTCAATAATAGGGTTCCGTTGGTACCTCAGAGCAATAATTACTAAAGTATTATAACACGATTGACAACAGTCACTCAACATTATACTGAACACGTAAAACTGGCCAAGTGCAAGTCGGACTCGCACTCGTAGGGTTCCGTAACACAGTAGAGTATTCTATAACTATGATTTCGCAACCAAAAAATTAACTTTGTTTTTCATAGTGTTTGTATGAAAAAGAAAGTTATATTTGCGGTCGCTATATCTCAAGAACTACTGACTGTATCTCGTAGAAATCATAGGAAAAAAGCAAACAGCGTATCTTGAGATTAATTATGTATTAATCTCAACATTCCTGTCAATGTATAAATATCCTATATTATATATCCTATATTCATTTTTGTCCTCACGTCTTACAACTCTCAGCAAGGTAGCGGGCTCATAGCCGCGCTCTATACTTTAGTAATTCTTGCTCGAGGTTGGTACCCTTTAGGTTCGGAACCCTAAAAGTATTTTAATAATCGGTCCACAACTGATGCCTAGAAACATTGGTGAATATAGTACATACTACAGTACATAACAAAAACAAAACCAGCCAAGTCGAGTTGGACTCCGTACTTCCGTACAAACGTTGGTTTGTACCAATTAAGCTAGACGTCTAAATTGTATGAGCGCTCATATAACTCAGAGGCCTATCTTAACTGGCGTAAACTATGTATGTATGGAGGCACCGTTTAATTTTCAACTTTTTTATTTTTTCGAATTTTTCCTTTATTTGTGCTGTTAGACCTTGCTTCTGCCAAATTACATGATTCTAGGTCAACGGGAAGTGCCCTATAGGTTTTGGGTCGAAAACCTATAGGGCACTTCCGGTTGACATAGAATCGTCAATTTTGGTTAAAAGTAAGATCTTACTTTTAACCAAAATTACTTAGTAAATGGAAAATTCCGAAAAATGAAAAAAAATTAAATCAAGGTAAATTTTGGTACTTACAAGTTTTCGCGACAATCTTTTTTTTATATATCTTATAGGCTAGCGTTTGGCCACTATCTCACCTGTTGGTAAGTGATGATGCGGTCGAAGATGGTAAGCACGCTAGGCCTAGAATGGGAACTGGCTCTCAAGGATGGCTGCCGGAACACATTACATGTTTTGGCGACAGATTTTCTAACATGATGGTGGTAGCTGGCCAGGCGGACACTAGATAGTGTCCTACCACCATGCGGGGGTTTGTTGGATTCTTAACGATGTTTTCCTTCACCGGAGGGCCACTGTGAGTAGTGCACATACATTTTTCGATAGAAAAATCCATTGGTGCACGGCGGTTTGAACTCGGTACCACGGCATCAAAGCCGACCGTTCTCCCGATGACGCCACCATCATCATCATCATCATCATAATCAGCCGGTATCAGTCCACTGCTGGACATAGGCCTCTCCCAAGTCACGCAACTGAGCCCGATCTTCGGCTCTTTGTTTCCAGTCACTGCCCACCGCTTTGCGAATGTCGTCGCTCCACCTGGTCACAGGGCGTCCTACGCTACGTTTACCGATTCGCGGTCTCCACTTTAGAAACAGTCTACCCCAACGGTTATCAGTCCTACGGCAGATATGACCAGCCCACTGCCACTTCAGTTTGCTAATCCGTTGGCTATGTCGATCACTTTAGTTCTCTGGCGAATTACTTCGTTCCGGATTCGATCCCGCAGAGAAACACCGAGCATAGCTCTCTCCATAGCTCGCTGAGCGACTTTAAATTGGTGGACCAGTCTAACTGTGAGTGTCCACGTCTCGGCTCCTTATGTCATCACAGGTAGGACGCACTGGTTAGTCTTTTGTCTGCACTGCGGTATAGGCGACGAGAAGACTCGACGGAGTTTTCCGAATGCTGCCCAGCCCAGCTGAATTCTTCTCTGAATTTCCTTCTCGAAGTTGTGTTTGCCTAGTTGGAGCGTCTGCCCTAGGTAAACATACTTAGTGACAACTTCGAGTGGGATTCCAAATATGGCAATCGGTTCCGGAACAACGTGCTCGTTGTACATGTCCCCCTGTCTCACTGTGCCTCGACGCAGGTGGATATGTTTAGTACGCTGGTTCTGTACTTGTACAGTCATCGTTGCGGCATTATACAGACATCTCATCACTTCGATATATCGCCAGTCGACTTGGCAACGCTGCAAGGACTCCAGAACAGACCAGGTTTCGATTGAGTCGAAGGCCTTCTCATAGTCCACAAATGCTAAGCACAGGGGCCGACTGTACTCTTCGGTCTTCTGCACAATCTGCCGCACCGTGTGGATGTGGTCCATGGTGCCGTAACCGCTTCGAAACCCGGCCTGTTTCGGAGGATGAAACTCGTCGAATCTTCGCGCAAGACGGTTCGTGATGACCCTTGAAAACAGCTTATAGAAATGGCTCAGAAGCGAAATCGGGCGGTAGTTTTTTAAGAGCGTGTTGTCTCCTTTTCTGAAAAACAAAACCACCGTGCTCCTATTCTATGCCTGTGGAGTTCTCCCAGTGAAGAGAACAGAATTGAAGAGCTCTGGCAGCTGGCTTACAGGGGGGGGGGGGCTCCTCCAGCTTTTAGAAGCTCCGTTGTGATTCCGTCTTCACCTGGGGCCTTTCCATTTTTGAGCTGTTTAAGGGCCATCACGATCTCATCTCGGCTGACTTCGGGCAGGTCTTCTGTGAAGTGGCGGGTTAAGGTGGCTCTACAATCCTCAGTATCGGGTACGGGCCTTGAAGCATGCAATGCGTAGAGCTTGCCGTAGAAGTCTTCAACTTATGACAGAATCTCCGACTTGGATGCGACGACGTTCCCCGTTGACGTTGTCAGCTTTGTAAGGTGGCTTCTATCCAGAGGCTGGACGAAAACTTTCGGCCCCCGATTCTGCTCAATTGATTCTTTAATCAAGAGCGTGTTAGAGAATCGGAGGTCGCGTCGCAACAGCTTCTTAATGGTTTTGTTGCGCACCTGGTTAATTGACAAAGCTGACAATGGGTCTGTTCTTCTCTCTTCCATTAGCCGAAGTATTTCTGTCGAAAGTTTGGACTTTTTGCCCGTACGCTTGCTCTCGCAAAACTTCGTCCCTTCGTCCCTGAGGATTTCCACCACTTCTTTGAGTTCCTGGTCTACGTCATCTGTGGTTTCCAAGGCAGCGAATCGGTTTTCCAATTTTAATTTGAATGTTTCGGACCCAACAACGGTTTGGAGTAGGTTCGGTCGGAGCTTAGACTTCATCAATCGGGATCTTTGGGCTTTGAAATCGATATCCAGAGTGTCTCGTACAAGTCGGTGATCACTTCCAGTATTGAACCTAGTGATCACTGAGACGTCTGTAAATATGCGCCGTTTGTCGGTAATGAAGTCAATCTCGTTTTTAGTCACAATGTCGGTGGTGTCCTGTCTTCGGACTTCACATAACCCCAGAATGTGCCATCTTATGTGTCCCAGCTCCTCCTCCAGCTGCACCAGCAGGGTTAGCATGGCCTTATCCCCGGGGGAAAGACAAAATATTTCCCTGTTTTTCGCCACTGACAGAAGATCAACACAACAATTTAAACGCTTGGTGAAGTTTAACCCCAAGTTTTGATTTTGGTTCGTATTAAAAAGTTTAAAAAAAGAATTGGTTAAAAGTCAGCGGGCGTTTATAATTGTCGAAAAACTTTACTTATAATTTGCCTTCTCCACCGAACAAAACACGGATAGGTGGAAAGACAAAATAGTCCCCTTGCCATGCCAGCCCTGCAGATGTTCATCTAGCCGAATCGTGCGTCCATTATAGTTTGTTTTGGCGGCCTACCGTAACCCGGGGATTCTTAGCACCCCCTGACCTGCCGTTACCGTGACCGCCGCCGTGGTCAGGAATAGCAGGGCGGCCGGGAATTGGGGGCCGCGGCATATTGGGACCTTCCATTTTTGTTGCATCCCTTGGGAGGGATATGCCCTTATCGCCACGCTGCGCAGGCGTGTTGGCGATCGCAGGGCGTAGCTCCTCGCACCGGTGACGCTGCTGCCCGTCACCGGGCTGTAGTATTTATAGCTACGCCATAATTTGAAATGGTTATACCGCCATTTGTCGGTCGCCAGAGCCTCGTTCGTCGGTCAGCAGGATGCACCACGGGCAGGTGAGGTTGGCTGGGAGCACTTAGATGGTATGTGTGCTCCCTTACATCCCATTATTACGCCACCGGGCCCTCAAACATTTGCCTATATCTTTTTATCGTGTCGACTCAGGATTTTGATTTTTATTCACCTAATAGGAACTATAGGTTTCAGTATATGGTATACATTTCAACTTGCTAGGTCTATCTGTTCCTGAGAAAATCGGTAGTGACACGCAGACGAACAGGCAGACAGACGGACAAGAAAGTGATCTTATAAGGGTTCCTTTTTTACCTTTTGAGGTACGGAACCCTAAAAAGGTTAATTTACTATTACAAACTTATGATCTGTAGTTGGTGCAATACATTTTCTATGAATCAAACTACAAAATTAAGTTTGTCCCTTAACCTAGTCTGAGAAGTTGCTACGGAAGCCTCGGTGGGAGAGTCCAACTCGACTTGGCCGGTTTTATTTTATGCTAAGTGACGATGTGATCGATGATAGTGACATAAGTAGCATATAATCTAGTCAATTCTGGAGAAGCTACTCCAGTCACTCAGCATCGTAGTGGGTAGAGACCGTATAGTACACTGTAGCTACTTTACCGAGGAGTTGGCGGAGTTCGGCCCGGGATGGCTCTCAGACAGGCTTCAAAATGTAGCGCCCTGCCCTGCGCTGCCCTGCCCTGCTGGAGGATGCTATTACAACTGACCTTCTGAAAGCAGATGTAATAGGTGCGCCTGCTGACAATCGCTGTTTTATATTAGGTTTCTGACAAAGCTTGTACACATCTAATATCTAGTAGTTAATAAAGATTTTTACAAAATATGACATTTTTAGCATGTACTTATAGTACTCTTAAACTCAGGTAGTCGTAAACAAGGTCTCGATCCTTATTAGAAACAGGATTGATTGTCATCAATAAATACATTTATGTATCGAGGGCCTACGAATAAATAAATCGAGGGCCTACTGTGGCAGTGGGAGAATGGTCGGCTTTGACACCCTTAGTACGAGGTTTCATACCAAGGGGAGATGGGGAGTGAGGGGAGGGGGAGGGGAGGTGGAAATGAGAGGGAGGGGAGGGTAAGTGAGGAAAGGGGGGATTAGCGTGGCGTCACACCCCGAACAGTTGACTAAATATCCCCATACAAAGACGTGTTTTAACGACCTATTGCACAGACACTACACACATGTCGTTTTTCTACACGCGCAATTGAGTGCGTGAAGTCTAAGGATGTCACCGTAAGAACCTACTTTATTTTGAAGTCGGTTTAGACTTGCTAGCGAGTACTTCGCTATGGTTTCAAAAGTATACAGGTAATATCATTATTCTCATTTACTCTACGCGATACGCCATAACTAAGACACTTGTCTCGCTGCGAACGAAGACCGATACGCGTGCGAGTGAAACAGTTGCAAAAGTTTTTGCAAACTAAAATCTAAATATTTGATTACGTTTTTTGAATTTTGAATAGTGTAGAGTTAGGTAGGGACATTTCATATAAGTTACCGTACTTGATTTGAAAGATAAATAAATTCTAAGGAAATTTTTTATTCAATATTTACAAACTAAGGTTTATTTACGCACGAGTAGGTATATTATCGTTGTTTCATTTATAAAAATGAATTCTTAAATACGAATATATATTTAGGTATACAAATATAAGTGTATTAGTATATCTATAGGTACTATTATTATAAAGAGAGAACATTTGTATTTTTGTATCTTTGGATTTTTGTATTTTTGTATGGATGTTTGTATTGATTTGGCTCAAAAACTACTGGACCAATTTAAAAGATTCTTTCCCTAATACGTAGAATGGACTTTCAGAATGAAAATACTTACTAATATTATAAATGCGAAAGTAACTCTGTCTGTCTATCTGTCTGTGTCACTGTCACGCCAAAACCACTGAACCGATTTAAACGAAATTTGGTACACAGATTGTCTAGAGCCTGAGAAAGGACATAGGCTAATTTTTAATGCGAAAAGAGGGTTGTAAGGGGTTAAAATTGGGGATGAAAAGTTGTATGGAAGTATCGTCATTTTAAAAGCTAGAAGCTTGAAACTTATTTTTTAGGCTGTTGATTTGATATAAATAAATTTGACATTAAAAAAAAGTAAAAGTTTTACCCCCAAGGGTGTACAATAACAATAGATAATGAAAGTGTGTATGGAAATATGTAAGGTTTATGTGAATGTTCTACTGAACCGATTTAAATGAAATTTAGTTCACAGTTAGTCCAGAGCCTGAAAAAGGACACAGTCTACTTAATTATGCGAAAAAAGAGTTGTAAGGGGTTGAAAGGGGGAAGTTGTATGGAAGTATCGTCATTTTCAGAGCTAGAAGCTTGAAACTTATTTTTAGGCTGTTGATTAAATATAAATAAATATGACATTCAAAGTTTGTAAAAGTTTTACCCTCGAGGGTGTAAAATAACAATAGGGAATACGGAATCTCGGTAAACTTATATAAGACTTTAAACGGGCTTAAAGTTTGGTTTACTATTCGTGTGTTAAAATGCTATCTCTGTTACTTGGGATGAAAGTTTATATGAAAATATGTAAGGTTTATGTGAATGTTCTACTCAACGGATTTAAATGAAATTTGGTACACAGACAATCTAGAGCCTGAGAAAGGACACACTCTTATTTTAATGCGAAAAGAGAGTTGAAAGGGGGGATGAAAAGTTGTATGTATAAAAGTTGTACGGGACCCTATTACTAAGACTCCGCTGTCCGTCTGTCTGTCTGTCCGTCCGTCTGTCACCAGGCTGAATCTCATGAACCGTGATAGTTAGACAGTTGAAATTTTCACAGATGATGTATTTCTGTTGCCGCTATAACAACAAATACTAAAAACAGAATATAGTTTAAAATAATAGAGGGTCCCCATAAAAAAACGTGTTTTTTTCGGCATTTCACGCTTAGTTAGGTTAATGTCCCATAGATGGCGTTATATTGAAATGTCGATCCCGAACACCTTTGGTAGACGTTAGATGGCGTTATAAGAAATAAAATGTTTATTAATTATTATTTTTTGCTGGCTTGTTTTTTAAGGGGGGATTAGCATGGCGTGGTAGGGTGCGGTGTAGCTGGGATACGTATGTGTCTTATTAGTTAATGCTACCTACCCAAAGACACTATTCCACGCAGACGAAGTCGCGGGTACAGCTAGTATGCTATATATTATCCGCTTTAAATCATAGGTACATTCGTGGAGACCTATTTTCCAACCTAAGTCGACGATAAAACGGTCGAGAAAACACGTTTTTACGCGACTCTGCTTAAACGGAAATAGATATAAGAAATGTGTCTATAGAATATTTATAGAACTTGATAAGACCACATGAGTAAAGACAAGGTACAGAGACAAAGCTTCATACAACTGCGCCGTGATGATGACGTAGACGCGCGTGTGTGCGTGAGCACCAGCGGCCTGTGTGCCGCCTGTCACGTACGGAGTGAAACCGGTTTATAGTGGCTCGGCTGGTGCTTTAACTCAGGGCTGTCGCTCGCGACGCGTCGCGTTATATTATATTATTTTTTATCCCATCTATTCGAAAAGTGACGGTTGGTTCCTCGATAAGTGCACGCAAAGTAGGTATTTTCCGTACTAGGGCGGGAAAATGATTTTTAATTTTTTGGCTTATGAATGTTCTTTTATAGTGACCTGTCTAAGGAGGTTCAATGAAATTCCTTGACATTTCATAACATTACATGATATTTCGTGATATATCATGACATTTTGTGACATTTTATGACATAAAACGCCATTTTATGAAAATTCATGACATGACATGTTACTTTTCATGACATTGTATGATATTTTAGGACATTTTGTGACATTTCATGACATTTATAACATTTTGTGACATTTCATGACATTTATGACATTTCATGACATATGACATATCAAGACATGATATTTAGTGACATCTCATGACATTGATCGTTGTCGACAATGATGAAGCTTGATAAATAAAAAAGAAGGATATTATTACGATAGAGATTTATCTTGTTTTTTTTTGTACCAACCCTACAAGAATAGGTAAACGTTTTGTTCGTTCCTTAGAAGGTTTATCTCTGTACCTTTTTTTTACTCATGTGATAAGACCTATCTCTTAAGGTTGACTCACAGTCACCATTTTGCCATTTGAGAATTGGTCCTTTTAAGACGCTATGCCATTTTGAGAATTGGGCATGTTGCGCCTAAACTTTCCGTACCAACTTCTCAGACTAGGTTAAGGGACAAACTTAACTTTGTAGTTCGGTCAACTATGTAAAAAATAAATCACACGGCACAATTTTATTTATTTATCTTATTTAAGGTTGGTTCCAATTAAGCTAGACCCCTAAATTGTATTAGCGCTCATATAACTCAGAGGCATCGAATTATAACTTAGAGAAAGTAGGTTTTCAAACAACGCTTGCTCAGAAGCTAGGCCGAAAAGTTCGCTATGTGTGCGGAACTGCGCTGTGTTTACTTGCCATGTCACACACACAGACGCACTTATAATGTTGCCAGTAAGAATGACTTTTAGCTAAAAGTTGGGTAAAGATGATTTGTAATTTTTACATAGGTATCGTTTGTGAGTCGGAGAAGTGAACTTTTCATCATCATCTTTTTTAAACACGGTTAAATCTCTTACATACATACATACTTGCTCAAAAAATATATCCCTCCTTGCGCAGTACGGTAATAAATTCACAATCGACGAAGATATTGTGTAACAGTTCGAGACGACCCTAAACAGAACCTTACTTAAGTAGTAAATAAGTAATTAACAGAACCTACTAAATAACTAAATTATTCATTATTATAGGTAAACAAGTATCGTTTAGTACAGTATATTATGTACCTAATCTTTTTTACTATTGTAAATTAAAGAAAATTTGGTAATGAATGTGTAAATTTAATTGGGCCAATTTCACACTCACTCATCTGGCAACACTCCGCTCGTACTCGAAGCTAGTTAATTTGATTCACTGTATTTGTTTTATCACACAATTAACGTAATTAAATGTATGTATTAACTGTGGAATGATACTCTAGAAACCTTATAATCCTTTTCCGATGCTTTGTGGCACAAAATCACTGTACAATATCTCATATATTGATCATTTTGCGGGAGACGCACTCGCTACCTTGTGACACGGACCACTAATTGCGCGGGCGTCGATTGGGTCGGATTCCGACCCAAATGAACGTCGAGTATGACGAGGGCGTACTTGGTTTCTGTAGGTTATAATTCGATGCTTTGGCGTCAACTATGTATGTATGGGGACACCCTTTAATTTTGCAACTATTTTTAATTTTTGGAATTTTCCCTTTATTTGTGCTTTATTTTCCCTTTATTTTTTTATTTTTCCCTTTTTTTTGTTTTATTTGTACCTTGGCTTCTTGCCAAATTTCATGATTCTAGGTCAACGGGAAGTACCCTATAGGTTTTCGACCCAAAACCTATAGAGTACTTCCGGTTGACGTAAAATTGTCAATTTTAGTCAAAAGCAAGGTCTTACAGCGCAAGTAAAAAATAAAATTCCGAATAATAAAATACACTGGCCAAGTGCAAGTCGGACTCGCACTCGTAAGGTTCCGTACTACACTACAGTATTTTATAAGACCGAGCAAAAAATACCACTATTATGTTTCGTCAGCAAAAAATAATATTAATAAACATTCTATCAAAGCAGAGTTGTGAGCCGCGTGCTTATTTCTTATAACGCCATCTAACGTCTAACGCTATCTAAGTGAAAGTTAACACAAAGGTGTTAGGGAGCGGCATTTCAATATAACGCCATCTATGGACGAATATTACCTAAGCGTTCATAGATGGCGTTATATTGAAATGCCGAAAAAAAAACACGTTTCTTGTATGTGGACCCCCTATAATTTAAAAACTTATTCTGTTTTTACCCGACTGCGCGACGCAAAGGAGAGGTAATGTGTTTATCAGTCTATATATATGTATGTATGTTTGTTCCTTTGTGGCACACTAGAGACCAAACGCGTGGGCCGATTTTGATAATTGGCACGTCAATAGATTCGCCATGCTAGCGCGAGTGTCAACGAAAACATAACAAATTGAAAAATTCAAAATGGCGGATTGCAGCCGCCAAAATTTGGGGTTCAAAATATATTTTTTTTCAAAACCTATCGAGTGGGGTATCGAATTAAAGGTCTTTAAATGGAGATTCAAAATATATTTATAACAAA
The DNA here is from genome assembly GCA_954871355.1 of Cabera pusaria. Classification (NCBI taxonomy): domain Eukaryota; kingdom Metazoa; phylum Arthropoda; class Insecta; order Lepidoptera; family Geometridae; genus Cabera; species Cabera pusaria. The sequence continues at coordinate 103,909 of CATOZX010000019.1, read as the reverse complement.
TAATTTATGATCGTACAAATCGAAAAAAAAACGATTTTACATGCCGCGTTAGTCCCTTTCAGTAACAAGTTTGCGGTGCTTATCTCTGAAGTTACTTATAAGATCTCAATAAAATTACAATGAGACCAAACAAAAATCATATAAACTCAAACAAAAAATTAATTTTCCACATCGGTTAAGAATTGATGGAGTTCTGAGGTAACAAACAACCTCTTCCTTTTGGTATAGTTGCTTCCTTTTAGTTCACACATTTTTGCGAAAGGTCAAGCCTATGTAGCATTGAGCCAGGTTAGATCTTTAGATGGACTAGTAATAAGTAGTTAAGATCCCCGGAAACTACTCAATAATCCACATGACATCAACTCTCTACATGAAATGAGAAGATTACGGAATTTGCCGTCCTTTACTTAACTAAAAAATGTAAAATAAAACATTAAATTAAAAAATCAAAAAACCCGACTGCGCAAAAAGTGAAGTGTTAAAAAACAAACTGAAAAGAAAAAAACAAGTAAGTCTAGTAGTTTAGACTTCTGTTTAGGGATATCAAAAAACTATACCATTTAAATTCTTTCTCGGTCGATACACTCATAAAATAAATTATATATTTTTATATGGAATATAAAGACTTTAACAGTCGGGACACATTAATCCCCATTCGTTAAGCCATTAATGTGTCCCGACTGTTAAAGTCTTTATCTTATAAGGGTTCCCTTTTTTTACCTTTTGAGGTACGGAACCCTAAATAGAACATTACTGTGTCCAATGTAGAGATGTTACGGAGTTCCGGCTTCGGTTCGGTTCTTCCGATGATGATTGACAAAACTTTTGGTTAATTTCACACCTCCGGTTTCGGCTTTGGTTCCTGCTGATTCGAAGCGGAGGATATACCGTATAATTATAGCATTGTTTTATTCATTTATCTGACCCGGCATTAACATAGGTTTTCATTTGTCCCCAACACTCCATGGTTCACCATTCACGGATACACACACAAGCTTCCACGTGAGCATGCACAGACGCAGTGCATCCTTGGTGCGTAGGGTGATGGGCAGCACTAACACCGTCCTGAGGATGATCGCAGATAGGCTAGACTGTGCATATATCCGTCACTGCTGCAATAGACATGTGCCCAGTAGTGTCAGATGTATGAAGTAGTATTTTAAGATAGTATAATATTTATTTTTATTTATTGTTTTGACCTAAATATTGAACTGTACCTAATTATTAATTTGATCTGAACTAATTTTAATTTAATTTGATACAGTAAATTTAATTCTGTGTACCTAGTGTGTAATTGTGACATTTTTATAATTTTATTCTGATACTTAATACACTGTTGTGTTGTGTAACTTGTGTAATCTATATAATATGGGCATGTGCCTGAAATAAATACTTTAATTTTTTTTTAATAGCTAGACAGCATTCGGAACATATTTAGATGTTTTGGCGGCAGATTATTACGGGTTGTAGCTGGGTAGGTGGACACTAAATAGGGCCCTACCACCATGAATTATTTAGGTAACATTCTACATAGTCAAATTATCTAAGCTGCCTTAGAAATAAAAAGTGGTTGAGGTTCTGATCAAGATCCGTCCTACGGGGTTCTGAATACTGAAAGCTAAGTAAGTAAGTACTTACTCATGGATCACAGACTCAGACATAGAATAAACAATACATAGCTTTGCTTCTGATGATAACTTACCAGACTATTTTTTTGTTGATTATCACATAATAGGTACGCATAAATATGAGCACGGATCACTGTTCGATATTAATGTGGGTGGATTGGATGTGTCTCTAAAAGAATATAATCACTACGTTAAAATTAGATGTGCTTGTGATAATTTTATATCATGAAATACGTGTGCGTGCTTTACAAATCACTTCCGAATCTTCCGATCACTAAAACTATATAATATATTGTGTGAGTATACCTTGTTGAACTTTAGTACAATATAATAACATACACAGAGATTAACTAATAACATACACAGCAAAGAGTATAATAACTGTCCATATACACAGTTCCAGCCAGTTACTATGATGTTTTTTTTTTTTTTTAGCTTTATTATGGCTCCACACGATTAGTGTATTTAGCCAGTGTCAAGTATTGAAATTCTTTAAGTTTATATGAATTTAAGTCGTAGAGTTGGGTTACTTTAACACATTTCAGGTCAGTTTTCAAGTGAAAGTCTAGTCGAAGTCATACCTTCAGTAAAGATATGGTGTTTACTGAAGATTTTCAGTGGAATTTTGGTGAGAACGCAAATAGCATGTTTTTCAACATTGTGCTGTTTCCCTACACTCGCACTCATTCACCGGCACTTAATGGTTAATAATCCACATTTATTACACATTAACTCGCGGAAGAACACAAGTTTTAGGAAAAAAATACAATGAGACTACACACTTTTCCACGTTCCCGCCAAAACTCAATCACTATGTATGTTACTGACGTGACAGTTACTGTCAGTCCCGCGACATTGCATACATAATTAAATAACTCCTATTTATGAACGTACTTTGTACCAATCCACACTGCAAAAAAAGTTTCTATGAAATTTATAAGCAATGCTTTCCGTTAAGTTAGGTTGGCAACAAAGTACGTTCATAATTCGGTTATCAACCCCTATCCCTACATCCCTACATTAGGGAAGTGCCAACTCTTATAACGTAGTAGAGTGATTCATACTCTGTGGTTACTGTATAGGAATTTTACAATTTTATGATAGAAGATTATATTATTGTATAAAGCCGCATCCGCACTCGCACGCGAACCACCGGCGCGAAGCGCGGTGCGAATGGCGGATAGAGCGAGATAGATAGAGCGAGATAGCGTTTCGCGCCTGCAAGCCCTTTGTCGCGGGCAAAAAACCGACAACTTTCGGGGAACGAGCCGCGAAGCGCGAAGAATATGCGAATCCAATCTACACTCATAGTTCGCGGGAAGTTCGCGGCTTCGCGCGCGTATGTGGATAGGGCTTAAAACGTGGAGAGAAAATTAATCCATCTACGGCTTCGAGCATTTACCAATGGAGATGTTAACGCAAGGCGTACCCCTCTGCTGGCCATATAGCCATTATTGGCCATATGAGCGTGCGTAACTACGCTGTATTTTTGATACTGTGTGCGTGTTTCAAGCTAGTGTTAAAGTGAGTGATTTGTGTGTGTGCAATGCGTGTTTACCTCGTCCACCGTAAATATCGGCAGAAAAAAAATGTTTGCGGATCACAACGTTAACATCTTCATTGGTAAATGCTCGAAGATCTACGGTATAAAATAATTAATTCTTTTGTCTTTTTTGAAAGTTTTCTTATGGCTTCACACGATTTGTGTATTTAGCCAGTGTCAAGTATTAACATTCTACAAGTTTTTGTGAATTTAAGTCATAAAAACATGGGTCTAACTCACTTCAGGTCAAGTTGAAATCATAGTCTTCTAGTCTAGTCCAAGTCTTACCCTTCCCTTAGTAAAAACGTGGGCTTAACTTTAGTATACCTACCATCGATTTAAGGGGGGAGAAGTGAAAAACCCTCCCCTTGAAGGAAAAGTTGCGGAGCCCTTTAAGAGTTATGAATATATTATACATTAAAATTTTGAGGTTAAGTATTAGAATCAAAGAAGAATCAAAGCATTTATTCAGTACTAGAAGTCCCCCGCGGCATCGCCCGCGTTAAAAACTCCTTTTATTTACCTAAAACTTTTCTTTTGTAAAAACGATTCTATCATTAAAGACATCAAATAAGAATTAGCCAAATTGGTTCACCTGTTTTCATGTTATCGCGTGAGTAAGTATCGAGTGAGTAAGTAAGTTTTATAAATATGAATCCTGATTTGTCAATCAGGATTCATATTTATAAAACCCGAAAAACCCAAAAAAGTGCAATCCAAAACAATATTGATTTTCAGACTTATTTACCCCAGTTCACTCTCTTAGGGTGGCATTTTGAAAAAGTCTGAAACTCGTATTTACTTATTTATTTACAGAAGTACTTGTGTGAAATGTCGAATAAAATGACTATCCAAACTTTGAATCCCCGCTTCATCCCTTGAAGAGAGAATTTTGAAAAATCCTTTCTTAGCGGATACCTACGTCAAAATTACTATCTGGATGCCAAATATCAGCGCAATCCGAAACAATTTTGATTTCACACTTTGTTGCCCCACTTCACCCTTTTAGGAATAGAATTTCAAAAAGCCTGAAACATATATTTACTTATTGTTTTACTAAACTACTTGTGTGAAGTTTCGAATGTAGATGACAATCTATTCTTGTTTCTCCATACAAACTTTGAACCCTCGTTTCATCCTTTTCAGGGATGAATTTTGAAAAACCTTTCTCAGAGGGTACTAACGTCGTAATTAATAACTATCTGCATGCCAAATTTCAGCGCAATCCGAAACAATATTGATTTTCACACTTTATTACCCCATTTCAACCTCTTAGGGGTAGAATTTCAAAAAACCCTGAAACACGTATTTACTTATTTTTTTACTGAAGCACTTGTGTGAAGTTATGGATAGAAAAGACTATCTAATCTTGTTTCTCCATACAAACTTTGAATCCCCGTTTCATCCCCTTCGAGGGTTAATTTTGGAAAATCCTTTCTCAGAGGGAACTAACGTCGTAATAACTATCTGCATGCCAAATTTCAGCGCAATCCCAAACAATATTGATTTTCACACTTTATTACCCCATTTCACCCTCATAGGGGTGGAATTTCAAAAAACCTGAAACACGTATTTACTTATTTTTTTACCGAAGCACTTGTGTGAAGTTTCGGATAGAAAAGTCTATCTAATCTTGTTTCTCCATACAAACTTTGAACCCCCTTTTCATCCCCTTAAGGGGTGAATTTTGAAAAATCCTTTCTTAGTACACCCTTACGTACTAAGGTAAATATACCCTCCAAATTTCAAATCTCTACGACCAACGGTTTAGGCTGTGCGTTGTCTTTCAGTGAGTCAGTATGTCAGGACAAAGATTCTTATAGTATTAGAGGGTTAATTTTGGAAAATCCTTTCTCAGAGGGAACTAACGTCGTAATAACTATCTGCATGCCAAATTTCAGCGCAATCCAAAACAATATTGATTTTCACACTTTATTACCCCATTTCACCCTCATAGGGGTGGAATTTAAAAAAAACCTGAAACACGTATTTACTTTTTTTTTACTGAAGCACTTGTGTGAAGTTACGGATAGAAAAGACAATCTTATCTTGTTTCTCCATACAAACTTTGAACCCCCGTTTCATCCCCTTCGAGGGTTAATTTTGAAAAATCCTTTCTCAGAGGGAACTAACGTCGTAATAACTATCTGCATGCCAAATTTCAGCGCAATCCGAAACAATATTGATTTTCACACTTTATTATCCCATTTCACCCTCTTAGGGGTGGAATTTCAAGAAAACCTGAAACACGTATTTACTTATTTTTTTACTGAAGCACTTGTGTGAAGTTTCGGATAGAAAAGTCTATCTAATCTTGTTTCTCCATACAAACTTTGAACCCTCTTTTCATCCCCTTAAGGGGTGAATTTTGAAAAATCCTTTCTTAGTACACCCTTACGTACTAAGGTAAATATACCCTCCAAATTTCAAGTTTCTACGACCAACGGTTTAGGCTGTGCGTTGTCTGTCAGTGAGTCAGTCAGTCAGTATGTCAGGACAAAGATTCTTATAGTATTAGATAGATGTAGGCAGTATTAATATACGCACATATACTCGTCAAAATTATAAATCATAACAAATGTTCATAATAAATGTTCAGTCGCCACTTACTACGTCAAAAACAGTGCTCGATGATGAGATACCTGTAAACTTTAAACTTTCGCGATTTGAACATAAATATCTAGATATTTATGTTGAATGTTTTGGTTGAATATTTCGGTTGGGTGTTTCGGTTAAATATTACAGTTAAATATTTCAGTTAGATATTTTATTTATAACTAGATGAGATACCTGTTGGGACTGCGGCGACTAAATTTAGTTCTGGTGATATAGTTAAAATAATCAAATCTATATCGAGAGGCAAATCGCCTGGTCACGATGGCCTTAGCATCGAGCATTTGGTTCATGCTGGGCCATATATATCGCAAATACTGGCGATGTTCTATTCGCTATGTGTGAGCCACTCTTATCTACCAATGGACATGATGAGAACTGTTGTTGTGCCTATAGTTAAAAATAAAACTGGCGATTTAGCGAACATTAATAACTATAGGCCGATATCTTTAGCAACAATTGTAGCTAAAGTGTTTGACGGTTTGCTTGACGCACAGTTAAATAAGTACATTGTATTGCACGATAATCAGTTTGGGTTTAGGCGCAAACTGTCTACTGACAGTGCAATACTGTGTCTCAAGCATGTCGTCAGGCACTACACTGATCGAAGTACTCCCGTGCACGCCTGTTTCCTTGACCTGTCCAAGGCTTTTGACCTGGTCTATTATGACATTCTATGGAGTAAGCTTAGGAACATTGACTTGCCACCGGAATTAACCAGTATTTTTAAATACTGGTACTTGAACCAGGTCAATAGCGTCAAATGGGCAGGTACAATGTCGGACCCATACCGATTGGAGTGTGGGGTGAGGCAGGGGAGGCTGACCTCTCCCTCCCTGTTTAACCTGTATATCAATGCCTTAATCGTAGCGCTCAGCACTCAGCATGTCGGATGTCACATCAATGGAATAAGTGTAAATAACCTGAGTTATGCAGACGATATGGTGTTGCTGAGCGCGTCGGTTTGTGGCCTACGAAAATTGTTGCGGATTTGTGAAGAATATGCCGTGGCACATGGACTAAAATATAATGTTGCCAAAAGTGTGTGCATGGTCTTTGAGGCCGGGACAAAACGTCCCCAAAACTTGCCACCCGTATATTTGAACGAGATTCCTTTAGAAAGGGTGCAAATATTTAGGTATTTAGGGCATATATTAACAACCGACCTCAAGGACAATGCAGACATCGAGCGCGAGCGAAGAGCATTGTCTGTGCGTGCGAGTATGCTGGCGCGCAGGTTTGCGCGTAGCTCGAGGGAGGTAAAGCTTACTCTCTTTCGGGCTTATTGCACCTCCCTCTACACGTGCAGCCTGTGGGCGAGGTATACACGCTCGGCGTATAATTCTCTTCGCGTCCAGTTTAACAACTCGTTCAGGGCGATGTTGAGGCTGCCTCGCTACTGCAGTGCCTCAGGTATGTTTGCGCAAGCTCGTGTGGATTGCTTCCACGCGACCATGCGCAAGCGTGCCGCGTCTCTGGTACGCAGGGTGCGAGCCAGTAGTAACATCGTCCTGACGATGATTGCAGAAAGGGTTAACTGTCCTTTCATTAAACACTGTGCGGATAGACATGCCCCCATCTCCCAAGGGACATTTACCATACCATAGTCACCTATTGTAGTATGATTTTTTCATCAAATTGGATTTTACATAGTTTTTAAATTTGCTCATAGGCAATTGATCAATATCTTTGGGTAGCTTAGAAAAGTTATACCTACCCGTTGATTGAAGGTATTTTTTTACAACCCGGGAATCCTTCCTGGGTTGAGTCGACTTAAATAGGAGAGGTCTGCGTAGTGCACTGCTAGTTAGTGTTCGTTTCAGAAATGTATGTAACGTAACGGAGCGCCTGGAGGAGACCTAGCGTACGCTACATGAATAGGGGAAGTCTAGATGATAAAATATGAACACGGGACACACGTTTAAACATATATTGACTACAAAACACTACAATATTCTACACTATTTATCTGTACCCCAACTTTTATTGTACATCAATGCTCTTCGGGCCCATTATGTAATCAAGCTCCTTTAATTCAGGGAAAGTCCTGGTTGTCACCTTCGACTGAATATTGTAGACGTAGGGATAAGAATTACAAGCGTATCGCAACGCCGACTCCTGCCCTTCAACTTATTTAGAAAATCCACATATTTTTGTATTTCTTTCGCGATTTTCCAATCTCGCCCTTTCCAAACTCCAAAATCGAATCCCGTCAAAAATGATTTTTCTATACTTCAATCTTTTTTTTAAATTTTAAAAACGTTCCACCCACACTCGAAAAATAAAACGATTTCATTCCAATATAAAAAGAGGATGGGTTATGAAAACATGCATGAAGTCGATTCAAGAACTTAGAAATATCACATGTATTTGTACTTAATAATTTCAAAGTCGAACACTAAGGCAAAATACTAGGGAACAGTGACCACCGCGTGACGCGCGCCGACGAGCGTAGCGAGGAGGGGAGCCGCGGCACCGGCCGCGCGTCACTAGAGCCAACGCTATGGCGTTTAATTTATCTATAAAATATCTATCTTATTAACAGGTAAAAGTTAATTTATTTCCATAAAAAAATTTCCGACTGCTGCTGTTTTCCGCTCATAAGGGAGGGGCCCTCCTCCAACCTCCCCCTCCGCTCTACTGATCCTCTCCAGCCTTCAATTATTGATAATTTTTCATACTTAACCTCAACATTTTAAATATTCATAACTTTGAAGAGGGGGGGGGGGGGTCTCCGCGACTTTTCCTTCAAGGGGAGAGTTTTTCACCTTCCCCCCCACCACCCCCACCCCTTCTCCACCCTTAAATCGATGGTATACTAAAGTTGAACCGAAATGTGGACATTACTGAGGATTTTCAGTTGAATTTTGGTATTTTTGGTGAGAATGCAAATAGCATGTTTATCAACATTGTGCTGTTTCCCTACACTCGCACACATTCAACGGCAGTTAATCTTTATATATAATAAACTGGCCAAGTGCAAGTCGGACTCGCACTCGTAGGGTTCCGTAACACAGTTACGAGTAAGTATTCCATAACTATGATTTTTCGCAACTACAAAATTAACTTTGTTTCTCATAGTGTTTGTATGGAAAACAAAGTTATCTTTGCGGTCGCCATATCTCTAAAACTGCTGACTGTATCTCGTTCAAACTAATTTTCGTTGTTAGTTTTTGTTGAGATCTACAGCATACATATTTTTTAGATTTTTCACTCTTATACTTTAAAAGTTAGAGGGGGGGGGGGGACACATTTTACCACTTTAGACGCGCCTATCTTTCAAATGATTGACTTTGAGAAAAAAATATTTTAAGAACCTCAATGTCATTTTGAAGACCTATCCATAGACACCCCACACGTATAGGTTTGAAGAATTTTTTTTTGTTTCAGTTCCATGTATGGAATGCCCCCCCTTCAACATTAATATTTTTATTTTTGTATAAAAATCGGAAAGCGCTTCACAGAATACATCTACCTACCAAGTTTCAATTCTGTAGTCTTAACAGTTTCGGAATAAAATGGCCGTGACATACGGACAGACAGACAGATAGACATGACGAATCTATAAGGGTTCCGTTTTTTGCCATTTGGCTACGGAACCCTAAAAATGAATCCCAATTGCCCTTTGTCACGGCATGCCGCGGCATCACGCGTGAACGGCTGGACCCATTTCTCTAATTCTTTTTAGGGTTCCGTAGCCGAATGGCAAAAACGGAACCCTTATAGATTCGCCATGTCTGTCTGTCTGTCTGTCTGTCTGTCTGTCTGTCTGTCTGTCCGTCCGTATGTCACAGCCATTTTATTCCGAAACTGTTAGGACTACAGAATTGAAACTTGGTAAGTAGATGTATTCTGTAAACCGCTTTCCAATTTTTATACAAAAATAAAATATATAAAAGTTTAAGGGGGGCAACCCATACATGGAACTGGAATAAAAAAATTTTTTCTTCAATCCTACACGTGTATATTATGGATAGGTCTTTAAAAATGACATTGAGATTCCTAAAATATTTTTTCTCAAAGTCAATCATTTAAAAGATAGGCGCGTCTAAAGTAGTAAAATGTGTGTCCCCCCCCCCCTCTAACTTCTAAAGTAAGGGAGTGAAAAATCTAGAAAAAATATATTCTATAGATCTCAATAAAAACTTTTAACGAAAATTGGTTTGAACGAGATACAGTCGGCAGTTGTTGAGATATAGCGACCGCAAGTATAACTTTGTTTTTCATACAAACACTATGAAAAACAAAGTTATTTTTGTAGTTGTGAAAAATCGTAGTTACAGAATACTCTACTGTGTTACGGAACCCTACGAGTGCAAGTCCGACTTGCACTTGGCCAGTTTATTTTGTTGTGTTTTTTATCGTCAGGAGATGGTTCTTATGAAAAAAAAAATTAATAAAATTATAACTTTAAAACAATTCCACATTTATTACACACTAGCAGCCCGCCCCGGCTTCGCACGGGTAGCACATATATGGCTACATATTTTGCATCAGTTTGTTGCGTCCGCGTCGAGTATGAATTAAAATTTTCAACAATCATCGTCATATTTCAAGTTTTCAACCAATTTACACAAAACCTTTACGAATAACACACCTAAACCTCATAACACTCTGGCTATTAGTGAGAACCGCATGAAAATCCGTTTAGTAGGTTTTGAGTTTATTACGAACAGACTGACAGACAAACAGAGCGGTTAGGGACTATGTTTATAATATTTAGTGATATTTGACGGCCCTTTGGCTTAAAGGATTCTGACCCGAAGGTCGTTGGTTGTACTCGGTTATACTGGACTAATCGTAACCTTACGGTGTTTCGACAGCACAGCTCTCGAGAGTCGAACCATTCTAAACGTAAATTGCATGCTTTGATTATTGACACGTAAATAATCAAAGATTGCATGTTATTACTTTAAAACCAAGCTACAAGCAGTGACGTCTACACAGCTTGTGTAAAGCTTGTCTCCCCTGTACTCCTCGAAGGTTGGAATATCTCCCGTGTTGAGGATCTGCAGTTCCATTTCGTTAAGAAGGGTGTTGTAGGCTTCTCCTCTGGCGTTCTCCGTTCTGCTGCCCCACCAGTGACTCCAAGCGTTCACGTCTCCACCGACCAGGATGTTTTTGGTCGGCAGTTTCCCGCTCGCTACCTATATGCGATCCAAGTATGGCTCTATGTCTTCTTTCCCGTCCAGATAGACTGACACTACTCCTAGTTTCAGGTGGCCCGCCACCAGTAACACAGCGACCTCCGTCTCCGTCACCAGCTGTGGGTCATGAATGACTTCCAGCCGATCGCCGAAGACGATGATCGCTGCCTTCACTGGTGTTTAGCGGTTTAAGGTGCACTGGATGACTTGAGTGCCTGGGTTTTGTTTCAATACGCCACTTGCACCAACGTATGGCTCCTGTACTAGGGCGATTGAAATACCTTTTGCCTTTGCCACCTGATGGAGTTCATGGGTTGCTTTTTTGCAACGACGCAGGTTAACCTGGATGATCCGTAATCTGCTTGTGCCAGTATCTGGGAGGGTTGAGTCGTTTCGGTTGTTCTCTTGGTCACCCTTAGCAGTAGTTAATGCGGGTTCGCGCTATTGCGTCCCACTTTTGCTTTTCTGTGCAGTTTGCGCTGAACGCGTTGTGTGCCGTGTCAGCTGCTGGACCGTGCGCCTTTGTGGAGTTCTTGCATTTTGGGGGTTTCCCCTCCTGCCTATCCTTGCACTTCTCCCAGGAGTGTTTACCTCCACAGTGCAGAGGTTATCTTTCTCCTGGCAGATGGCCTTTGTATGTCCAAAGCCGAGGCATTTTGTGCACTGGACCAGAGGGGATTGGTCATATACTGGCCGCCGTTGGATGCCAATATACAATTTCCCCTCCTTCACAAGGTGCTTGTGGATCTCCGGGGAGACCTCCAGCACTGGATGGCACTCGAGGTTATTTCTAGCCTGTTTTCTGTACTTTACTCGGATTGTGCTCTCCTTCATTCCGACGCCCTGCAGTAAAGTTTATTTTGTGATAAAACATTTTCTACTATCGCTGCGTCGTATTGGTATTTGAGCACATCCCTTATTATGACGAGAGGGTTCATCGCCCTTGCCACCTCCACTTTTAAGGTTTCGCTCCTCTGGACTTGTTGTATTACGAGGTTTAGGTCTTCCCTTGTCCCACAGCTGAGAACGACTTCTTTGTTCCTTGCCTTCCTCACCCTGTCTATCCTGGCGCCTGTGGTCTTGGTGTCGATAGCGTCTCTTATCTTCTCTATCACATTTTCCCCGGTGTTTTGGTGGTCTGTCGAGGAGATTATAAGCGTGTGATTAGGCTTGAGACTGGGTGAGGGAGGCTTGGAAGCTATTTTGGCGTAGGTGGGCCTCGTTTCAGCCGATACTCTTTGAGACTGTTCGGTTGGAACTGGGAGTGGCCGGTCCGTGGTGTGCAGTTCTGCCACTCTCTTCTGTATAGAGGCCAGCACTTGTTTGACCTCCTCCACCGCCATTTCAGTCTCGATGTTCGGCACTCTCTTTCGAGTACTTGTCCTGCAGCGAACGGAGGTCTGACCTCATGATCTCTATACTCTCAGAGATCGGCTTGAAGTGGGGCTTTAAGTCCAATGGAGGGTCCGGAGGGACGCACGTCGGTCTCTCAAGGACTTGTCTGATCATTATTTTCACATCCGTGATCTCTTCCCGAAGCGCAGAGACTTCTGTGGGCTCAGGGCTTTTTTTTTGAAGTTATACTTCTTTTGGCGCGATAGAGAAAAATGATGAGAGTGAATTTTTACGATGCGCGCGCACACCGACACCTAAATTCTACATCGTGAAGTTAGTTCTAGGTGGCATGAAAATTGATAACTATGTTCAAGTTGTATATTCTAGTATTTTTATATTTAGAACACGTGTTTCTTAAGAACGTCATATTTAACGTCATATTTTTACGTTAATAAAACCTTTTTTATTGAAATAAAATCTTTTTGATTAATTTTAATATTTATCGTTAATCACTACTGCATTTTAGTTTTTTTTTTCCATACGCCAAAGAAGTATAACTTCTAACCCGTGTACATAAGTACAAAAAAAAAGAGTGTGTGCACACACTCTTTTTTTTTGTGGGTGTCGAGCCTTTAATGCCCGCTTCGATGTCGACCCACTTTTTGGCTACCGACGCTTCCGGTTGTACTTTTCGTGGGTGATCCCGGCGCCCAGTGACTCTATGGCCTTCTTGACCTCCTTTATCCCCCTGAAGGGTTCCTCGGTCTCGTAGCCAAGTTAGCTACGTATGGCCTTGGTCTCCTCCAGGGTACCCGAGATATCGTCCCTCGCCATTCCCACTTGTTCCGCCAGGCCCTGCTTTAGGGCTAGCATCTCCTTGGTGTGAGTTCTCTCGGCACTCAAAAGCTCCTGTGCGTGCCTCGAGAGAGTCCTCTCCAGGTTGAACTTAAGGCGGGCTCGTGAGTCGGCGAGGGACAACACCCATTCATAAAGGCCTTGAAGGCATTCAAGTGTCGTGGCCTTGATGTCCCGTCTTATGTTTCCCCCCTATTCGATGGCATCCTTGCCTCGCTGTAAAAAGTCATTTGCCTCCCGAGTCTCCTCGCTCATACCCGCACCGGACATCCTTCTACCCATTTGTGGAGACGAGATGAGGCTGTCCTCACGCTCCAGCTCCTACTTGAGTGGTTGTCCGAGTTGACGGATGAGTTGTTTCCGTCCCCAAAGTCCGCCATACTGGAAGTGGCAGAGCGCTTGCTTAGCTCGGTTGCTACCTCAAAGTGTGCCGCGACGTGTTCCACCGAGGAGGGCGCTTCCGTGAGGCGGGGCGATGTCTTGCTGAGTTTTTCTGAGGCTAACGACGTCGCTGCGGCGACTTTCGACAACACTTTCTCCTGAAGAGATCGTGAAAGCTTAGGCTGTGCAGCGGAGTCTGAGGTCTTCTTTTGTACTCCAGACATGGTGTGATAACGAAGGGAACACAGTCTCGACACGGCATTCGTTCGAGGTGCTTGTCTGTTACGCAGTTGTTTACATCGCGCGTGCATCAAGTTCTATTGTGATAGCCGGCTCGCCACGGTTGACTGGCGGCCGGCGGAGAACAATGGAACCGCAAACGACGAGTTTATTAAGTGAGGATGATATGGAGACAGAGGAAATTATTGAGAAGGAGGAAAACATGCATATAAAGTGTGTTAATGAGACTGAAAATGTAAGGCAAGAAAATAGCAAAGAAACTGATGATGATGGTGGCGGATGGAACGTGGTAAAATCGAAAGAGAGGCCAGAGAAGAGGAAAGAAGCTGATGACGATGGTGGTGGGTGGAACGTGGAAAAATCGCAAGAGAAGAAATATAATTTGGAGGAGAAAATTGAGATGTATATATCAAGCCAGGAACCGTTGCCCAAGCAATTTGCTTTTGCCAAACTGTTAAACACGAACAGAATCACTGAAATAGACCGAGTTAAATACCTAAGCCCTTATAAGGTTCGCATTGATGTGAAGAATGAAGTAAGCGCTGAAAAACTATTAAACTGTCAAGACATGTTGGATAAGGGTTGGCGTATACAGAAGGCGATGGAAAAAAACTTGTCATATGGCGTCATCCGAGATGTCGATCTAGATCTAGAAGAAATTCTCAGAAGAATAACATGCCCCAAGCCAGCCGAGGTTATATCTATATTCCGTATGAATCGACGCGCTGCGAAGGAAGGATGGACTCGCAGTGAAACTGTTCGTTTATGTTTTAAAGGTGCTTACCTACCGGGATACGTAACTGTCGAGGGATTGAGGATCAGAGTCCAGCCATACGTGTTCCCCGTATCTCAATGCTCGCGTTGTTGGCAGCTGGGTCATCTGTCGAAGAAGTGCCCGTCTCATAAAATAGTATGCCCGAAATGTAGCAGCAATCATGAAAACTGTGAAACTACTGAGTTTAGATGCGTTAATTGTGATGGGACACATATGGCAATGTACAAATCCTGCCCTGCGTACCTCAAAGAAAAGAAATTGAGAGAAATTATGGCGGAGTTTAACTGCACATATAGAAGGGCGCTTACAATGTATGTAGGACCATTGTCACCAGATGACATAATGCCGAAAATATTCTCGTTTGAACCTATACCAGCGTCGTCGATCGCATTCCCTCCTTTAGTGAAAATTCCACATAAACCTCGGGCTGCTAAAATAGCAGCAGTTGATGAACATACAAGTCAAACGAAGGCGATGGACCATTGCGATGAGCAAGTCAAACAAAAGTCGACAGCGCCGACACCATCTTCTTCCAGACAACGACGTCGTAATGTGGAGCCATTTAAATTCTGCAGCATTCGAGAGCCAGAACAGCCTCCGGAGACCAGCACACAGTCTATTCCACCGATACAAGAGAGAGAAAAAGAAGTACATCTGGGTGAACTAATTAAGAGACTGAAGGAGATAATTTTTATGAGAGGAGCCTCGATACAGGAGATAGTGAGAAGTTCGTTGAAGTGTTGTGTTGAATGGTTGATTTTAGTTTTAGTTGATAACATCGCCGATTGGCCAGTTCTAAAGAAAGTCTTGGACTTTTTTGTGAACAATGGTTAACAGTCGGAATAGGTGTTGCAAACTGACTATTCTTCAATGGAACGCACAGAGTTTACGACCCAAATTGATCACGTTCGAAAATATGCTATTCCAGGAGAAGATCCACATTGCGGCCGTTTGCGAAACATGGTTAGAACCTAATAGTAATCTCAAGGTAACTAATTACAATATTTACCGTCAGGATAGGGACGACAGGTACGGCGGAGTCGCTATTTTAGTACATAAATCAGTCCTTTCACATCGTTTTAACATTAATATCGGTCATGCAGGTATTGAGATTGTAGGTATTAAAGTTCAAAATTGTGATCAAATCGAGAACATTATCGCCGTATATTGTGCACCTTCAGTGCGCACCACACAACAGGACTGGGATTCATTACTATCAATTGTTAACCAGAAAACATTATTACTTGGAGACTTTAACGGGCACCATACGAACTGGTCCACCAAGACCGACGCGAGAGGATTACAAATATTTGATGCAATTTTAGACAATAGATATATTACTTTAAACAACGGTAACTCAACTAGGATAAAATTAGTCAACAACCAGCTACAACAATCCGCACCTGATATATCTCTCGTTACGTCAGACGTGGCACTATCATTTGACTGGAATATACTCAATGAGACACTCGGAAGCGATCATTTAATGATAAAAATTAATACTAATTTTAATGCACTACCTAAAAATACCATACGAAGAAATTTCAAAAAAGCAGACTGGGTAAGCTATAGTTCGTTACTAGAATCACTGTTTTCAACATTTCAGCGACAAGGAGATTTTCAAATAGATTACGATAATTTTATTAAATGTTTAAATAAAGCAGCAGACCTACATATTCCATGTATACGTTATAATAAAAATCCTCATACCAATTTTAGTCCTAAACCCTACTGGAATGCAGATATATCAAAGGCAGTCGCCATACGACGCTTAGCTCTTAAGGAATTTAGACGTAACTCAACGCCAAATAACTTAACGACTCTAAATGAAAAAATACGCGACGCACAAAGGTTAATGCGAAACGTAAGAGATACATCGTGGCAGGGATACTGTACGTCGATTGATGGCTCGATATCGCAGTCCGAGATGTGGAATAAAATGAGGTGGTTCAAGGGTCGTAAAATTACTACACAATACGTAGACAGTACGATGGCTACAGCGCTCCTCCATAGCTTGACTCCAGATTACGCAACGCCGCACGATCCGTCATTCGCGTCTCGTAATCCAGAGCTAGAAATACCTATAACTATACAGGAGCTACATAGTTGCATTCGTAATAAGGATACGTCACCCGGATGTGACAGCATTTCATATTCAATGATAAAGTATATACCAGCGAATAGTAAAAATATTTTGCTGTCACTGTTTAATGATTTCTACGAAACCGGTTTTGTGCCTATACAGTGGCGAGACATCGCGATCACACCGATACCAAAGGTTGGCAGGGATTTACAGTCTCCTTCTTCATTAAGACCAATCTCCATGATGTCATGCATTTGCAAATGTTTTCATTGTGTACTAATAAATAGATTAGAATGGTTCATAGAGAAGAACGACATTTTATCACCTAGTACCACAGGATTTAGGAAGTGTCGATCTACATTAGATAATCTTGTTAGCTTTGTGTCACGAGTCCAAACCGGTTTTTCGAACAATTTAATCACAATCGGATGTTTCTTGGATTTAGATAACGCGTACAATAACGTAAATATAAATTCATTAATGCTTACTATGGACCAGATTGGAGTTGGTTCCAAAATGTGCAAGTACCTTTGGAATTTCTTGAAAGAAAGGCGACTGAAGATTTTAGTAGATGAATCATATATATGTCGAACGACAGGTCGTGGATTAAATCAAGGTGACCCGTTCGCCCCTATTTTATATAATATATCTACTGTGAGTTTATGCAAAAATATTATGAATGACGAAGTTTTTATAACTCAATACGCGGATGATTGATGATGATGAAAAATTTTTCTCGGAGTCTATTATAGCTTCTCTTCACGAAATAATTACTTCTCCTCCTTAGAGAGTCTTCTGGTAAGTCTTCGACCCTTGTATACTCATACTATAATCATGGGTGATTTCAACACATGTCTTTTAAAGCGTGATCATCGTTCTCATTCATTAGAGACTCTGGCTACGTCTACCAACATGCATATTCTTCCTCTAAACGCTACTCACCATTTTCCAAACTCTTCTCCTTCACTTCTCGATCTCATACTTGTATCCTCCTTACAGCATATTGCTAGGCATGGCCAGTGTTCTGCTGATGAATTTTCTTACCATGATTTAATTTTCCTATCTTATAAGATCCGTCCACCAAAATCGAAACCCACTGTCATCATGCAACGCAATTTTAGTGGTATGAATCATGAAGCCTTCCTACGAGATGCTGAAGCCGTCGATTGGTCACCCGTGGTGAATTCTGAGAACATTGATGACCAAATCGCGGTATTTAATACCCTCATCACGCAACTATACGACGTACATGCTCCTATTAGGGCTATAAAAATTAAACACACTCCTGCTCCATGGCTCACTGATGACATCAAGACCCTTAAACACAAAAAATCCGTAGCCAAAACAAAATACAAAATCAAACCAAATGACACAAATAAGGCTCGTTACATTAAACTTCGCAATCGCTGCAACCTATCCTGCAGGGATGCCCAGCGACGCCATATCTACGCCTCAGTTCAGGATGAGGACTCAGCTAAGGTGTGGAGGTTTCTCAGGTCATTGGGAGTGGGTAAATCGCGCCAGGAAACTATTCCGAAAAATTTAGATATTGACTCCCTGAACCTGCACTTCTCTACATCTTCTTACAATGGACATCTCTACTAAAGCATCTACCTTAAACTTACTCTCTAATACGTCTTCTTCTTCTCTCGTTCACCCTTCTTTCATCTTTCGTCAGTTTACTGTTTGCGAAGTTAGAAAGAGCATGCTCGCTATTACTTCTAAAGCTGTCGGCGTCGATAGCATTAGTCGTAATATGCTGATCCCTTTACTTGACCTCATCCTTCCCGTCCTTTGTCACATTTTTAACTACTCCATCTCCAACGGTGTCTTTCCTTCCACATGGAAGGAAGCGCAGATCATCCCTTTACCAAAAAAGTGCAATCCTAAGTCATATTCTGAATACCGTCCAATATCTATCCTTCCCTATCTATCCAAAGTCCTTGAGCGACTGGTTCATAATCAGATCAGCTCTTTTCTCAACCGATTTAACCTTCTTAATCCTTTTCAGTCTGGCTTCCGCCCAGGGCACAGTACGGTTACTGCACTAGTTAAAATCACCGATGACATTCGTCTTGGGATGGATAACGATCAGTTAACCGTACTGTCACTCCTAGATTTCAGCAATGCCTTTAACACTGTTGATTTCGACATCCTTCTTGCTATTCTTCGCTCTTATAACATGTCCGCTGCAGTAACTGACTGGTTTCATAGCTATCTCTACGGTCGCCGGCAACAAATCCGTCTCGAAGATCGGTTGTCTACGTGGTGCGATACGTCTGCTGGTGTACCGCAAGGTGGCGTCTTATCTCCTCTTCTCTTTGCAATTTTTATAAACTCTATCTCCAATAATCTCACTTCTTCCTACCATCTCTACGCGGATGACCTTCAGCTATACTCCCAAGCATCGATGGATGAGCTGTCTGACGCGATAGCAGCCACAAACAATGACCTGAGCCGCATATCTGATTGGAGCAAGTCCTATGGCTTAAAAATAAATGCCCTGAAAACTCAGGTCATAATCGTGGGTAGCTCCCGTTATATCAGCCGAATCGACTGGCAGAGTCTTCCTAGTGTTGTATTCGAAGGTCTCAACATACCATTTAGCGAGACTGTAAGAAATCTGGGAATAACTATAGATCGCTGTCTATCATGGAGTCCTCAATTGATGGAAACCAGTCGCAAGATGTTCGCATCTGCAGGATCCTTGCGCAAATTGCGCAATTTCTTACCTATTACCACTAAGATTGCGCTTGCCCAGTCTCTCCTTCTCCCTATTTTAGATTACGCTGACGTCTGCTATCTCGATCTTACTCAAGAGCAGCTGGATAAACTCGAACGCCTGCAAAATTTTTGCATCAGGTTTATTTTCGGTCTGCGTAAGTATGACCACATTTCTGAGTTTCGTGCTAGGCTCGAGTGGCTACCCATTCGTCGTCGTCGGGATGCACATATACTGTCACTCCTTTACTCAACACTCTTTAATCCTTCATCTCCCCGATACCTTTTAGAACGTTTCCAATATCTCTACCTATCCCATCCACTACGCCCTTCACTTAGGTCATCAGAGAACTTGAGACTAAAGATCCCTTCACACAGCACTATTTTCTATCAGCGCTCCTTTAATGTTGAAGCTGTAATATTATGGAATTCCTTGCCCGTAGAAATCAGACGGTCCCAAACATTAGATATATTCAAACGCCGTGTCAAAGCCCATTATCTTTCATCTTAGCTACTTTTCACTGTCTATTTTTGCTCTGCTATTATTGTATTTATCCATTTATATAACATGTACTGGAATTGTATGTATATATGTGTAAGTAGGTATATGTATATTTTAATATTATTTATATATGGGAAATTATATAAGTAAATCATGATTATCATTTCATATATATTTTATTACATATATTTTATACTATTTCATATAGTTATTAGTATTAATAAGTCCATTAATTTGTTATTCTTTTTGCATTGTCACATTTTTATAAGCCACCGCCTTCCATATAATTGTTATCCTTTCCGTACATGGTTGTCTGGAAGAGATCGCTTTAAGCGATAAGACCGCCCATTGAGCCTATTAGTTTTATTTATCTAGTTCCTAAGTATTTTTCTGTTTCGTAAGTGGTGTTTCAATAAAGTGTATATCTATCTATCTATCTATCTATCTATCTATGATTTTGCATTGTATTCAGTTTGTAACAATGTAGAAGATGGTATATGTAAATTACAAGAATCGCTCGATACTTTTTCCAAATTGATCTTCGATATAGGGCTAGAGATATCATCTTCAAAAAGTAAAATCTGCATATTTAAAAGAGGACGCAATAGGGAACATGTCGAATTAAAGTAAATAATGTATCATTACAGATTGTAGATAATGTTAAGTATTTAGGTATGTGGCTGGACAGTTCGTTAAGATGGTCAAAACACATAACAGAGTTAGTCGAAAAATGCTCTAAGTCAATAAATATTTTTAAAGTTTTAATGGGATCGGGGTGGGGAGTAAATCCAGGACATCTAAGACGTTTATATATATCTATAATTCGACTACGGCAGTTTTCTATACGACAATGGACTGAAAAGTAAATTAATCAAAATAGACAGGTTACAGAATCAATGTTTACGTGTTATCGGTGGTTTTGTAAGATGCACAGCGATACATGTAATGGAATGTGAACTACATCTACAACCGTTATGTATACGAAGATATTTCTTAGCAGGTAAGTACTGGCTAAAGATTAGGTCATTCGGAGATAATGATGTTCTGCACATTTTAGACAGCCTATTCCAAGTTATTGAAAATCGGTATTGAAGACATAAGAAAAAACCGTTATTAATTACGATGCACGAAGCTTATAAAGATTATCCGATTTATTCGAGGCGACAATTAGAACGATTCTCATTAGATCGGTGGGTTAGCGGTGTGGATATCTCCGATGTGATCATTACTGATATAGATAATGTGAACAAAGCGAAACATCGATATATGTGTGATAATTTAAGATTAATTTGTGAACGTTATTTAAGTCAGAAGTACTCAGATTTTTATGTAATTTATACTGACGGGTCTAGAGAAGGGGAGGAGTCGGGATTCGCCTGGTTAGATCCGCAAACAAACACGAGCGCAAAATTTAAAGTTAATTGTAAAATTTCTATAATGTACACAGAACTGTTTGCCATATCAGAAGCTATATCTTATATCGAATCCTTTGAATCTGGAAATTATGTGATATTAACGGACTCCAAGAGTGCACTACAGCACCTGGCTCGCTGTACCTCGAACTTTCGAGGAGCACCGATAGCCTACAGGATCTTGGACGCCGTTCGTAAATTACAAAATAAGTATCTCTAAGTTTTTTTTATTTTGCGGGTAGGTGTCAAGTAACAACACCTTAAAATCAGTGCTCTCTATTTATTTTACAATTTTAAATATATTTATTATACAATAGTCGATTATTAATGAAGAATATAACACTATAGCACCCCCTACCTGCCTTTCTGTGTAAATCCTTTCATTAAATCACTCATTGAACAAGAATTTCTGCACTTCACATTTTTGCACAATCACTGCATCAACTAAGAAATGGATGCTGCCAAGTTTAAGCTATCACTGGATGAGCTGATGGCTACGTTTGACAAGAGAATGGAGGCCTTTGAAGGTAAACTACAGCAGCCAACAACATCCAATAACGATGAACTAGCAGCAGAGTTTGCTTCATTTAAGCAATTTATTGTGTCGTCACTAAAAACACTTCAAAGTCAGATTGAATGTC
The DNA here is from genome assembly GCA_954871355.1 of Cabera pusaria. Taxonomy (NCBI): domain Eukaryota; kingdom Metazoa; phylum Arthropoda; class Insecta; order Lepidoptera; family Geometridae; genus Cabera; species Cabera pusaria. The sequence continues at coordinate 82,033 of CATOZX010000019.1, read as the reverse complement.
TTAGCAGGGACATTGATCAGCTGGAAATGCGTGGCCGGCGTAAAGTTCTGCTGATACATGGCTTGCCAGAGAGCTCAAACGAAGATACAGTGTCAGTAGTGGTTAAAGCAGTTACGCAGCAGCTAAAGCAAGATTCATTCACTGCCACTGACATAAGCAGATGCCACAGAATGGGGCGTGCGAGCAACCCTAGTAAGCCCAGGCCCATTCTATGTAAGTTCAAGGACTGCACACTTCGCGACAAGATCTGGACCGCCAAAACGAACTTGAAGGGGACAGGAACGACCATCACAGAGTTTCTGACCAAAACACGACATTCAGTTTTTATGGCAGCCCGCCAATGTTTCGGTGTTTCCAAGTGCTGGACACGGGAAGGAAACGTTTACGTCGTGGGCTCCGATGGAAGCCGCCACCGCATCGTCTGCCAGGCGGATCTTGATGAGGTCTCGAAGGAAGCTTCGAAACCTGCCACATCAACGGAAAAGGGGATCGTAGCCTCCAGCAGACAGAGGCGTGCTGCCAGGAAGTGAAGAAGCATTTTATTTCATCGTGTTTCTTGTTGTCGCTGACTGGGTTGATATCATGTAAGGTAGCTTGTCCTTTTTTTCTTTTCACTTTGAATTATTGTAGGTAGATAATTATTTATTTGTATTGTGAGTACCCTAATAAAATTTAGTGTATACCGCATTTACATTTGTAGCGATAGCGATGTTTTGTTTTCTTTTGTAATAATAGACGTATAAAACAATGACTGACAAGATCTCTTGTGTGCAAAACATTGCAACTTAAATGGATTTTACACGGTAGAACATTATTGTGAAGACAAATTAATTATATCCACTTTTGTTTCTATCTCGCCTATACTTACCGCAAGAACATCTGTCAAAGTGAAAGGCACCTTGGTGGATGTGTGTCCTTGTCTAATAACCTGCTAGTGAGATATTAAGCTATACTATGTGTATGGTATGTGTGTGTGTGTATATATATATTTTTATATATATATATATATATATATATATATATATATATATATAATATATTACTATACAATGGGACAAACTCCATTCAGGGTCGGTCACTTGCGGGCTGGTTTTGCGGCTTAGTTTGCAGTCGAGTTCAATATATTAAGTCTATAGTCAAAACTAAAATTGTGGCGAAAAGATTTAAAACATGATTCAAGTTCATAGTAACGTATCATCATCATCAGCCTATTTCTGTCCACAGCTGGACATAGGCCTCATCCATAGCACGCCACTGAGCTCGGTCTTCAGCTCGTTTTTTCCAACCGCTGCCAGCCAGCTTGCGTATATCATCAAACGTAGTAACGTATACTCGGGCCATATTCCAACATGCAACCTCCTACTGTTTATTCATCTTCATGAGTCTCATTCTGATGTTGCTAGCTTGACAAGTAAGCGATATGACATTGACACTTGACAGTTCTATTTTTTTAAAACGAGTATTGTGATACGTGTGTCATTATGCTACCCAATTTAATCGCCAATTATGGAGACGTTTTTAAACTTGACACATTATTTTAGTGAAGTTTTATATTGAAAACCTACACTCTCATTGACACCGTGAAATTTGTTCTTGTAGGTTACTGTTATTTGTCCTGGTATTATTATTTTTTATTCGCTTCGCAATTTCTCTGAGAATGTTACGACTCACAAAGTAGGTCTGTATGTATTTCCTTGAATAATTAATCTACAACATTTTTTTTTTATTGCAGTGAAATATTAACCCAGTCTAGTTTTATTGTTTCAAATTATTTAGTAGTGCAAAATAAGATTAAATTTAAGTATGTTTAGTTGCTTATAAAAATTAAGATACTTATTAGATTTTTAGTGCATATATACTGTTATTATGTGCCTATTGTACAACTGATTTTATTCTTGTGTATATATCAGCACAGCCGGCAGGTGGGCAGAAGCCTAAGTCTTTTATATTATAGGTGTTATATATTTTATTCTATTAAGTATTTATATTATTTATATATTTTATAGTATTATTTAATCCTTAATGTTTGACAGTAGCGATGGTAACTTTGTTTCTTGTTCGTCTTCTTCTGATGATAGCTTTTGTAGTATACCGACACTCTCGGACACTATTGAGTCGTTAATGAGTGACGTTTCCAAGAACTTCAATGTACTGCACATAAACGCTCAAAGTGTTCCTGCCCACTTTTCTGAAATGCTTGTATCCTTCGAAAATAAAAAAATACACGCCTTACTCATTTCCGAATCATGGTTAAAGCCATGTCTTCCTTCCTCTTCTTATGTGATGCCAGGTTTCCGTTTGATCAGGAACGATCGCACCGGCTCTGGTGGGGGTGGGGTAGCCATCTACCTACGCGAACATTTTCCTTTCAACATAGTCAGTATGTCGGCACAACCGCCTCCTGCCAATACCGGTGAGCATCTCTTTGTTGAAGTTGTCCTGCATCACAGTAAAATACTTCTTGGTGTTTATTATTCTCCTTCTCTTCGGATCAATTTCTTTTCCTCTTTCGAGAAACTTCTAGAAGATTACTCTACCCTCTACAATCACACCATCATAATGGGTGACTTCAACACCTGCCTTGTAAAACAGGATTCCCGGGCACGTACCTTTCGGTCAACGATCACGGCAAGCAACTTAAATATCCTTCCTCTTAATCCTACTCACAACCTTCCTAACTGCACTCCCACTCTGCTCGATATTATCCTTGTTTCTTCTCCAAATCATGTGGCTAAGCACGGTCAGTGCGCCGCGGACGCTTTTTCACATCACGATCTTATCTGCCTTTCTTATAAAATACGCCCACCTAAAGCCAAACCCAAAATCCTTATGCAACGTAGTTTTGGTGGTATAGACATAGAGCGCTTACGTAAAGATGCACAGGAACTTGACTGGTCCGCAGTTGTTGAGGCGCCTACAATTGATGAAAAGGTAGACGAATTCAATCGCACTCTGACCAAATTATACGATGTTCATGCTCCTTTACGTGCAGTGAAAATGAAACACACACCTGCACCTTGGCTAAATAATGAAATCAGAGCACTGATGCAGAAAAAAATTGTCGCCAAGATAAAGCTAAAATGTCGTCAATCGGATGAAAACAAGGAAAAATACATCAACCGTCGTAACGTCTGCAATAGAGTGTGTAGGGATGCACAACGCCGACACATCCACAGCTCAGTTGAAAATGGAGACCCTGCAAAGGTATGGAAGTTTCTGAGGTCGCTTGGAGTAGGCAAATCTCGACAAGACAGTATTCCTAAACATTTAGATATCGATGCCTTAAATCAACATTTCTCTTCTTCTTCCAATTTTGATGGACCAACTAAACATGTTACTCTAAACTGTCTTTCTTCTCTTCCTCTGCCTGCTCACGATCCTTTTTTCTTTAGTCAATTTACTGATTGTGGTGTTAAGAAGAGCATTCAGTCTATATCATCAAATGCTGTCGGTAGTGATAGCATCAGTCGCAAAATGATATTACCCATACTTGATGAAATCACACCTGTTATTGCCTATATTCTCAATTTCTCCATCTCCTCTGGTTCCTTCCCAATGATTTGGAAAGAAGCTCAAATAACTCCTCTTCCTAAAAAATCAAATCCCAAGACCTTCACAGAATATCGGCCCATCTCCATTCTTCCTTTTCTGTCTAAAGTATTAGAACGTCTCGTCCATCAACAACTTTCCTCCTTTCTTATCAAAAACAGCCTCCTCAATCCGTTCCAATCCGGTTTTCGCCCCGGACACAGTACTACCACGGCTCTGATTAAAATCACCGATGACATCAGGTATGGCATGAGCAATACGCAACTCACTGTGCTATCACTACTTGACTTTAGTAACGCCTTTAATAATGTGGATTTTGATATTTTGCTGGGTCTGTTATGCTCTCTTAATATATCTCCAACAGTAATTGACTGGTTTCGTAGTTACCTGTGTGGACGCCGACAACGCGTAAACATTGAAGATACGTATTCTTCATGGTGCGATTTGTCATCTGGTGTCCCACAGGGCGGCGTTCTATCACCTCTCCTCTTCGCAATATTCATAAATTCAATCTCAAAACAACTTTCCTCTTCCTACCACCTCTACGCAGACGACCTACAGATATACACACAAGCTCCCTTAGACCAACTCCATGAGGCAATCGAAATTACAAATACGGACTTGAGACGCATCCGGGACTGGAGCCAATCTTACGGTCTTAGAGTGAATCCGTTGAAAACTCAGGTGATAATCATCGGGAGTTCACGGATGATCTCCAAGATCGATTGGTTCCGACTCCCCCAAGTTATTTTTGACGGAGTTCCTATAAGTATAAGCCATTCTGTAAAAAACTTGGGAATACAAATGGACAGTTGTTTCTCATGGGAACCTCAGCTGGCGGAAATGAGTAGGAAATTGTTCGCGTCGGCTTCTTCTCTTCGTAGATTACGTAATTTCCTTCCTATCACCACCAAAACTGCCTTGGCACAATCCCTTCTCTTCCCCATTTTACATTACGCCGATGTTTGTTACCTTGACCTTACCGAGGAGCAACTTGATAAAATCGAGCGTTTACAGAATTTCTGCATCCGCTTTATCTATGGTCTGCGAAAGTTTGACCACGTGTCAGAATTTCGAGCAAAGCTCAAATGGCTCCCTATCCGTTTTCGACGAAACGCACATATTCTTTCCCAGCTTTATAATATTCTTTTCCTTCCAGCCACTCCCTCTTATTTGAAGGAACGCTTTGAATTTTCACAATCATCTAACCCTCGTCCATTGCGTTCTCATCATAACCTCAAATTGAGGATGCCAGAACACCCACATACGTCGCAACACTACTATAAATCATTTACCATGAAAGCTATTCATCTATGGAATGCACTCCCTGTCAATATCAAAGAAGCCCGAACGCCGCAAATATTTAAAAATATGGTATTTAAGCATTATATAACACTATCGCAAATTGACTAGCTTTACTCTAAATATAATATGTATATGTATGTATTGTATTATTATATTTACTTAGTGTATTTGTGTATGTATATGTGTGTGTGTATATTTATATATATATAAATATGTATGTATATATATTTATATAGATCTATAATGTTATATGTAAGTGTATTTGTTCTTGTATTAATATCATTATCTAGTATTTTGACTATATTTGTATGTAGGTTTATGTAAAATAATATTATGACTTATCTTATTTTGTAAAAGGTATTGTATGCCACCGACCGCTTATTTTCAAAACTAGCTCCTGTCCATCCAAAGGTTGTCTGGTAGAGATCGCTCTGAGCGATAAGACCGCCCATTGTCACACCGAATTAGTTTTTCCTTGTCTTAGATTATAATGTGTTGATTGGTATGCAATAAAGTAATCATCTATCTATCTATCTATCTATCTATCTCGTGTTACAGTGGGTGCCATCTCACATAGGGTTGGACGGTAATGAGAAGGTTGACGTATTAGCGAAGGAAGCGATCACGGATGGAATGTACTACGAATGTTTACTTTATTTTAGTGACATTGTCGGTGATGTTCGTGAGCGTAGTTTGAGTTTATGGAAGGAATACTTCGATGAAAGATCGTTGAGTAAAGGTATCTGGTATAAGACGATTCAGCCTAGCCTTTCCCGACTGCCTTGGTTTGTTGGAGCAGACATGACTCGGAATGATTTTGTGACTGCGTTCAGGCTTCGTTCTGGACACATTCCTTTGAACAGTTTTGCATTTTTAATGAAAAAAACCGAATCACCAAACTGCACAGAATGTGACGTTGTCGAAGATGCTACTCATATACTGAGGGAATGCGTGCGGAACGAAGCAGAGCGGAATAATTTTTTAGTACAATTTGAGATTAATGTGGATGATATTGGCATATTTAATAGTATATTAGCCTCACCTTTGTCAAGGGAAGCCAAGTCGGTCTACAATTTTGTTAAAATAGGTATTAGACGTAGAATATAAGTATTGTTGTGTATATATTATGTAAGTGATTAGCCCTATGAGGGTGACATGTTCTATTGTGAACAAACCCTCTATAATAAACAAAGATAAAAAAAAAAAAAAAAAAATAACGAAGGGAAAGACAGTAGGACGTAACAACATTCAAAAAGAACACACAAAGAAACGATGAGACACCGACTTACACAGATAAACACAGTTGAAAAGGCCTTAGTTTGAGAGATTCGTGCCCGCAGCCAAACGGACAGGTTAGGTTAGGTTAGGTTAGGTTGGGGGAGCCCCCAAGTGTTTATAGGTACGTCCTCGTCGTCTCCCCTGGACCCCGTCCTGACCCCGGTAACGCAGGTGGCAGGCGGGTGACCACCGGGTGCGATGTGGGTCTGGTCAAAGCTGGGGAGATTCGCCCTGGCTTTGGCGGCACTGGCTCCGCCATAGTTTCCTGCCCAATTGCGACGGACAAAGTGCTGTCGCAAAAGGGTAGGCTACTGATTGGGTGGAGCTCGGTGCGAGTGGTGGCTTTGGAGGCGCGTCCCATGCGCTGTTTCAGGTGTATGGGACTCGGACACACGCGCCCGCAGTGTCCCGCGTCAGCTGATAGGGGTGACCTTTGCTTCCGATGCGGAGGCGCTGGACACAGGGCAGCCAACTGCGGAAGGTCAAGCCCACGCTGCGCGATATGCGCGGAGTCGGGCAGGCCCTCCGGGCATGTGATGGGGGGACGCAGCTGTATCCCCCCAAAGACGAAGGGTAAGGCCACCAGGACCCAGGCCAACCCTGTGGCAGCAAGCCAAGCCGCCCCGGAGGTCGTAAGCCAAGCGACAAGTGAGGAGGTTGTGATGTCTGAATAAAATATGGATCAGTTTAGACATCACAACTTCCTACAGACGAATCTAAACCACTGCGCCCAGGCCCAAGACCTGCTCATGCAGGCTCTGGCGCAGTGGAAAATAGACGTGGCGGTAGCGGCGGAGCCGTATTATGTTCCTGCTTCCCATCCCTGTTGGGCTGGGGATTTGGACGGCTCCGTTGCCATAGTTGGGCGATCCGGCGGCGGCGGCCTGCCCCTATCAGTTGAAGAGAGGGGTTCAGGGTACGTGGTGGCAAAATGGGGAGAGTATGCAGTCGTGGGCACATACTTCTCCCCCAACAAGACCGCAGCGGAGCTGGAAGTCTTTGTGGACCTCCTAGCCGCTGCGATTGGGAGACAGGCGCCACGTCAGGTCCTCCTTCTCGGGGACCTGAACGCCAAGGCCCGGGATTGGGGCAACCCCTCCACTGACTCTCGCGGGGAGATAGTCAGGGAGTGGGCGGTTGCCACAGGACTGACCCTGCTCAATGTGGGGTCGGTCCACACGTGCGTGCGACACAACGGGGGGTCCGTGGTGGATCTATCGTTCGCCACCCCGTCCGTCGCCGCACGTGTGCGGGCCTGGAGGGTGTTGTCGGAGGTGGAGACTCTCTCGGACCACAAATATGTTAGGTTCGAGATTTCCACCTCCCACAACCAAGGAGGGCCACGGCGTGTGGCGGCCCGGATGGGATTCCGGGCCAGGTGTTGGGAATCGCCCTTAGGGAGATGGGTGATCGGCTTCGGGAATTGTTCAGCGCGTGCCTCACGTCTGGGCGATTCCCGAAGCTGTGGAAAGAGGGTAGGTTGTGCCTGTTGCGGAAGGAGGGACGTCCTGTCGACTCGCCTTCCGCATACAGGCCAATTGTGCTGCTGGATGACACGGATAAGCTGCTTGAGAGAGTGGTGGCTTCCCGTGTCATCCGGCATCTAGAGGGGACTGGGCCTGGGCTGTCTGAGTCCCAGTACGGTTTCAGGGCGGGACGGTCCACAATGGACGCCCTGCTCTGGCTTAAGGGGTGGACGCAGGCAGCGGTCCATGAGGGGGAAAGGGCGTTGGCTATCTCGCTCGACATAGCCAACGCCTTTAACAGCCTCCCGCACGCAACGATACAGGAGGCGCTCCGTTATCATGGAGTGCCCCTGTATCTGCGGAGGCTGATCGCCAACTACTTAGAGGACCGCGAGGTCCTGGTGCAAGGACGCGACGGTTTGAGGCGCCGTCGTGTCTCGTGTGGTGTTCCGCAGGGGTCGGTGTTGGGACCGCTTCTGTGGAACGTCGGCTACGACTGGGTGCTTTGCGGCACGCTTCCTGCAAGTGTGCGGGTTGCATGCTACGCGGATGACACCCTAGTCGTGGCCAAGGGAAGGGACCTCGGGGAGGTGGTTCGGTCGGCCGTAGTGGGCACAACACTTGTGGTCGGCCGCATACGCGCCCTCGGGCTGGAGGTCGCCCTCTCCAAGACCGAGGCCCTACTGTTTCATGGGCCTCGGGAGGGACCCCCTCCAGGTACGCGGGTGTTACTGGACGGGGTCCCAGTCCGGGTTGGGACCCAGATGAAATATCTGGGTCTCATCCTGGACGGGAGGTGGGCTTTTGGGGCCCACTTTGCCGGGCTGGCCCCAAGAGTAGTGGGGGCTGCCGCCTCTTTGGGAAGGCTGCTGCCGAATGTGGGCGGCCCAAGCGCCAACTGCCGACGGCTGTACTCCGGAGTCATCCGGAGTATGGCCATGTATGGGGCACCCGTCTGGGTGGACGCCCTCAGTCGCGGCAACAAAACCCTGCTGCGACGCCCGCAGCGGGTTGTAGCGACGAGGGCAATCCGTGGATACCGGACGGTGTCTTGGACGGCGGCGTGCGTGCTGGCCGGTGATCCCCCCTGGGAGCTCCAAGCGGAGATCCTCGCTGAAGTTTACCACTTCGTGGCGGCGAGGAGATCTCGAGGAGAGCCTCCAGCGTGGGAGGAGGTCACACGCATGCGGAGGCAGGCGCAGGGCGCCCTGTTGCGGCGGTGGACGGAGGACCTGGCTCCACCGGTCCCTGGACAGTGGACGGTGGATGCGGTCAGGCCGGTCCTTCGGAAGTGGGTGAGGCGGCGGTTCGGGTCGCTGACCTTCCGATTGGTGCAGGTGCTTTCCGGGCATGGATGTTTCGGTAAGTACCTGCACCAAATCGCGAGACGGGAGGCGACCCCTGCCTGCCACGAGTGTGGAGCGCCAGAGGATACGGCGCTCCACACGCTGGGGGCGTGTGCCGCATGGAGCCCGCAGCGGCACACGCTCTCAGCGGTCATAGGGCGGGATCTCTCTCTACCGAGCGTGGTAAATGCCATGCTCGACAGTGAGAGATTGTGGCAGGCAGTGGTCTCCTTCTGCGAAGAGGTGATGACGCAGAAGGAGACCGCGGAGCGGGCCAGGGAGGACGACGCCTCCTCTGGCCCGATCCGGCGCAGACGTACGGGGGGAAGGAGGAGGCGGTTTGCCCGCCTCCTCCCCCCTCACTCATAGTGGGGTCACTGGCCGAAGGTCGGGGGACTTTTGGCCGGCTTGCACGACCCCACACGTGTGAGGGGTGGCCTTGGTGAGCGAGGCCACCCCTCCCTTGCCGGGGCCTGGATGTTTTCATCCGGGCTTACCGCCGGGGCAAGGTAGTGATTTCTTGCCCCATCTCGGCGGAGGACTGCTCACCCCAGGTTTTTAGTGGGTATACTGCCCTTCTGGCAGTGACTCCCACATAACCATCTCGCTCCCCCGGGCGAGAGGTATCCATAAAGGATTTTCCTAAGTCAAAAAAAAAAAAAAAAGACTGCGCCGAAAGAAGGCTGCGACTGAGGCTAAGGCCAAGACGCAGTTGTCAGGCTCTGAATCAGAGCAGCCGGTACATATGGAAGAGGTATAGTATGGCCCTTAAATTTCTCCAGGCAAATATTAACCACTCCGCTCGTGCGCAGGATCTCCTCCTGCAGTGCCTGGCGGAGCGGTTAATTCACGTAGCTGTGTTTGCGGAGCCATATTTTATCCCACCACGTTGCGATTGGATCGCAGACCGGGATGGACTTGTGGCAATCACGACACAATCACCGGCCCGCTCTCATTCTCTAGAAAATGTTATAAGAGGAAGGGGATATGTCAGCGCTGTCATCGGCGAAACAGTTGTTGTGGGGACATATTTCTCGCCAAATAGGGTCCTCGCTGAGTTTGAAGTATTCCTTGGTCAAGTGGGTACTCTAGTAAGTCAATGTCGTCCCCGATCTGTCATTGTCGTTGGAGATCTCAATGCCAAGTCTACGACATGGGGGTCTTCAACGACTGATGCCAGGGGTAGGATAGTTGAAGAATGGCTGGCGGAAATAGGTCTTTGCGTCCTCAATCGGGGATCAACGGACACGTGCATGCGGCGATCGGGTGGGTCAGTGATTGATGTCACTTTTGCTACACCAGAGCTCGCAAGGCGCGTTCGGGGCTGGGTAGTGCTGGTGGATGAAGAAACTCTTTCTGATCACAGATATATTCAGTTTGTAGTTTCAGCATCGTCCGCAAACCACGATAGGCAGCCAGCGTCAACATTCGGTCCGCGCTGGGCCCTTAAAGATTTGGAGCTACTACAAGAGGCTTCGATCGTTCAGGCCTGGAACGATTCCCCAACTGAGTCGGTAACCTTGGACGAGCAGGCTGACAGTTTGTGCGAGGCAATGACCCACATTTGTGATGCAGCCATGCCTCGCGTACGAACACATCCAACAAAACGCCAGATGTACTGGTGGTCGGAGGAGATCGCAGATTTGCGCCGGCAGTGCATAGCGAGGCGCCGACGCTACCAGCGCTACCGGAGAAGAAGACGTCAGGAGACTGAGCAGTCCAACGTGCTATACGCTGCGTATAGAGAATTGGCAATAGCTCTCCGAACAGCGATTACTGAGTCGAAAGCTCAAGCCTGGAGAGATCTGTTGGCGACTCTTGAGCTAGATCCATGGGGGCGACCATACAAGATGGTAAGGCAGAAATTGCGCCCATGGACACCTCCAGTCACCAACATTTTGCAGCCGCAGGTCCTCCAGCGGGTAGTTGAGGGACTGTTCCCTGCTAGTCCGGGGCCCAATTTCATACCTCCCAATATTTCGGCCACGCAGTCGCAGGCCGATGCTGAGGAGGTGGAAGTCACCGACATTAGCGAGGGAGAGTTGGGTGCAGCAGTCCTAAGGATGCGAGCTAAAAACACGGCACCAGGCCCAGACGGAATACATGGTCGCGCGTGGGTCCTTGCCTTGGATGTTCTGGAACCCCGTCTGAGGGCGCTGTTCGACCGCTGTTTGCGGGAGGCGAGGTTTCCGAAAAGGTGGAAGGGTGGTCGCCTTGTCCTCCTGCGAAAAGAGGGACGGCCAGCGGATGCTCCGTCGGGATATCGACCAATAGTGCTGCTTGATGAGGCGGGCAAGCTTTTGGAGCGTGTGGTCGCTGCCCGCCTTATCAAGCAGTTGGAGAGCGTAGGACCTGATCTGGCCGTTACTCAGTTCGGGTTTCGCAGAGGTCGATCTACAATAGATGCGATCACTTGCGTCCGGAATCTCTCCGAGGAAGCATGCTCGAGTGGAGGGGTAATGTTGGCGGTGTCATTGGACATTGCCAATGCCTTTAACTCCCTTGCCTGGAGCACAATTTTGGCTGCATTGAGGTTCCACAGAATACCTCATTATCTCCAACGCCTTGTTGCGGACTATCTTTCCGAAAGAGAAGTAGTTTATCTAACAACGACGGGAGAAGGCCGAAGCCCCATGACTCGCGGCGTCCCACAGGGATCCGCTTTAGGGCCACTGTTGTGGAATGTTGGATACGATTGGGTTCTGCGATGCGCTAACCTTCGTGGCGTTGGCATCGATTGTTATGCTGACGACACTTTGGTTACCGCCCGAGGGCGAACTTTTAGAGATGCGAAGATCTTGGCCACTGCGGGAGTCGCAGCGGTGGTGACTAGGATCCGACAGTTGGGACTGGAGGTGGCACTCCACAAATCTGAGGCAATTTGCTTTCATGGTCCTCGGAGGGCACCGCCTGCAGACTCGAACATCGTCGTTGGAGGGACCTCTATTGCTGTTAAGTCGACGCTTAAATATCTCGTCATCTTACTTGACAGCAGATGGAGGTTTGGGGAGCACTTCCGGCACCTTACTCCCAAGCTTGTGGGAACTGCTGCTGCGCTGAGCCGTCTTCTCCCGAATCTCGGGGGAGAGGATGCGAGCTGCCGCCGCCTTTACATGGCGGTAGTTCGCTCAATGGCTCTCTACGGGGCACCAATATGGGCTGGATCCCTTGACCAACGGGAGGTTGCTCTGCTCCACAGAGCCCAGAGGGTGATGGCCGTGAGGGTGTGCAGAGGGTATCGTACAATCTCACACGAGGTGGCCTGTGTTCTTGCTGGGTCGCTGCCATGGGAGTTGGAGGCGGGAGTTTTGTCCTCCATCTTTTGGCGCAGAACGCGAGCCCGTCAAGAGTCTTCCCTTCGTCCTCCTCCGGAAGAGGTGGTTCGATGGCGAAGGAACGCTAAGCGAGCTGCAATGACGACATGGAATGATCGGCTTCTATTAGGCCCTGCACAGAGGGGTGCCGGAGCACGCCGGTTTCTCGAGGCGGTTCAGCCCGTACTCGGTAAATGGGTTCGGCGAAAATATGGAGCGTTAACCTTTCGCTTGACGCAGATCCTCTCGGGGCACGGATGCTTCGGGAGGTACCTGTGCAACATAGCGCGGAAAGAGGTGAATCCGATTTGTCACCAGTGCGGCTGCGTGGAGGACACCGCACAGCACGCACTGGAGACATGTCCTGGAGGTGAGGAACAACGGACATCCCTGGTTGCAGTTATGGGAACGGACCTCTCGTTGTCGACTATCTTAGTAAAGATGGTGGACGACGAGAGGTCATGGGAGGCGATGGTCTCTTTCTGCGAAATTATTGTTTCGCGGAGAGAGTCCGAGGAGCGGGAGAGAGAGACTAACCCTGATTCTCATCCACTCCGGAGAGCGCGGGCACGGAGACGGGCTAATTTAGCCCGCTCACAGTCTCCACTTGGTGGGCTTGGGACGTCGGATGTGGGGATGCCCGACGCTCTATGGGGCGGGGGTCAGGAATAAGGCCCCCATATGTTGGCGATGTACCGTATGTTCCGGTGCATCGATCGAGACGAATGGGAGAGTAAGTCTCTCTCCCCGAGAAGGGTCCATCGATCTATAACGATGGACATCGGCGTAGGCGGAGTTGCGGAGAATGCGAAAGCGGGCCCGACACTCCGCTTAAGTTGCTTCAGAAGGAACATCGTGTGGTTTTTAGTCGGTAGTGGTGCCATTGGGTGCTTAGTCCGACATATCTCGCCAACCGTACCCTTGGTTGGCGGGAATGCGTAAATGCATTTTCCACACAAAAGGTTAGGTTAGGTTAGGTTAGGTTTTTTTTTTCTGTTCCTGCGCCCTCCAACGTGATTGGAGCCTATTGCTACTAGTCTCTTCCATTCCAGTTCTCGCTTTTATTCGGAAGTCACTGTCATACCTCATACATTTTCTTTCTTTTGTTCATCTCAGTCATGCCTCAATTGATGGCCAATTCTGTCGTCCCTATTTTTTATTCTGATACTCTACATATTTTTATTCTTCTTCATTCTGTTTTATTATAGGGTTAAATAAATTTTCGATACATTTTGCTTTTCTTATTTTGTAACAATATTTCTTATTTCTAAATTTTTGCTGACAATTGCTGTATGAACTTCGTGTATATATTCAAATATACAAGAGTACATCAATTATTTTACTTATTTTTATTAACTACATTCTTAACTATGTCTATACAAAATTCAATAAACTTATCTCTAGTGTTCTTATCTGCTATGATTTTACTTATATTCTCTACATTTATGTCTATATCTAATTCTTGTTTGGTGTCGAACCTTATTTTACTATAGATGGGACAGTCTGTAATGATGTGTAGAGCGCTCTCTTCGATCTCTGGGTCACAATTGCACGCTGGGCTCTCCTTACACTCAAAACGATATAAGTACGAGGAGAACCCACCGTGACCGTTCATTAATTGTGTCACTATTGGGCTTATTTTAATTTTTTGAACCAGAGGGTATGCCTCTATAGCATCTGGGAAAAACTTTTTTGTCGTCGAGGCGGTTTCACTGTTTTTGTAGCGCCGATTCCATTCCTCTAGTGATTCCGATCGGATTTGTCTTTTAACAAAGGAAACTGGGCATTTGTCGTAGTGAGGTTTTATCTTCAAATGTAAGGCCGCTTGTTTCGCAAGCTCGTCTGCCCGTTCGTTACCCTCCAGCCCTGCATGTGCCTTAATCCAGTAGAGATGTAGAGCTCTACCAGTTTTTCTAATCTCTCTTCTCTCTGGCTTCTAATGCTAGGGGGTGGAGGGACGCGTTATTAACGATTGTTTCTAGTGCAGACCTTGAGTCACAATAGATGTTGCAGATGGTATTTTTACTATGTAGAGCTTGCTTTGTGGCTTCACACAGAGCTAGCATTTCTGCCTGATAAACAGTGCAGCACTGGTCTAACTTGAACTTTCGGGTACTTATCTCCGTTTCACTATCCCATAAGGACAGCGCCGCGCCGACTTTCCCCTCCAGTTTGCTGCCATCCGTAAAGATCTTCAGGCCATTGTTACTGTGTTCTTGCAGTGCTGCATCGTCCGGCAGGCAAGTAAAATGCGTCTCTGTGTGTTCTGCAGGGTGAATTGCATCTTTGAAAGATACGGGTCTCTCCATCTCCCGGTCCCCTATTACCTGCTGGAAGTAACCTTTCTTTGCCATATAAAGCGAGGCTGCTTCCCTGACTCTAATGTCAAGGGGAAGCAACCCAGCAAGTAATAAAGCCGAGTTTAGGGAGACAGTCATATACGCTTTAACAATTTTCTGTGTAAAGCCACGCTGCACAGCATCTAGTTGTTTTTGTATACCCAGTTTGTTCGTCGCAGGGGCCCAAGCTGCAGCAGCATACATTATTGTTGGTTCTACAACCGCTGTGTAGATGATCTTAATCACTTCCGGTTGTAGTCCCCAATTTATTTTCGCCGCTCTCGACAACTGTTTGTAAAAGTTGAGGGCTTTTCTACAGACATTTGCAACGTGTGTATTGAATGTCAGTTTGTCATCGATGGTTAGACCTAGTATCTTAATTTCCTTGGACATGCCAATGCCGATCCCGTCCATGTTTAAGCGTGGCGTGTCGTACTTTAATTTCCGCGTAATAACCATCGCGTTGGTTTTATGTGGTGCGAATTTTAGTTTATTTCGGACACCCCACGCTCGAACATATTCAAGTGCGGCATTGGCACGATCCTGGATTTCAGACGCTGTCTCCCCATCGAAAACCAAGATGACATCATCTGCAAATGCTTGTGTGTAATCTCCTCTTTCATTAAGGCCTTTCAAGAGAGGGTCCAGGATAAAATTCCATAGCAAAGGTCCGCCGATGGAGCCTTGAACACATCCCTTATTAGTCCTCTTTGTAAATATTTCTCCGGCATATCTAACAGTTACCTCCCTATCACTGAGATAACTATCTATCATTTTCCGCAGATTTATTGGGCAACCCTCATCTGCCAGACGGATCCTTATGGCAGGCCACCCAGCGCTATCGAAGGCTCCCTCTATATCCAATGAAACTAGTGTAACTATTCTTTTTTGCTCTATCTTAGAATATATTCGTTGCATTAGGATGTAGAGGGAGTCTTCGGTGCTCTTTTGGGGCATGAATCCATACTGGTGTATACTCAGCCTTGGTATCAGGTAATATTTTATTCTCGCCATCAACATCTTTTCAAAAACTTTACCTAACACTGGCAATAGTCCTATAGGTCTATATGCTTTAGGCTGAGTATATCTATCTTTGCCAGGTTTTTTAAGCACTATAATCGTTGCTGCCTTCCATATCTTGGGGAAGAGGTGGCATGTCAGGCATTTGTTCAGGATACTTAGGAACAGGTTTGTATCGTTCCGGATTGCATGGTTGCAGATGTCTGCTGTAAACCCGTCAGCGCCTGGAGCTTTTTTCGGATTAAATGTATCAATCGCCATTAAAAGTTCGCTCTCTGTGAATGGTGGATCGCAAGGATCACCTTGTTTTCCAGCGTTCACGACTTCTGCCAACCTTCTAATACGCTGATGTTCGGTGTTGTCGCTAGTTTCCAGATCTTCAGGATAAAATGTCTGTGCTAGTAATTCCACAGAACCTTTAGCGTCCAGCACTTTTCCCTCTTTTTCCAGTAGAATGTCTTCCTCTCTGCTCTTTGTCCTTCCTATTACACGATAAATTCCCTCCCAAACCCCTTCCCGATCCTGTTTACCGCAGAATCCCTTCCAACTCTCGACCTGTGCCTTCTGTACTTCTAACTCATACTCTTCTTTCTGTTTCAGGTACTTTCCGACTACTTTAGCTCTGCGGACCGGTGCTGCGCAGCGAATCCTGTTTTTTCTAGTGGCGACCCCTTTTTTCAAAACCTCGAGCTTCTCGGACCACCACGGGATCGTAAGTATTTCTTGATTCTTCTTATTTGGTATTGAGTTTTTACATGCTTTCGTGATAATTTTTGTATAATTTACTACTGCTATTTCTGTTTCTTGTATGCTATTAATTTTTCCAATATCTTCTATGCTTAATTTATGTGTTGTCTGCAATTGGTTAAAATTCTTACGAAATTCTTCCCAATTAGCTTTTTTAGTATTATATATCCGCGTTGTTCTAATAATGTTTATGCCTATTGATTTATGAAGTCGAATGTTAAAGGTAATCCCGTTGTGGTCCGAGCTCGTAAGGTTTTCATCTACTGTCCAGTCTACCACTAGATCCAACATGTCGGTAGAGCAAGCTGTTACATCGACGAAACTAGAGTATCTTTGCCCTCCTCTGATAGTGTCAAAGGTAGGGGTACTGCCTGTGTTGAGCACATGAAGGCCCAGGTCATCCAGAGTTCCTGCCATTTCTTCCCCTCTATGATCCGTTTTTAAACTACTCCACCAAGCACTTTTGGCATTCGAATCCCCACCTATGAGTATCTTCCTAGGACCGAGTTTTTTATAGATTTTCGCCAGCTGTTCAAGATACTGAGCGATAGGTTGATCCGGCTCGAAGTAATAGGAGACCACGGTGACCTTCCATGCACTGGTTCGGATACCCACCACAACAATGTTGTTTGTGGTGAGTTCTGGGTATTGGATGACATCAATAGTCGGATCAAAGACGACTATTGCCGCCTTGACGCATCCCCCCTCCAGTTCAGTATTCTGAAAAGTCCGTGCTCCCCTGTGGCTCCTAACACTCCGATCCGCACCCACGTATGGCTCTTGAAGAAGTGCTACGGCGATTTTCCTTTGCACTGCCTCTATCATAAGTTCGTTTGTAGCCAGCTTCTTACGTTGTAGGTTAGCTTGCACGTACTTGTATATGGCGCCCTTAGCAGTACGCCACGGTGGACCTGGCTAGCGCCTCCCATTTCCGTCTCACCGGGCATTCCTGGCTAAAGGCGTTGTGCTCTACCTTATGTGCTTTCGCTTTGGTACAATTTATGCATCCCGGGGGTGTACCCGCAAGCCATTCCGCACATTCGGCTCGCTTGTGCTGTCCACCGCAGTGACTGCACACATCAGCCGCGTCATGACAGAATCGCCGACTATGACCGTACCCCAGGCAACGAGAGCACTGGATGAGTGGAGACTGGTCGGCGACCCTGACTCTCTGCAGGTCGACATGTACAGCCCCTGCGGTGGTTAAGCGCTGCCAAATAGTTGGCGATACTCTGACCACAATATTTGCTGTGAGAGGGTTTCGTGCTCTACGTCGGAAGCGTACTTCAATCCTATTCTCTTCTTTACTTATTCCTCTTAGGAGGTTTTCATTTTGCTCTCTCATTGCCCTTACGACGCTCTCATCAGAATTTTTCTGAAGGACGTCGAAAAGAACAATAAGAGGGTCCTTATTTTTAATCTCCTCTACGTTAAGCTGTTGACCTTTTTCTTGTATCCTAGTCTTGACTTTCTGTATCTCTTACTGGCTTCTGCACCCGATTATAACTTTTCGATCCTTCGCTTTCCTTACTCTATCCACTTTTAACCAACCTTCTTGCGAGTTTACTGCTTCTCTTATCTTTTGTATCACTTCTTCACCACTCTCTGTTTCGTCTGTGGAGGTCACCACTACGGAGTGCAGCGCCGTCTGCTGCGGGAGATTTCTCTCACTGCCGCCGGCTGCTACACTCGCGTAAGTAGTGGCCTCCAAGACTTTCTGGTGCTCTCCTAATCTATTCTTCAGTATTGCCATGCTCTCATTATTTTCTTTAATAAGTTTCACATGGTCTTCAAGGATTTTGCAAAGATCGATTTGTTTCGGGACAGGTTGAACTGAGAATGTAGCGTCCAAGTGCTCTACATGCTCTACCTCTCTTACAATAACTCCCTCTTGGCACCGGTATTTCGCATTCTTTACATCTTCTTCAGCCTCTTTGTAGAGCTCGTATAATCGATCAAGTGCAAAAATTAAATCTTCTTTGATCTCGGTCTTGGTGTTTCTTGAGCTGTTCAAAGATGTTTTCCCTTTTATTAATGCAGCCTTTGCTTCTGCTGGCCTTTTTGCAGACGCATTCTTACGCTGCATGGTTCCCACTATCTCCGCAGATGCTCTGCGTTTTCCAAGTGGTTGTGGTTTGCTTCCTTGTGAGGCTGACAATATCAATTTTGTCTTCGGTGGGGCTGGTTGAGAAGTCGACTCAAGAGCCACTGCACTTCTGGTAGGGCTTTCCGGCGGGTTTGGCGAAACTCTACCGGTCTCCCATTCACCAATGCTCGTGCGGACCTTAGAATGAGCGGGAACGGCCTGCTCAACCTGCGTGGAGGGGTCATTAGCTTCATTAGCCTTTTTAGTCGGGGTTCTAGTTGCAGCGAACATCGTTGCAAGGGTCACGTCAATATTTCACAATATTTTAGGTACGAATAAAATTGCAAGATAAATCAAATAAAATGATGATAAATTTGTAAAAGTGGTATAAATAAGTCAATTAAATTTAAGGTATAATAATAATATATTGCCACTAATGTGGCTGTCACAATTGGAGTGTTACGTCTGTAAAAGGACGTAACAAGTCAGCTAGGCTATTCTGTAAGCTATCTCGACAGCGGAATCCGCGGTGAGATTCGAATTTTGTACTACGAAATTCAATCGTTTCTCGTTGGTAATACGGTTCGAAATACGAAAAAATACGAAATTCAAATCTCACCACGGATTCCGCTGTCGAGATAGCTTACAGAATAGCCTAGCTGATGTCCAATCGTAATGTGATCGGAGAGCGGTCCACTACAACTCACAGTTGTCTCTTGTACAATCTGTAATGTAGAACTTAATTAACTATCTTATTGTAGCAAATTTTCAAAATACAAAAAACGAACGTTAGCTGCTTAAGTCACAATGTGCTAAATGTGCAGTTTTAAGTAAAAACTAAGTTTAAAATAAATTTAAAATTTTGAAAATTTTTCGAAAAAATGTTTTCAAAATTTTCGAGTCTCAAGTTTTTTATGTGCACTGTGTGCAGTCTTATATAATACACAAAAGTTCAACCAGAATTAATCTGGTACGCTCCGTTAAAAAGATATAGCATTACAACACAACTTATGTAAATAAAAAATGTTTAAAATCCAAAAAAATCACAAAAATTAAGAAAAATTATTATTTTTCTTAATTTTAAAATTCCCACTTCGGTGGGAATTTGAAGCTGCTGTTAAAAATGAGATATCTTGCGTAGTTTCGGAGATATTCACAAATTAAAACTTAAAAAATTTATAATTAAAAAACTAACAATCAGAAAAATTTAAAATTTTGCACATAAATAGAAATCACTAATGTCTATAAAAAACGCTCCACAAAAGATGGGGTCGCAGATCTTAATAAAATTTTAAAATTACTCAAAGTTTTGCAAAAATTTCAAAATAGTTTCACTCAGCTGTTAAAAGTCTGATTTCCAATTTTGAGGTATCAGGTGGTTGGGCTCGATGAGACGCACAATTCCCAATCGTCAAAAGTGCTTGAAGTCAACCGGAACCCCGACCACGTGGCCACGTGGTTTCCGGTTTTTTGGTTATATCTTGCCGAGTACCAACCGGAAAAATCCGGGACTCAACCAAAATCTGCTCCTCCTTAGCGCGGAACCCCTGGTCAAATAAAAAGTGGGGGTCGTCGCGACTAATCGCGCAGCGTTCACTTCTGAAGTTAGTAAATTTGGCACAATATCACTTTATCACAAATAACTTCGCCAAAACTTCACTGATTTTAAAAAGCTTTTCAGCATTAGATGCGCCTTCACTTTCCGCAACTTTTGGTGTATCGCAAGTAAAAATCGGAGCACTTTTTACCACTTTTTTATTTTTGAAGCGCGGAGCCACGTGCTATTAGGTGCGCTCTCGGTGGCGGTTGGAGCGGAACTGGGTTAGGTTAGGTAAGGTTTTTTTTTTTTTTTTTTTTTGCCTGTGCCCTCCAACAAAATTGGAGCCTTTGATTACTCGTCAGATTCATACAATTTCTCGCTTTTTCTCGGTCCAATTCATTCTTCATACATGATCTTTCTTGCTTTCGTCTCTTTCATTCATTAATTGGTGGGTTGCCAATTCTATCTTATTTGCTTTCTTAATATCTTTATTTTTGTACATATAATTTATCTTAGGTTTGAAATAAATTTAACACAGAGCTTGTTTTTCTTGCCTTACAATCTTTTTCTTATTTTTATGCTATTTTACAAATGTTGGGTACCTATCAATATATATTTAATATATACGATGGTACAGCCATATTATCTACTTTTATTCTTACTTACTACTTTACGTGTTACATTTTCACAATACTCTAGAAACTTATTTCTGTATTCCTTATTATCTATTATTATACATATGTTATCAACCTTAATATCTACATCTATTACTTGTTGTATATCAAATCTTAATCTACCATATATCGGACACTCCGTTAAGACATGCAGGGCACTCTCTTCTACTTGTGGATCACATTTGCATGACGGGCTATCCTTGCAACCGAATCGGTGTAGGTATGACGAAAACCCGCCATGTCCTGTCATAAATTGTACTGCCAGAGAATTTAGTTCCAATTTTTTGATGAGGGGATATGCCTTTATTGCATCAGGGAAAAATGCTTTGGTGGTACCTGCCGTTGTTCCATTTTTGTACAGTTTATTCCATTCATCAAGCGACTCTAGCCTTATTTGTCGCTTGATGAATGATATAGGGCACTTATCGTAGTATGGTTTTGTTTTCATATGTTTTGCTGCAGACTTAGCTAATTCGTCCGCTCTCTCGTTGCCCTCCAACCCCGCATGTGCCTTGATCCAGAAAAGGTTAATAGTTTTTCCATTCTGTTTAATTTTGGCTACGTTCTTTCTGGTTTTTACTGCTAGGGGGTGGAGGGAAACGTTGTTCACTATCGTTTCTAGTGCGGCTCTCGAGTCACTGTATATATTACTTGTCTGAACGTTTTTTCTTAGGACAAGATTTGAGGCTTCAGATATAGCCAGCAGCTCCGCTTGGTAGACGGTGCAGCATTGTTGCAGTTTGAACTTCCGGGTACTCGTCTCTTCGCCATTTTCCCACAAGGAAAATGCCGCTCCGACTTTCCCCTCGAGCTTGCTACCGTCAGTAAATATGTTTAAGCCACAGTTGTTGTACCGGCTCAATGCTGCATCGTCCACCAAACACTCGAATTTTAGTTCGTCAAGTTTAGCTGGGTGTTCCATGTCCGTGAAGGCCGTGGTTTCTTCAATTTCTCGGTCCCCTAATACCTGCTGGGACTGACCTTTCTTTGTTTCATAGAGAAGTGCTGATTCTCTGATCCGTATATCTAATGGAAGCAGCCCAGCAAGTATTAGCGCCGAGTGTAGTGATACCGTTTTGTATGCCTTTACTATTTTTTGGGCAAAGCCACGTTGTACGACGTCCAGTTGTTTACGGACACCTAATTTATGAGATGCTGAAGCCCACGCACTTGCTGCGTAAAGAATTGTTGGCTCCACCACCGCCGTATAAATTATCTTTATCACTTCGGGATGAAGACCCCACTGAACCTTAGCAGCTCGAGACAGCTGTAATATGTGTATAAAAATTGACCGCTTTTCTGCAAACATTGCCTATATGAGCATTAAATGTGAGCTTGTTGTCTATAGTCAATCCTAACAGTTTGATCTCCTTAGACATGCCAATGTCAATCCCCGCCATGCTCAGTCGTGGTGTGTCAAACTTGAACTTCCGTGTTAAAACCATGGCACTGGTTTTGTGCGGTGCGAACTTAAGCTTGTTTTTCACACCCCACGCCTGTACATATTCGAGTGCGGCATTGGCACGTCTCTGGATTTCTTCTCCTGTCGCACCATCAAAAAGCAAGACGACGTCATCCGCGAAGGCTTGGACGTAATCGCCTCTACTTGCAAGACCTTTAAGGAGTGGGTCCAGGATTAAATTCCAGAGGATCGGTCCTCCAATTGAACCCTGGACACAACCCTTATTGGTCGATTTTGCAAACTCTTCACCCGCGTATCTAACCCTGACCTTTCTGTCACTCAGGTAACTGTCAATGACCCTCCTCAAATTTACAGGACACTCCTCCTCAGCCAGGCGGACCTTTATGGCTGGCCACCAGGCGCTGTCGAAAGCTCCCTCTATATCCAAGGACACAAGTGTGACAATTCTTTTATCCTCTATTTTAGACCGGATTTTTCGAATGAGGGTATAGAGGGAGTCTTCAGTGCTTTTCTGGGGCATGAATCCGAACTGGTTAGGACTTATCTTCGGCACTATGTAGAATTTGATGCGGGTCATTAACATCCTCTCGTACACCTTTCCCAAAACGGGCAGAAGTCCAATAGGTCTGTAAGATTTGGGAACGGTGTACTTTTCCTTGCCCGGCTTTCTTAGTACAACCACCGTTGCTTCCTTCCAACTGGTTGGGAAGTGGTGGTGCGCCAGACATTTATTGAGAAGTCCCAAGAATAGGCCAGGGTTGTTTCTGATGGCATGACTACATATATCGGCTGTTTCGGCTGTTAGGCCATCGGCTCCTGGAGCTTTTTTTTGGTTAAATGCATCCACTGCCAAGAAGAGCTCGGTCTGTGTGATTAGGTTAAGACGATAGTGGGTTAGGTTAGGTTAGGTTAGGTTTTTTTTTTTTTTTTTTTTTTTATTAATTATTCCTGTTGTCCTCTGACTAAGCCAGAGCTCTTGGTATATCTTGGTTTTGTATTTGCTAATAGATTGAAGTTTTTAATATGAATTTTATTTATATTTGTATTTACTTATATGTGTATTTTTACTATTTGTTAAGTTTATACTTTATATTGTGTAGTACTTATTTAGTTTTATTTCTTAAAATCAACTGATTTCCTATGTATTGAAGATATTCTATTAATTTTTGTCGTTTCTCTTTATCAGTTATATGTTCGCTTACACTCTCAGCCGTTAATTTCCCATCTATTTCTTGTTCTATGTTAAACCTTTGTTGTCCGAATATTGGGCATTCAAAAAGCACATGACTTACCGATTCAATTTTGCTTGGTTCACAGATGCATGATGGGCTTTCCTTACACTTGAATCTACTCAGGTATTCGGAAAACCCACCGTGTCCCGTTAGCATTTGTGTAATGACATTATTAAATTTAATTTTCCTTATAATTTTATAGGCTACAATAGCGTCCGGAAAAAAGATTTTTGTGTTCAGAGCTGTTTCTCCCATTTTATATCTTTGGTTCCATTTGTCAAGCGATTCCATGCGGATTTTTGGCTTGACAAATGAAACCGGACAATCGTCATAATCTGCCTTTTTCTTCAACTTGAGCGCTGCATCTTTTGCGAGTTGGTCAGCCCGCTCGTTGCCGGTTAGCCCGGCATGGGCTTTTATCCAAAATAATGATACATTTTTATTTTGGTCTTTTATTGCCCTAAGGTTTTGTCGGGTCCCGGCAGCGAGGGGATGGGTGGTTCCATGATTCACGATCGATTGAAGAGCCGATCGTGAATCACTGTAAATTCCGAATTTGGTTTCTGGTCTTTTGAGGATCTCTTCCGTAGCTTTAAATATTGCCAAGAGTTCAGCCTGGTAAACGGTGCAGTATGGGGCTAGTTTTAATTTGAGGGTCTTTGTCTCTATATCACCATCCCACAGTGATAGGGATGCACCGACTTGACCCTCAATCTTACTGCCGTCCGTGAAGATTTTTACTGCTTGCAAATTGTTTTGAACTATATCTTGCTCGTCTACCAGGCACATGAACTCAAGGCGAATATTTTCAACGGGATGAGGATTCTCAGTGAATGATACCCTCCGTTCCACTTCCCTGTCCTCTGGCATTGGCCGTGACACCCCCCTCTTGGCTTCATATAGAGCAGCTGCTTCTTGTATTCGGAGGTCAAGTGGGAGTATCCCAGCCAATAACAGAGCAGAGTGTAGGGAAACGGTCCTGTATGCCCGGGTCATCTTCTGAGCGAATCCTCTTTGGACCAGATTCAGCTGCTTTTGCACACCAAGTTTTGTCGAAGCTTTAGCCCATACACTAGCGGCGTACATTATAACCGGCTCCACTGCGGCCATGTAGATGGTGCGAATGACCTCTGGATGCAGGCCCCAACTGATCCTGGCGGCTCGCGATAGATGCTTGTAGATGTTAATAGCTTTCTTGCACACGTTCGCAACATGGCTATTGAACGTAAGCTTGTCATCTATCGTGAGCCCCAGGATCTTCATCTCCCTTGACATGCCAATGTCTACCCCGCCCATCCTCAAGAGTGGGGTGTCAAATTTTTGTTTCCTCGTAATCAGGATTGCATTTGTTTTATGAGGTGCAAATCTCAGTTTGTTTTTGACACCCCACTCCCGAACATGTGCGAGGGCGGCATTTGCATGTCTTTGAACTTCCATTGCACCCTCTCCATCGAAAGCCAGCACTACGTCATCGGCAAAGGCCTGACAGTAATGGCCCTGCTCCCCAAGTTCCCATAGTAGTGGATCCAGGAGGAGGTTCCACAATATCGGACCACCAATTGTTTTTTTTTTTTTTTTTTTTTTTTATTTTTTTATCCGTTATTGGTTTATTAACTATATATAACTATATATTAGTATTACGACATTCATTTGTAAAAATTAAATGTTTTCCTTACAAGCTATTGTCCCGATGTCCCTGCCTCAGACTCCGCTGGCCTTGGTGTATTTAATAGAGATTTCACGATCTCTTCGTCTCTATTTTTAATGGCCATTTTCGTGTTGTGGTCGATTATGTGCCGCTCACTAGCTTCGGTCGCCCGCCGCACGAACCTGCCTATGGCATCCAAGCTGTCGTCCGTGTAGTAGGTGCAACTGGCTGTGTGTCGCGACACTGCCACCACAGCATGGGGGACGCTGTTTCGGAGCTTAGTCGACCGTTCCCTCGTTTGTACTATGATCACCGATTCATAGTTCAGTCCCTGAGCTTCGTGTACGGTTAAGGTGCAGGACCCCGTTCCGGACCCGTATCCTTTGCTGATTAGGGAGGTTTTTTCCTCCTGTGTCAGCACTAGGAATAGGGTTTGCGGAGGGTCAGTTGGTATGTTTGCACCTGTATACCTTTTCAGCTTCAGGGAACGAATACGGGATCTTGACGAGTACATGCCCGGGTACACTTCGCTCAGAGCGTATGCCACGTCCATGGGGTTTCGGTGCGTGCAAAACATCTCCTGGCTGATGGATGCCAGTATAGCGGGACTGCTGTACCTTATGTCGAAGAGGTTCTCTCTTTCGACATAAGGCAGCTGGTTGACATCTCCCACGATGACGACTTCCTCCGCCCCCAACAACCGTGATGCCATTACTATTGCCCCGAAGTGGTTCATGAGAGCTTCGTCTATGAGCAGACGCTTTTCACTCCGCTCCATGAAACCATTGGCTAGTACGGAGGCCATGGTGCGCACTTTGGATTTGACTCCATCGCCTATGCGTTGCGCTACCTTGCCTCTCAGTTCTTTGGCTGCCTCGGTTGATGTGGTGATTATGATGTCGTTGTCAGCGTCGAATTTGTCAACAATCCACGATGTTTTGCCGCATCCAGGTACCCCGTTGATCCAGGTGACGTTTGGCATCGTCCAGGGCTCGCTTGCCGCTGCAGGTTCATGTGGTCCCGAGATGGTTTTCGCCATCTCGAGAATTTTCTCCTGCAGCATTATCTTTGTGCACCGGGCTGTTACGACAATGGGATCGTTAGGGGGAGTCAGGAATGTTAGTTTGCCCGTCCGCTGTGTTTCCCTTTCGTTCAGGGGAACGAAACCACCCGTCGAGCTGAACGCAGCCATATACTGTCCTGACATTTTTCCCTTGATGATTTGGGATTTGTCATTGTCGTATATGGCCGCTTCCGCCTCCGCGAGTTGCACGTTCAACAACCCCTCGTTTTCCCAGCGATATGCTTGCAGGATGTTTTTGCAAGTTTTAAGGTTAACTTCCCTTGTTGCTTTTTCGATCGCCAGGAATTCGAGGAGTGCGTTGGTCGCGTTGTCCGTTGGTTTCGTTGGTGGTATGAAGCAGGGCGGACTGACTTCCCCTTTGTCTGCTCTCGTCCTTTTGGGATGTTTCGTCTTTTCGGGTTCTGAGCGAGGTGATGTGAAGTCTCGGACAGCGGCTGCCTGTCGTTCCGCTATCCTGGAGACTTTGTCTTTTTTGCTTTGGAAGACTGCGCTTATAATGTCCGTGAGAGCCCTTTTGCGTCCCGCTTGGCCAGCTGCTGCGCCCCGGTCTGCTCTCTTTCTCGCGATGGTTTTTCCGGCTTGGACTTTTTCCTGAAGACGCTTTGACCCTGTTTGTGTAATCGAGAGCGAGTGGAGATTTTCACTGGTGTTTGGGGTAGTGGTGGGGGTGGGTGCTTTGAGGTAACTTAGGTCTTCGCCTCTGTCCTCGTAAGCAACAACGTGGTGATGTGCTGAGGCTTTTATGCACCCGATGTGATCCCCCACTTCCCCTCTCTCGTACTCGACTACCATCGCGTCTACGCTGATTATGCGAGGTGTCAAAGCTTCTTCGTTGACCGCCTGTCCAATCTTTGAGAGCACCGCGTTTGCCAGTGAAAAAGGTGTTCTTGTGTCTTTGTCGATTAGTACGATCGTTTTGTTCTGTGATCGCACTAACCGACATTGGCATCCGGCTATTGTTGTTAATGCCAGCTCTTTGTACCTTTTCCATTTCATGGTGGTCTTTGTGGTGCTCCCATTGAGAAGATTTGCTAGTCCGGGGGAAATTGCGACGCGGTTCTTTGCGTTTACGTTGCAGTAGCTGATACCAAGTCTTTCCGTGTTGTTGTCCATGAAGAGAGCCACTCCCCTTATACTGATGCCAGGCTCACCCCTCTCTCCGAGCTCCAATAACCGGTGTATTGGGGTTCGGTGTTGCGGGGCTCGCCGTTCATCGGGTGGGTTGTCGGTGATCGTGCTGGTGTTGGGTGGGATGGTGATTGGTGTGGGTCGTGTGGGTGTTAGGGTGCGGTGTCGTTTTGCTGCTATGGTGAACACTTTTTCGGCGTAGTTGAGGAAGTGGGTCCTGCTTCCCGGGTCTGCAATTATGTTTGACAGATTTTCTCTGGTGACATTTGAGTCTATCTGTGTCTCCAACTCATATTTTGCAGCCAGAAAGCGTGGACACTCCAGAACTACATGCCATATTGTTTCGCTGATTGTGGTATCGCATTCGCAACCTGGGCTTTCCAGTAACCTGAACCTGTGCAGATACTCGGCTATCCCGCCATGCCCCGTCAAGACTTGCACTTGGGTGGGTGTCAACTTGGTCGTTCTAACTATTCGGTATGCCTTGTTGACATCCGG
Organism: Cabera pusaria; assembly: GCA_954871355.1. Taxonomy (NCBI): domain Eukaryota; kingdom Metazoa; phylum Arthropoda; class Insecta; order Lepidoptera; family Geometridae; genus Cabera; species Cabera pusaria. The sequence goes on along the minus strand of CATOZX010000019.1, from coordinate 54,356 downwards.
TAGGAATAGTTTGGTGACCCCACCTGTGCTTGAAGAGTCGTACCTGTCTTGCCATCTGCGTACCGTCTCTTCTCTGATCTTTCTCTTGACGTAGGATGACGGGATCTTGCCATAGTCCATGGTTGAGGTTGCATGCAGGGCCGCGGATTTGGCTAGCTCATCGGCTCTCTCGTTGCCCGCGGTGCCTACGTGCGCTCTCAGCCAGAATAGCCGTACTTGTCTCCCCTCTGCTTTCATTCCGCTTATGCACTCTTTGATCGTTTTTGTCAGGGGATGGGTCAATCTGGGGTTTGCCAGCAAGTCGAGCGACGATCTTGAGTCGCTCAGGATGTTAACTGTTTTGGCCTTGCTGGATTTCGCCGATTGTACCGCCCTAAAGAGTGCATAGAGTTCCGACTGGAATACTGTGCATGAGGGGTCCAGACTGAAGGTTGAGAAACATGATTCCTGGCCATCCTCTCACCATGTGAGGGCTGCGCCAACTTTTCCCTCAATTTTGCTACCGTCCGTGTAGATTTGTGGACCGGTAATTTGGTGGGAGTTCAGGGTTTCCTGGTTCATGTCCTCTAGGAGCTCGTACTCAGTTGTTTCGAGTGTCGAGGGGTGAGGTTGGTCGAGGTAGCTCACATTTTTCTCCAGTTCCCTTCCAGGTGGAATGTAGTCTGTAGACAAGCCTTTTTTCGCCATATATAGACTTGCGGCTTCCTGAATTCTCAGGTCTAGCGGCAAAGTTCCCGATAAGGCGAGTGCCGATGTGAGCGATACCGTGCGATACGCCTTGCAGATCTTCTGTGCGAAGCCCCTTTGCAGTGCTTCTAGACGATCTCTGATCATCTGAAGCTCTGTCGACTTGTACCACGCACTGGAGGCGTACATCACTATCGGCTCAATGACTGCGACATAAATGGTTCGGATTATTTCGGTGTTCAAGCCCCATGTGACTTTTGCTGCACATGCCAGTTGTTTGTATATTCCGGAGACTTTTCTGCAAGTTGAATTTACATGTGGGAGGAAATTCAACTTGCGGTCTATTATGAGGCCTAGGAGTTTCACCTCGTCTACGAGGTTCAGCCTGCAGCCCGACATGTGAATAACTGGGGGGTCGTAACGCAGTTTCTTCGTTATCAGCATCACGTTTGTTTTGTGCGCTGCGAAGTTTAACTTGTTCATTTTCCCCCAGTTTGCCACTGTTTCGAGTACTGAGTTTGCTGATTCCTCCAAGGCGCTGACTTCGTGTCCGGAAAATACGATAACCCCGTCGTCCGCGAAAGCTTGGCAGTATACTTCCTCGCCAGATCGTTTCTGCAACAGCGGATCTAGAATTATGTTCCAGAAAGTCGGTCCACCGATGGAGCCTTGGACACATCCTTTCGTGGTACATCTCTCGCTTGTTGCTCTGGCATAGTTGACCACGATCTTTCGGTCACTAAGGTAGGAGTTGATTACTGCGTAAAGATTTTTTGGACATTTCTTGGTTATCAACTGGTGCTTCAGAGCTGGCCACCACGCGTTATCGAATGCGCCCTCTATGTCCAGTGAGACTATTATGACGATCTTTTTGTTGTTCACTTCAGATCGTATGTGTCCCAGCAGGTCATACAGGGCGTCCTCGGTGCCGCGCTGCGGCATGAAGCCGTACTGATTTGGACTAAGAGTGGGTAGTATGTGCCATTGAAGTCTACATATCAGGAGTTTTTCGACGATTTTTCCGAGGACTGAAAGCAAACCTATCGGTCGGTAGGACTTTGGGTGGGTATAGTCCTCCTTTCCCGGTTTCCTGAGGATCACGACATGTGCGATTTTCCACTGTTTGGGGAAGTGCGCGAGCGACAGGCATTTGTTCGCTATCGTCGTAAACACCTCCCTTTCACTGTGGATGGCCTTTGTGCATATATCGGCTGTCAATCCGTCCATTCCCGGGGCTTTCTTTGAATTCAGTGATTTCAACATTAATTCCAATTCTGCCCATTGGAATGGTGGATCATCGTCCGACAGGCCTTCGATCTCCTCAGGTTGCTTATCTTGAGTCAGTTCTCGGATTAGCGTGTGGTGTGGGCTGTCAGTTGATACAGAATCGTCAGGATAGAACGTTTCCGCCAGAAGATTCGCCGACTGGACAGGGTGTAGTGTCTGTCCATCGGCGCCTCGAAGAAGCATGTCTTCTTGTCTTCTGGCCGTTTTCCTGATGACCCTGTATATCCCATCCCACAGGCTTTCCCCGTCTTGTGTTGTGCAAAACTCCTTCCAGCTCTTAGTCTCGGCCTCATTAGCTCTTTCGGCATAGGTCACTCGTTCGTCTTGGTATTCTTTTATGACCGCCTTTATTCGTGATGGAGCAGCGTTTTTGATACGTCTCTTTTTACGAAGAACGTCTTTATTGAGGTTTTCAAGCTCTTTACACCACCACGGAGGTAGTGATGTTTCCCTCCTTGCGCCGATTTTCGGGATTAATTCATCGCAGGTCTTGTGGATGATATCCGTGTAGGCGTCGATCATGGCTTCCAGATCCCTTTCGGACGTGATATTCCGTATGGTGTCAGGGGTTATGTTGTTTTCTGCTAGCTTTGTCCTGAACAGCGTCTCGAAATCCTTCCACTTTGCCTTTTTGGTGTTGTACCTTCTTGTCGTGATGGGCTTTAGCGGCTGCAGGCGCCCTTTCAGACGTACTTCGAAGGTAATGGCATTGTGGTCTGAAGTGGTTAGATCTCGGTTTACTGTCCAGTTTTCGACCTTGTCTAGCAGTGACAAGCTACAAGCTGTGACGTCTACACAACTTGTATAGAGCCTGTCTCCCCTGTACTCCTCGAAGGTTGGAATATCTCCCGTGTTGAGGATCTGCAGTTCCATTTCGTTAAGGAGGGTATTATAGGCTTCTCCTCTGGCGTTAACAAATCAATCGCACAGGTTTTGAATTGGTTTACAACCAATAACTTATTACTGAACGCCAAAAAAACTAAATGTATTAAATTCTCGCTGCCAAATGTAAGAAAGGGTGTCATTAATAGCAGGATATTAATAAACGATGTACCGATAGAATTTGTTGAATCCGCTACATTCTTGGGCATCACCCTGGATTCAAAACTACAATGGGGTTCTCAAATATCGGCTCTGGCAGGTAGATTGAGCTCCGCTGCATACGCAGTACGTAAAATCAGAAACTTGACTGACGAATCCACTGCTAGATTGGTTTACTTTAGCTACTTCCATAGTATAATGTCCTATGGCATTTTATTGTGGGGGAAAGCCGCCGAAATCCAATCTATATTTGTTTTACAAAAAAGAGCTATTCGATCTATATATACCATGAAGTCGCGAGACTCACTTCGTGAAAAATTTAAGGAGATTAAAATTCTCACAGTGGCATGTCAATATATATATGAAAATATTATGTATGTACGCAAAAATTTGAATGAGTATGATAAGAGGTCCGATGTACATAATTTCAATACAAGACACAAAAATAGATTAATTCTACCTCAATTCAGGTTGTGGAAAGTTAGTGGTTCTTTTCTGGGGAACTGTATACGATTTTATAATAAACTTCCTAAAGATATTGATCAACTGTCTATAAGCAGATTTAAAACCTTTGTAAAATCCAATTTAATGAAGAAATCGTACTATACAATAAATGACTATATGAATGACAAAAATGCTTGGCCTGAATGCCCCAAGCTCCAAGATATAATATAAATTGTATGATAATAGAATTACTTATTGTACATTAAACATTTATTTAATATGAATTTAAAAAAATGAATTAAAATAAGTGACAAGCCCCATAGAGTTTCTTGGTGTTTCTTCTCTGAGGGAGTACTTCCGAAACACCAGTAGATTCAACAGTCAATCAGTTTTCATCTTTTGTTTGCAGATCTAGGGTTGCCTGTTACGACGGTATTATGCGGCTGATAGTCGGACAATCAGTTCCATTCGGAACATGATTTGTACTGCAATTAGGCTGCGTTTTATTTATCTATTATGTTTCATTATTTCACAATTTTTTGGATAAAAATTGTCTGAAGTACTGAAACATGCACTGGGTTGCGGGTGCACGTAATGGTACGGTTGGCAACCCTACATTAATAAGGGGAATTAAACATGTGTTTTAAGTGTGACGTTCGACGTCTAGATGAAAGCTGAATGGCTCAATACCTTTGTTTTTTTTTGTAAATTCAAAGCGTTATGTTTCTGTTATATCTATATTTTTTGTTGAATATGATCTATTTAATGTTATTTGACGTGTGTAAGTGCTAATTTTTAATTTGCCCATATACTGAATAAATGCTTTGACTTTGACTTTGACTTTGTTCTCCGTTCTGCTGCCCCACCAGTGACTCCAGGCGTTCACGTCTCCGCCGACCAGGATGTTTTTGGTCGGCAGTTTCCCGCTCGCTGCCTTTATGCGATCCAAGTATGGCTCTATGTCTTCTTTCCCGTCCAGATAGACTGACACTACTCCTAGTTTCAGGTGGCCCGCCACCAGTAGCACAACGACCTCCGTCTCCGTCACCAGCTGTGGGTCATGAATGACTTCCAGCCGATCGCCGAAGACGATGATCGCTGCCTTCACTGGTGTTTGACGGTTTAAGGTGCACTGGATGACTTGAGTGCCTGGGTTTTGTTTCAATACGCCACTTGCGCCAACGTATGGCTCCTGTACTAGGGCGATTGAAATACCTTTTGCCTTTGCCACCTGATGGAGTTCGTGGGTTGCTTTTTTGCACCGACGCAGGTTAACCTGGATGATCCGTAACCTGCTTGTGCCAGCATCTGGGAGGGTTGAGCCGTTTTGGTTGTTCTCTTGGTCGCCCTTAGCAGTAGTTGATGCGGGTTCGCGCTATTGCATCCCACTTTTGTTTTTCCATGCAGCTTGCGCTGAACGCATTATGTGCCGTGTCCGCTGCTGGACCGTGCGCCTTTGTGCAGTTCTTGCATTTTGGGGGTTTCCCCTCCTGCCTGTCCTTGCACTTCTCCCAGGAGTGTTTACCTCCGCAGTGGCTGCAGAGGTTGTCTTTTTCCTGGCAGATGGCCTTTGTGTGTCCGTAGCCAAGGCATTTAGTGCATTGGACCAGAGGGGATTGGTCATATACTGGCCGCCGTTGGAGTCCAATATATACCTTCCCCTCCTCCACAAGGCGCTTGTGGATTTCCGGGGAGACCTCTAGCACCGGATGGCACTCCAGGTTGTTCCTAGCCTGTTTCCTGTATTTCACCCGGATTGTGCTCTCCTTCGTTCCGACGCCTCGCAGTATATGTTTGTTTTGAGATAGCAAATTCTCTACTATCGCTGCGTCGGAATGATATTTGAGCACATCCCTTATGATTACTAGGGGGTTCATGGCTCTTGCCACCTCCACCTTGAGGGTTTCGCTCCTCTGGACCTGCTGCTTTACGAGGTTCAGGTCTTCCCTCGTACCGCAGCTGAGGATGACTTTTTGGTTCCTAGCCTTTCTCACCCTGTCTATCCTGGCGCCTGTGGTCTTGGTGTCTATGGCGTCTCTTATCTTCTCAATGGTTAGGTTAGGTTAGGTTAGGTTAGGTTAGGTTTTTTTTTTTTTTTTTTTTTTTTTTTTTTTTTTTTATCCTGCTCGACCCTCCAACGAGGTTGGAGATTTTCCTATGCTGTCTACGCTTTCATACAAGTTCTCGCTAATACGCTGTGTACAGATGACCTTTCATTCTTCATACTATTCTTTCTTGCGTCCATCCTCATTCATGCTGTTATTGGTGGGATGCCAATTCTTATGCCCTACTCTAATCTAGCTAGATTTGTTTTTTATTTTCATTTATTACTTAGGGTTTTTACATTTTATAAGTAATTATACACAACAGGGTCTATTTCGTTGTTACAAATTTCTTATTACTATACTTATTTCTACTATATTGTTATAGATGCACATATTATATATGCTTAAATATATAAGAGTACATACAATTTTTACGACTTATTTCTTATTACTACTTTACTTATAATCAACTTACAATACTTAAGAAACTTACTTCTAATTTTTACATCTTCCATTATTTGACATATATTTCTTACATTTATTTCATAATCTATTTCCTGTTCACAGTCAAAACGTTGTTTGCCGTATATAGGGCACTCCGTGATAACGTGTAGAGCACTCTCTTCAGACGTTTGGTCACATTTACATGCTGGACTCTCCTTGCACCGGAAACGATGCAGGTACGAGGAGAACCCACCATGCCCGGTCATTAACTGTACTATTATAGGCTCAAGATGTATTTTCTTTACAACGGGATATGCTTTTATGGCGTCAGGAAAGAATGCCTTGGTTGTAGATGCAGTTTCTTCCGTTTTATAGCGCCGGTTCCATTCGTCAAGCGACTCCGTTCGGATTTGTCGCTTGACGAATGAGACCGGACACTTGTCGTAGTTCGGTTTGGTTTTCAAACGCAAAGCTGCATCCTTTGCTAACTCGTCCGCTCTTTCATTTCCCTCCACTCCTGCGTGTGCCTTGATCCAGAATAATTCCAGGGATTTTCCTTTTTTATTAATTGAATTTATATTATCTCTAGTTTTCACTGCTAGGGGATGGAGGGAAATGTTGTTTACTACCGTCTCGAGAGCAGATCTTGAGTCGCAAAAGATGCTGCATTTTGACGACTTATTGCGGAGTGCTTGGCCAGTGGCCTCTGACAATGCAAGTAATTCCGCCTGGTACACGGTGCAGCTCTGCTCCAACTTAAACTTGCGGGTACTCACCTCAACGCCATTGTCCCATAAGGACAATGCCGCGCCGACTTTCCCCTCAAGCTTACTGCCGTCAGTGTATATGCTCAGGCCATTGTGGTTGTATTGTTGCAGTGCTGCACCGTCCGCCAGGCATGTGAATTGCATCTTTGCCAGTTTGGCTGGGTGTACAGTTTCACTAAAGGCTACAGGCCCCTCAATCTTGCGGTCTCCTACTACTTGCGTGGCGTACCCTTTCTTTGTTTCATAAAGTAGAGCTGCTTCCCGGATTCTAATGTCCAAGGGAAGCAACCCCGCAAGCAGTAGCGCTGAGTTGAGTGACACTGTGCGATAAGACTTAATAATTTTCTGTGCAAACCCTCTCTGCACTGTATCTAATTGTTTCCTGACGCTGATTTTATGGGTTGCCTGTGCCCACGCGCTTGCGGCGTACATAATCGTCGGCTCTACCACCGCTACATATATGGATCGAATGACTTCGGACTGTAGTCCCCAGTTTATTTTTGCGGCTCTTGAAAGTTGTTTGAATAAATTGACAGCCTTACGACAGACGTTTGCAGCGTGCGTGTTAAAAGTGAGTTTGTTGTCGATGGTGAGTCCCAGCAGCTTGATCTCGTTTACTATGGCAACATTGATCCCGCCCATGGTCAGGCGTGGTGTGTCATATTTCAGTTTTCGTGTAACTACCATAGCACTTGTTTTGTGTGGAGCGAATCTCAGTTTATTTTTGACACCCTACGCCCTTACATGTTCGAGAACGATATTGGCACGTTCCTGTATGATTGAAGCTGATTCCGCATCGAACACCAAAACCACATCGTCCGCAAACGCCTGATTATATACTCCTTTCTCTTCCAGTTCTACTAGGAGTGGGTTGAGTATCATATTCCAGAGTATAGGCCCGGCAATAGAGCCCTGGACGCACCCTTTGTCATTTTGTTTTTCATATTCGTGTCCTCCATAACGTACTTTAACTCTTCGGTCGCTGAGATAGCTTTGCATAGTTTTCCTCAGGTTTAATGGACACTCTTCCTCCGCCAAACGTACTTTAATGGCTGGCCACCAGGCACTGTCGAAGGCTCCCTCTATATCCAAAGAGACCATCGTGACAATCTTTTTCTGGTCTAATTTTGTTTTAATATGCTGTATTAAGGTATAGAGGGAGTCTTCGGTGCATCTCTGGGGCATAAAGCCGTATTGGCGGGGGCTTATTCGTGGTACTATATGGTGTTTCAGACGTGCCACGAGCATCTTCTCGTAAACTTTTCCCAACACTGGGAGGAGCCCTATCGGTCTATAGGATTTTGGGACGGTATATATATCCTTCCCCGGTTTCCTCAGTATCACCACAGTTGCCTTCTTCCACACTTTTGGAAAATAGTTGCGCTCTAGGCATTTATTTAGTAGAGCTAAGAATAGTTCAGTGTCGCTTTTAATTGCTCGGCTGCATATGTCTGCGGTTAAGCCATCCTCGCCCGGAGCTTTTTTCGGATTAAAAGCGTTGATTGCCAAAAGGAGCTCGGTCTGCGTAAACGGTGGATCGCAAGTTTCACCTTGCTCTCCACCGTTTACTCTCTCCGCACGCTCCCTTGTCAGTCGATGTTCATCACTGTCATCTTCCGTTGTGTCATCTGGGTAGAAGGTATTTGCGAGTAGTCTCGCTGATCCTTCCGCATCCAATACTGTTCCATTTTCTTCAAGTGGCAGGTCTTCGCCTCTACTTTTCGTTCTACTGATAACCCTATAGATACCGTCCCAGACGCTCTCCCTATCCTGTTTTCCGCAGAACTCCTTCCAACTTTCGACTTGGGCTTTCTGTTCCTCTAACTCATAATCTGCTTTCTTTTTCAGATATTCTGCGACGACCTTGGCTCTTCGTACTGGCGCAGCACATCGGATCCTGTTCTTCCTGGTGGTGACTTCTTTTTTCATCTTTTCCAGCTTCGCGGACCACCACGGAATTGTAAGTACCCCTTCACTTTTCTTTTTTGGTATAGATTTATTGCATGCTACTGTTATTGATTTTGTTAATTTTACTGTTGCTAATTCTAAATGTTCGTTGCTGTTTATGTTAATAATTTTGTCTAGTGTTAGTTCATTTTCTATGTTCAATTGGTTGAGTTTCAAATGAAACTCATCCCAATTTGCCTTGCAAGTATTGTATACCCTCGTAGTTCTTTTAATTTTAATTCCCTTTGATTTTTCTAGCAAAATATTGAAGGCAATTCCGTTGTGGTCCGAGCTCGTGAGACCTTCTTCTACAGTCCAGTCCTCCACCAGGGCCAACATATCCGCTGAGCAGGCCGTCACATCGACAAAGCTATGATATCTCTGTCCTCCCCTTATGGTGTCGAAAGTTGGTGTGTTGCCAGTGTTGAGCACCTGTAAGTCCAGTTCGTCTAGTATCCCAGCCATATCCGTACCTCTTGGGTCTATTTTTGGACTACCCCACCAAGTATTTTTCGCGTTAGCATCGCCACCGATCAGCAACCTCCGAGACCCTGTCTTGCGGGTGATTGCTGATATGTGTTCCAAGTATGGCCCTATGGGTTGGTCTGGCTCAAAATAATATGATACCAGCGTGATCTTCCAGGCTCTGGTTTGGATTCCCACCACGACGATGTTGTTCGTGGTGAGTTTTGGGTACTGCGTGATGTCTAGGCTATTGTCAAAAATGACTATAGCCGCCTTGACTGACCCTTCTCCTTGTTCAGAGCTCTGGAAGACCCTTACGCCCTGGTAATTTTTCATACATTTTGCCCCTCCCACATAGGGTTCCTGGAGAAGTGCAACCGCAACCTTCCTCTGCTTTGCTTCGATCAGGATCTCGGTGGTTGCCAGCCTCTTCCGTTGAAGATTTGCTTGCAGAACTTTGTATGGGGTGCCTTTAGCAGTATGCCACAGCTGATCTTGCTAGACTCTCCCATCGTTGTCTGACAGGGCATTCGTTGCTAAATGAGTTGTGGTCTGCTTTGGTCAACTTTGCTTTGATGCAGTTCACGCAGCTCGGGGGCCCATCCGCAAGCCATTCCGGACAGTTTGTCCGCACATGCTGACCACCGCAGTGGCTGCAAATGTCGACTGTGTCACGACAGAATCTCCGACCATGCCCGTATCCCAAACAACGCGAGCATTGTATAAGGGGGGATTGGTCGGCTACTGTGATTCTTTGAAGGTCTATACGGACAGCCCCTGCGTCAGTCAGCCGTTGCCAAAGGATCGGCGAGACCCTTGCGACCACATGCGCAGTAATAGGGTTCCTCGCTTTGCGCCTGAATCGTATCTCGATTCGATCATCTTCCTTGTTTAGTCCCTGTAGCATTTCTTTGTTCTGTACCCTAATTGCCCTCATAATGTCCTCGTCAGTATTATTCTGAAGAACTCCATAGAAAACGACTAGCGGGTCTTTATTCTTGACTTCTTCAGCAGTGAGGTGGCTTCCCTTGCCATTTATTTTCTCCTTAACCTTTCTTTTTTTTTTTCTTTTTATACGTTATAGGCTAGCGTTTGACCACTATCTCACCTGTTGGTAAGTGATGATGCGGTCGAAGATGGTAAGCACGCTAGGCCTAGAATGGGAACTGGCTCTCAAGGATAGCTGCCGGAACACATTAGATGTTTCGTGACAGATTTTCTAACTTGAGGGTGGTAGCTGGCCAGGCGGACACCAGATAGATACCTTCCTCATTTCTTCCGCGTTTTTGCATCCGACTATTACTTTTCTGTCTTTTGCTTTTCTTATTTTATCCACTACTACTTCCCCTTCTGTTGCCTTAACTGTTTTTCGAATCCTTTCCAATACCTCTTCTCCACTTTCCGTTTCATCCTTGGATGTAACCACCACCGAGTTAAGGGTCGCAGGCTGCGCGAGTTTCTTCGCACTACCAGCGGCCGCTACACTCGCGTAGGTGGTCTTCTCCAGGGCTTTCTTATGATTCCCTAAGTCGTCCTTCAGATCAGCCATGGCTGTGCAGTTTTCTTGTATTAAACGGCTGTGTTCCTGTAGCATTGAATACAGCTTTTCTTGAAGAACGGAGGGCTCCACCGCAGGTGGAGGAGGAGGAGGAAGAGGCTTGACATTTACTTCTACGGGATTATTCTGCCCCTTGGGTAGTCCTTTTCCCGTTCTTTCTGCCTCTGACTCCTTGAGGAGCCGAAAAAGTGTATCGAGTGCCCCTATCGCGGCTTCCTTCTTTTCGGTCTTCATGGTTTTCGAGCTGCTGAGGTTGATTTTCCCTTTGGTAAGGGCAGCCCTTCCCTCAGCAACTCTACTTACTCGATATGTTATTGCGCTTTTAGGGACTTCCGATACTATATTCATGGTAACTTGCTCAGGAGGCACAGGATTTGCATCTACCTTTGGTGGGATAGTTACTGTCGTGTTGAGGGCTGGAGATATTCGGCCTGTCTCCCACTCGCTGATGCTAGTTCTGACATTAGTCTGAGTGGGCTCTGCCTGTACCTGTACTACATCGGCTTCAGGCGATTTCTTGACCGGGGTGCGAGTAGCAGCGAACATTATCAATCAGTTGGGGGTCGTGTCAATGTATTTAATATATTTAAAATTGTAAAAGTTGTAAAAGTTGTAAACAAATAACAAACAAAACAAAACACGAATGAACAAATAAAATAAAATAACGATAATAATATAAAATAATTTGGTAAAAATATATTTTCCCACAGGGAAAGTCAGTTAAATTTTGTTGAGGTCGAGAGTGCTCACGACGTATCCGCAGAGTTGTCACAGAAAGGTGACAGTTTGTGTAATATTTTATGTCCTTAAGTTACGTCAGTTAATAAAGGTACCGACTGAGTACCTATGTTACGTTTTTACAATTTATAGTCTAAAGTTATGTCACACAAAAATTTTTTCAAAATATATTTTTATACATAAATGAGACAAAACTGTCTTATTTGTCGAAATAATGTGCTGTTAATGCTCTAAAATACGTTTGTTTGTCCAAATAAACAAGCTGAAATTTTTCAAAATTTTGAAAATTTTTCCAAAATTTTTCCCAAAAAATTTTAAATTCTAATTAGCTCAAACTATACCTAAGAATACTAAGTTACTCATAAATGCGCCGAAAAAACCTCCAAAAATATTTTATTTCGTTTCATAAAAATGTTTCTAAATATCCAAAATTAATTGAAAAAAATTCCAAAATATTACTGACTTATTAAGGAGTTATCTTAAAAATCCACTCTGTGGATTTTGAAGGTGTCGTCAAAATTGACCTATCTCTTATAGTTTTCGAGATATTTGAATTATAATAATAATAATTTTAATATCTCGAAATTCGCCGGAAAAATTTTTAAAATTTTTTATATGTAGAAACAAGTTGCCTTAAAAATCCAATTATTGGATTTTGAAGGTGCCGTCAGAATTGAGCTATCTTTTATACTTTTCGAGATATTTGAATTTTAATAATAATAATTTTAATTTAACAAAATTTGCCGAAAAAAAATTAAAAAAATTTAACAAACAAAAACACATTGCCTTAAAAATCCAATTGCCATCGGATTTTGAAGGTGCCGTCAAAATTAAGCTATCTTTTATATTTACTGAGATATTAAATAAATTAATATATACAAATAAAAGAAAAATGTATAACTCCGAAACTATCCATGAGAAAAATCTGAAATTTTGTACACGTCTTAAAATAAATATTCTTAATTTTTTAAAGTCCAAAAATAGGGGTGTCACCGATCGCTTTTCACAGATAAAAAATAATGAATTTTTGGAAAATTTTCAAAAACCTGTATCTCCTTGGTGCGTTGTCCAATTTTTGTGTCCGAGGTGTCTGGTGATAGGGCTTCTTAAGGCGCACGAAGTCCTGTTGTCAGATGTGGTAGAATCTTCTCAAAAGTCAGACCACGTGGCCACGTGGTTTCAGGTTTTTCAGTTATAGCTCAGCGAATTTCAACCGGAAAATCCGAAACTCGGCTGAAATGTAGTCCTCCGCGATGCGCACCCCAATGTGAAATAAAAAGTGGGGGTGACCGCGACTAATCGTGCAGCGTTCAGCTCCGAAGAAATTTTCGAGGTTGTTTTTCGGTTTTCCGTGAATAACTTCGTGGAAAACGGTCCGATTTTCTTCGTTTTTGCACTATTTTCTAGCACTCACGATAACGCACACAACGATATATCGCACTTGTATATTCGCGCACTTTTGCCTATTTTTAGGATTTTTCGACCGCGGAACGGCTCATTTTCGTGGCGCTCGGGACGGAGGTTGGAGCGGGACTGGTTAGGTTAGGTTAGGTTAGGTTAGGTTAGGTTAGGTTAGGTTTGGGGGAGCCCCCAAGTGTCTACAGGTACGTCCTCGTCGTCTCCCCTGGACCCCGTCCTGACCCCGGTAACGCAGGTGGCAGGCGGGTGACTAAATCCTGTATTGTACTATACTTGGTTGTGAGGTGAATTCGGTAGAATGTCGAAGCCATTGAGAGATGCGTCTGGGAGGTTTATTAAAGGCCCTTCTCAGGGCCACCTCTCAGATACAGATACCACGGAGGAAGTGGTCGTTGTGGACGTCCACGATGACGTTGTCTCGGCTGACCCCGTCGTCGAGAATGGAAAAGGCCCTTCTCAGGGCCAGTCTGAGGAGTCAGACATGGATACCGCGTCCTGCGGTGTTCAGTCTGCACTCGGAGATGGACGTAAGCGGCCGTCTTCTTCGTTCTTCGTGCCTGGATATTTAGGTTCGGACACGGAGACCGAAGAGACTGTGGCCGCCAAAGTCAGCACGGCGAGGAGAGGAAGGGTGAGGGGCACCAAGGCGGGCCATTCGCGCGAGGAGTTCCTCAAGCCTGCTCCGGGGTCGGATAAAGAGCTGGAGAATATACTGCGTGGCAGGCAGTACAGACAGGGGACTGTTGTCGTCACTGACGACAACACTACCGACGGCAATGAGTCTGATGCCGCCGCAAGGGCCGATATCAGCATACTGAACGCGCAGGAGCTGAGAGCGCATGCGGGCGAAGGATTGGCCAGCATCTTGGAGGTTGCCAAGAAGTCGGGCCACCTCAAGGGTGAATTTGTCGCACGCCTGAAAAGGTCGGCGTCAGCCCTAAGAGAGGTGGTAGATGCTCTGGCGAGTAGGAGCGAAGCAGAAGAGACGAGGCGGTTAAGGGCGGAGAATGGCCGCCTTAAACTCGAAGTTGAGTCACGCAAGGCGGAGGTAAAGGCGCTGCGGCGCGGGTTCACCGAGGCAAAAACCGAGGCAGCCGCGGCCGCCACCGCTGCTGCCGCCGTAGTCCGTGGGACGCAAGCGCCAGCCGCAACCGTGATGGGGGTGGAGCTCGTTGAAGAGCTGAAGCGGTCCTTGACCTGCACGCTCGGGCAAATGATTAATGCCCGACTCGCGGGTATAGAGGACCGTCTTTTGCCGGCTGCGACGGTCCGGCCGCCACTTAGGGCGGACGTTAAGAAAGCGGCGGGTGCTGTCGTGCCGCCAAAGCCAACGCCTGCGCCGACCAAGAGCCCTAAGACGGCGGCCGCTCCTTCAGTGGCACCGGTTGCGGGCCCCTCCAATCGTGGGGGGACCCAGAGTGCCACAAAGAGGGCCAACCCCGCTGTTCCTCAAGAGGAAACGTGGGTCACGGTGGTGAGAAAAGGCAAGGGGAAAGGGAAGGGGAAATCCTCCGCCCCCGCCCCAGCGGCTGCCCCTGCCTTCGCGGCTGGTGCAAGCGCCTCGGCATCGGCGGCGAGGAAAACTGCGTCCACCAAGCAAAAGAAGGCGCTGAGATCCCCCAAGACCGCGGCTGTCGTGCTGTCGTTGCAGCCAGAAGCCGCGGAGAAGGGGATGACGTACAGCGCCATCCTCCAGACGGCACAGGAGAAGGTCGACCTGCAGGAGCTGGGGATCGACCGACTTCGCTTCCGTCAGACGGCCACGGGAGCTAGGATACTGGAGATTCCTGGCTCCCAAAATGGTGAAAAGGCAGATAGGCTCGCGGAGAAGCTTCGCGGGGTCCTATCCGAGGTGGCCAATGTCGCTAGGCCCGTAAAAACTGTTGATATCAGGGTTTCGGGCCTGGACGACACGGCCACAAAAGAGAAGGTGGCTGCGGCGGTAGCCAAGGCGGCTGGATGTGACCTTGGTCTGGTCAAGGCTGGGGATATTCGTCCCAGTTTTGGTGGCACCGGCTCCGCAGTCGTCTCTTGCCCGATTGCAACAGCCAAAGTGCTGTCGCAAAAGGGTAGGATTTTGATTGGGTGGAGTTCGGTGCGGGTTGTGACCTTGGAGGCGCGTCCCATGCGCTGTTTCAGGTGCATGGGACTCGGTCACACGCGCCCGCAGTGTCCCGCGTCGGCCGATAGGGGTGACCTGTGTTTCCGGTGTGGAGGCGCTGGACACAGGGTGGCCAACTGCGGAAGGTCAAGCCCACGCTGCGCGATATGCGCGGAGTCGGGCAGGCCCTCCGGGCATGTGATGGGAGGACGCAGCTGTATCCCCCCAAGGACGAAGGGCAAGGCCAACAGGACCCAGGCCAACCCTGTGGCAGCAAGCCAAGCCGCCCCGGAGGTCGTACGCCAAGCGACAAGTGAGGAGGTTGTGATGTCTGAATAAAATATGGATCAGTTCGGACACCACAACTTCCTACAGACGAATCTTAACCACTGCGCCCAGGCCCAAGACCTGCTCATGCAGGCTCTGGCGCAGTGGAAGATAGACGTGGCGGTAGCGGCGGAGCCGTATTATGTTCCTGCTTCCCATCCCTGTTGGGCTGGGGACTTGGACGGCTCCGTTGCCATAGTTGGGCGATCCGGCGGCGGCAGCCTGCCCCTCTCAGTTGAAGAGAGGGGTTCAGGATACGTGGTGGCAAAGTGGGGAGAGTATGCAGTTGTGGGCACATACTTCTCCCCCAACAAGACCGCAGCGGAGCTGGAGGTCTTTGTGGACCTCCTAGCGGCTGCGGTTGGGAGACAGGCGCCACGGCAGGTCCTCCTTCTCGGGGACCTGAACGCCAAGGCCCGAGATTGGGGCAACCCCTCCACTGACTCTCGCGGGGAGATAGTCAGGGAGTGGGCGGTTGCCACAGGACTGACCCTGCTAAATGTGGGGTCGGTCCACACGTGCGTGCGACACAACGGGGGGTCCGTGGTGGATCTATCGTTCGCCACCCCGTCCGTCGCCGCACGTGTGCGGGCCTGGAGGGTGTTGTCGGAGGTGGAGACTCTCTCGGACCACAAATATGTTAGGTTCGAGATCTCCACCTCCCACAACCAACAAGGGCCACGGCGTGTGGCAGCTTCATTCCCGCGCTGGGCTGTCAGCCGCCTCGACGCGGAATTGGCAAGGGAGGCGGCGATTGTCCAATCGTGGTGTGCTGCTCCCACGCACCGAGAGGTGGACGAAGCTGCCTGCTGCTTCCGCGAAGCGGTGACGGCCGTGTGCGACACGGCCATGCCGAGGTCCCGACGCCACTCTCACCGCCGCGAGGTCTACTGGTGGAGCTCGGACATCGCGGAGCTCTGGGCTGCCTGCGCGGAGGCACGGCGGCCTTACGGCCGTTGTAGGAGACGGCGTCACGGCCGGACCGACGAGCAGATGCCAGCCGCCGAGTTGGAGGTGGAGCGCCGGCTGTACGAGGCGTACCGCGTCGCCAAGCGGGGACTGCAGCTGGCGATCGCCATGGCCAAGTCGCAGGCTTATGGCGAAGCCCTGGCGAGCCTTGACAGGGATCCGTGGGGGCGTCCGTATAAGGCTGCCCGGAATAAGTTCCGGCACCAGACGCCCCCGGTTGCGGAGTCCATGGATTCCAGTCTCCTGGACAGGGTGTTGGGGGGGCTTTTCCCCAACAGAGACCCTAACCACACCCCTCCAACGATGGCCGTCTCCCTCATCGTCGAGGAGTTTGACGGGGCCTCCATCCCGCCTGTTTCAGAGGCGGAGATGGAGGTTGCAGTCCGCCGCCTGCGGGGTAAGAGGACGGCGCCTGGCCCGGACGGGATTCCGGGCCGGGTGTTGGGAATCGCCCTTAGGGAGATGGGTGATCGGCTTCGAGAATTGTTCAGCGCGTGCCTCACGTCTGGGCAATTCCCGAAGCTGTGGAAAGAGGGCAGGTTGTGCCTGTTGCAGAAGGAGGGACGTCCTGTCGACTCGCCTTCCGCATACAGGCCAATTGTACTGCTGGATGACACGGGTAAGCTGCTTGAGAGAGTGGTGGCTTCCCGGGTCATCCGGCATCTAGAGGGGACTGGGCCTGGGCTGTCTGAGGCCCAGTACGGGTTCAGGGCGGGGCGGTCCACAATGGACGCCCTGCTCTGGCTAAAGGGGTGGACGCAGGCAGCGGTCCGTGAGGGGGAAAGGGCGTTGGCTATCTCGCTCGACATAGCCAACGCCTTTAACAGCCTCCCTCACGCAACGATACAGGAGGCGCTCCGTTATCATGGAGTGCCCCTGTATCTGCGGAGGCTGATCGCCGACTATCTGGAGGACCGCGAGGTCCTTGTGCAAGGACGCGATGGTTTGAGGCGCCGTCGTGTCTCGTGTGGTGTTCCGCAGGGGTCGGTGTTGGGACCGCTCCTGTGGAACGTCGGCTACGACTGGGTGCTTCGCGGCACGCTTCCCGCAAGTGTGCGGGTTGCGTGCTACGCGGATGACACCCTAGTCGTGGCCAAGGGAAGGGACCTCGGGGAGGTGGTGCGGTCGGCCGAAGTGGGCACAACATTTGTGGTCGGCCGCATACGCGCCCTGGGGTTGGAGGTCGCCCTCTCCAAGACCGAGGCCCTACTGTTTCATGGGCCTCGAGGGGGACCTCCTCCAGGTATGCGGGTGTTACTGGACGGGGTCCCAGTCCGGGTTGGAACCCAGATGAAATATCTGGGTCTCATCTTGGACGGGAGGTGGACTTTTGGGGCCCACTTTGCCGGGCTGGCCCCAAGAGTCGTGAGGGCTGCCGCCTCTCTGGGAAGGCTGCTGCCGAACGTGGGCGGCCCAAGCGCCAACTGCCGACGGCTGTACTCCGGAGTCATCCGGAGTATGGCCATGTATGGGGCACCCGTCTGGGTGGACGCCCTCAGTCGTGGAAACAAAACCCTGCTGCGACGTCCGCAGCGGGTTGTAGCGACGAGGGCAATCCGTGGATACCGGACGGTGTCCTGGACGGCGGCATGCGTGCTGGCTGGTGATCCCCCCTGGGAGCTCCAAGCGGAGATCCTCGCCGAAGTTTACCACTTCGTGGCGGCGAGGAGATCCCGAGGAGAGCCTCCAGCGTGGGAGGAGGTCACACGCATGCGGAGGCAGGCGCAGGGCGCCCTGTTGCGGCGGTGGACGGAGGACCTGGCTCCACCGGTCCCTGGACAGTGGACGGTGGATGCGGTCAGGCCGGTCCTTCGGAAGTGGGTGAGGCGGCGGTTCGGGTCGCTGACCTTCCGATTGGTGCAGGTGCTTTCCGGGCATGGATGTTTCGGTAAGTACCTGCACCAAATCGCGAGACGGGAGGCGACCCCTGCCTGCCACGAGTGTGGAGCGCCAGAGGATACGGCGCTCCACACGCTGGGGGCGTGTGCCGCATGGAGCCCGCAGCGGCACACGCTTTCAGCGGTCATAGGGCGGGATCTCTCTCTGCCGAGCATGGTAAATGCCATGCTCGACAGTGAGAGATCGTGGCAGGCGGTGGTCTCCTTCTGCGAAGAAGTGATGACGCAGAAGGAGACCACGGAGCGGGCCAGGGAGGATGACGCCTCTTCTGACCCAATCCGGCGCAGACGTACGGGGGGAAGGAGGAGGCGGTTTGCCCGCCTCCTCCCCCCCCAATCATAGTGGGGTCACTGGCCGAAGGTCGGGGGACTTTCGGCCGGCTTGCACGACCCCACACGTCTGAGGGGTGGCCTTGGTGAGCGAGGCCACCCCTCCCAGTGCCGGGGCCTGGATGATTTCATCCGGGCCTACCGCCGGGGCAAGATAGTGATTGCTAGCGTGACCCTATCTTGCCCCATCTCGGCGGAGGACTGCTCACCCCAGGTTTTTAGTGGGTATACTGCCCTTCTGGCAGTGACTCCCACATAACCATCTCGCTCCCCCGGGCGATTTGGTATCCATAAAGGATTTTCCTGGGTCAAAAAAAAAAAAAAAAAAAAAGGTTAGGTTAGGTTAGGTTAGGTTAGGTTAGGTTAGGTTAGGTTAGGTTAGGTTAGGTTAGGTTTGGATAAATAAATTAATATTTTTAATTTTTTTTAATATAAATTCAAATAAAATATTTTTTATTTTTATTTTATTTTTTAGAACTATAATTTCAATTTCTTCAAATTCATGATTTGGGTGTTGAATTGGATTAGAAATTAATCTTATAAGATTTATCCCCCTAATTTCTAAATCTAATAATTTATTAGCCTCAGAAGCTTCTTTAAAATACTTTCTCACTCAATCAATTGCTTCAATTAATTTTTTATTTTATATTATTTTAAAATTAATTTGGGGTGCGGGTCGGAACACCTCCTCGTGGTGTACCCTGGGTATCGGCCGACAACTTTTCCTAGTTTACTGGGTTAAGTTGTCGACCGATAGCGAAGTTCCGACGTGAGGGGCTCCTCCGCGTGTCCCTCTGATATTTAGCAGAGGGCACAGTGTGACGGGGCAGGGCGGGCTCGGTGGTGGGAGCCGCCCGGTGGTGGGTCCGAGCATAATGCTCGGACTTAGTGGCGGGGCCGGTAAAGGCCGCATGAGGGCTGCTCGCATGATTTTGTCATGCGAGCCAGACGGTGGACGGTGTGCGAGTAGGGGTAGTTGCCCTTCGCACACCTGTCATTTGAGGGACAGAGGGTGTGGTGAGTTTGAGGAGAAGACGAGCCACACTCCTCTTAGGCTGTGGGTCCGACATGCTCGGGCCGAGTGGTGGGGCCGGAGACGGTCGAAGAGTGGGGTCTCGCATGCCACTGGCACTGGCATGCGAGTCGAACAGCGGACGGTGTGCGAGTAGGGGTATTTGCTCTTCGCACACCAGTCATCAGAGGGACAGAGGGTGTGGTAAGTTTGACGAGAAGACGAGCCACACTCCTCTGTCATTGTGGGGTAACTGTTGGAGAGTCGGGGGACTCTTCAACGGCTTGCACTACCCCACGAGACGGTTGAGGGGTGACCTTGGTGAGCAAGGTTATCCCTCCACAGCGGCAGAGGCCCATATGGGTCTGCCACCGGGGCAAGATGGTGAATGCCAGCGCGATCCTATCTTGCCCCACTACGGTGGATGACGGCTCACCCCAGGTTTTTAGTGCGGTATCCTGCCTTTTAGGCAGCGAGTCCCACATAATCATCTCGCTCCCCCGGGCGAGTTGGTATCCATAAAGGTTTTTCCTGGGTCAAAAAAAAAAAAAAAAAAAAAAAAAAAAAAGGTTAGGTTTGGACGGCGGCATGCGTACTGGCTGGTGATCCCCCCTGGGAGCTCCAAGCGGAGATCCTCGCCGAAGTTTACCACTTCGTGGCGGCGAGGAGATCCCGAGGAGAGCCTCCAGCGTGGGAGGAGGTCACACGCATGCGGAGGCAGGCGCAGGGCGCCCTGTTGCGGCGGTGGACGGAGGACCTGGCTCCACCGGTCCCTGGACAGTGGACGGTGGATGCGGTCGGGCCGGTCCTTCGGAAGTGGGTGAGGCGGCGGTTCGGGTCGCTGACCTTCCGATTGGTGCAGGTGCTTTCCGGGCATGGATGTTTCGGTAAGTACCTGCACCAAATCGCGAGACGGGAGGCGACCCCTGCCTGCCACGAGTGTGGAGCGCCAGAGGATACGGCGCTCCACACGCTGGGGGCGTGTGCCGCATGGAGCCCGCAGCGGCACACGCTTTCAGCGGTCATAGGGCGGGATCTCTCTCTGCCGAGCATGGTAAATGCCATGCTCGACAGTGAGAGATCGTGGCAGGCGGTGGTCTCCTTCTGCGAAGAGGTGATGACGCAGAAGGAGACCGCGGAGCGGGCCAGGGAGGACGACGCCTCTTCTGACCCGATCCGGCGCAGACGTACGGGGGGAAGGAGGAGGCGGTTTGCCCGCCTCCTCCCCCCCCAATCATAGTGGGGTCACTGGCCGAAGGTCGGGGGACTTTCGGCCGCCTTGCACGACCCCACACGTCTGAGGGGTGGCCTTGGTGAGCGAGGCCACCCCTCCCTGTGCCGGGGCCTGGATGTTTTCATCCGGGCCTACCGCCGGGGCAAGATAGTGATTGCTAGCGTGACCCTATCTTGCCCCATCTCGGCGGAGGACTGCTCACCCCAGGTTTTTAGTGGGTATACTGCCCTTCTGGCAGTGACTCCCACATAACCATCTCGCTCCCCCGGGCGATTTGGTATCCATAAAGGATTTTCCTGGGTCAAAAAAAAAAAAAAAAAAAAAAAAAAAAAAAAGGTTAGGTTAGGTTAGGTTAGGTTAGGTTAGGTTTTTTTTTTTTTTTTTTTTTATAAGTAAAACTTCAAGTCTACAGACTCTGTGGTCCGTACTCTTTTTGGATTTGTTTTTTATTCAAAGTGCAGTTTGTTTTATTTTTCATGTTATTACTCCATACATCAAGTTCTAAAGCTAGTGTTAGTTGCCTATTCTAAGTGAGTCCATAATAATTTTTTTTTTTTTTTTTTTTTTTTTTTTTTTTTTTTTTTTTTTTTTTTTTTTGTGTTATTGGTTTATTAACTATATATAACTATATATTAGTATTACGACATTCATTTGTAAAAACACTAAATTTTTTCCTTACAAGCTATTGTCCCGATGTCCCTGCCTCAGACTCCGCTGGCCTTGGTGTATTTAATAGAGATTTCACGATCTCTTCGTCTCTATTTTTAATGGCCATTTTCATGTTGTGGTCGATTATGTGCCGCTCACTGGCTTCGGTCGCCCGCCGCACGAACCTGCCTATGGCATCCGAGCTGTCGTCTGTGTAGTAGGTGCAACTGGCTGTGTGTCGCGACACTGCCACCACAGCATGGGGGACGCTGTTTCGGAGCTTAGTCGACCGTTCCCTCGTCTGTACTATGATCACCGATTCATAGTTCAGTCCCTGAGCTTCGTGTACGGTTAAGGTGCAGGACCCCGTTCCGGACCCGTATCCCTTGCTGATTAGGGAGGTTTTTTCCTCCTGTGTCAGCACTAGGAATAGGGTTTGCGGAGGGTCAGTTGGTATGTTTGCACCTGTATACCTTTTCAGCTTCAGGGAACGAATACGGGATCTTGACGAGTACATGCCCGGGTACACTTCGCTCAGAGCGTATGCCACGTCCATGGGGTTTCGGTGCGTGCAAAACATCTCCTGGCTGATGGATGCCAGTATAGCGGGACTGCTGTACCTTATGTCGAAGAGGTTCTCTCTTTCGACATAAGGCAGCTGGTTGACATCTCCCACGATGACGACTTCCTCCGCCCCCAACAACCGTGATGCCATTACTATTGCCCCGAAGTGGTTCATGAGAGCTTCGTCTATGAGCAGACGCTTTTCACTCCGCTCCATGAAACCATTGGCTAGTACGGAGGCCATGGTGCGCACTTTGGATTTGACTCCATCGCCTATGCGTTGCGCTACCTTGCCTCTCAGGTCTTTGGCTGCCTCGGTTGTTGTGGTGATTATGATGTCGTTGTCAGCGTCGAATTTGTCAACAATCCACGTTGTTTTGCCGCATCCAGGTACCCCGTTGATCCAGGTGACGTTTGGCATCGTCCAGGGCTGGCTTGCCGCTGCAGGTTCATGTGGTCCCGAGATGGTTTTCGCCATCTCGAGAATTTTCTCCTGCAGCATTATCTTTGTGCACCGGGCTGTTACGACAATGGGATCGTTAGGGGGAGTCAGGAATGTTAGTTTGCCCGTCCGCTGTGTTTCCCTTTCGTTCAGGGGAACGAAACCACCCGTCGAGCTGAACGCAGCCATATACTGTCCTGACATTTTTCCCTTGATGATTTGGGATTTGTCATTGTCGTATATGGCCGCTTCCGCCTCCACGAGTTGCACGTTCAACAACCCCTCGTTTTCCCAGCGATATGCTTGCAGGATGTTTTTGCAAGTTTTAAGGTTAACTTCCCTTGTTGCTTTTTCGATCGCCAGGAATTCGAGGAGTGCGTTGGTCGCGTTGTCCGTTGGTTTCGTTGGTGGTATGAAGCTGGGCGGGCTGACTTCCCCTTTGTCTGCTCTCGTCCTTTTGGGATGTTTCGTCTTTTCGGGTTCTGAGCGAGGTGATGTGAAGTCTCGGACAGCGGCTGCCTGTCGTTCCGCTATCCTGGAGGCTTTGTCTTTTTTGCTTTGGAAGACTGCGCTTATAACGTCCGTGAGAGCCCTTTTGCGTCCCGCTTGGCCAGCTGCTGCGGCCCGGTCTGCTCTCTTTCTCGCGATGGTTTTTCTGGCTTGGACTTTTTCCTGAAGACGCTTTGACCCTGTTTGTGTAATCGAGAGCGAGTGGAGATTTTCACTGGTGTTTGGGGTAGTGGTGGGGGTGGGTGCTTTGAGGTAACTTAGGTCTTCGCCTCTGTCCTCGTAAGCAACAACGTGGTGATGTGCTGAGGCTTTTATGCACCCGATGTGATCCCCCACTTCCCCTCTCTCGTACTCGACTACCATCGCGTCTACGCTGATTATGCGAGGTGTCAAAGCTTCTTCGTTGACCGCCTGTCCAATCTTTGAGAGCACCGCGTTTGCCAGTGAAAAAGGTGTTCTTGTGTCTTTGTCGATTAGTACGATCGTTTTGTTCTGTGATCGCACTAACCGACATTGGCATCCGGCTATTGTTGTTAATGCCAGCTCTTTGTACCTATTCCATTTCATGGTGGTCTTTGTGGTGCTCCCATTGAGAAGATTTGCTAGTCCGGGGGAAATTGCGACGCGGTTCTTTGCGTTTACGTTGCAGTAGCTGATACCAAGTCTTTCCGTGTTGTTGTCCATGAAAAGAGCCACTCCCCTTATACTGATGCCAGGCTCACCCCTCTCTCCGAGCTCCAATAACCGGTGTATTGGGGTTCGGTGTTGCGGGGCTCGCCGTTCATCGGGTGGGTTGTCGGTGATGGTGCTGGTGTTGGGTGGGATGGTGATTGGTGTGGGTCGTGTGGGTGTTAGGGTGCGGTGTCGTTTTGCTGCTATGGTGAACACTTTTTCGGCGTAGTTGAGGAAGTGGGTCCTGCTTCTCGGGTCTGCAATTATGGTTGACAGATTTTCTCTGGTGACATTTGAGTCTATCTGTGTCTCCAACTCATATTTTGCTGCCAGAAAGCGTGGACACTCCAGAACTACATGCCATATTGTTTCGCTGATTGTGGGATCGCATTCGCAACCTGGGCTTTCCAATAACCTGAACCTGTGCAGATACTCGGCTATCCCGCCACGCCCCGTCAAGACTTGCACTTGGGTGGGTGTCAACTTGGTCGTTCTAACTATTCGGTATGCCTTGTTGACATCCGGTAGGAATAGTTTGGTGACCCCACCTGTGCTTGAAGAGTCGTACCTGTCTTGCCATCTGCGTACCGTCTCTTCTCTGATCTTTCTCTTGACGTAGGATAACGGGATCTTGCCATAGTCCATGGTTGAGGTTGCATGCAGGGCCGCGGATTTGGCTAGCTCATCGGCTCTCTCGTTACCCGCGGTGCCTGCGTGCGCTCTCAGCCAGAATAGCCGTACTTGTCTCCCCTCTGCTTTCATTCCGCTTATGCACTCTTTGATCGTTTTTGTCAGGGGATGGGTCAATCTGGGGTTTGCCAGCAAGTCGAGCGACGATCTTGAGTCGCTCAGGATGTTAACTGTTTTGGCCTTGCTGGATTTCGCCGATTGTACCGCCCTGAAGAGTGCATAGAGTTCCGACTGGAATACTGTGCATGAGGGGTCCAGACTGAAGGTTGAGAAACATGATTCCTGGCCATCCTCCCACCATGTGAGGGCTGCGCCAACTTTTCCCTCAATTTTGCTACCGTCCGTGTAGATTTGTGGACCGGTAATTTGGTGGGAGTTCAGGGTTTCCTGGTTCATGTCCTCTAGGAGCTCGTACTCAGTTGTTTCGAGTGTCGAGGGGTGAGGTTGGTCGAGGTAGCTCACATTTTTCTCCAGTTCCCTTCCAGGTGGAATGTAGTCTGTAGACAAGCCTTTTTTCGCCATATACAGACTTGCGGCTTCCTGAATTCTCAGGTCTAGCGGCAAAGTTCCCGATAAGGCGAGTGCCGATGTGAGCGATACCGTGCGATACGCCTTGCAGATCTTCTGTGCGAAGCCCCTTTGCAGAGCTTCTAGACGATCTCTGATCATCTGAAGCTCTGTTGACTTGTACCACGCACTGGAGGCGTACATCACTATCGGCTCAATGACTGCGACATAGATGGTTCGGATTATTTCGGTGTTCAAGCCCCATGTGACTTTTGCTGCACATGCCAGTTGTTTGTATATTCCGGAGACTTTTCTGCAAGTTGAATTTACATGTGGGAGGAAATTCAACTTGCGGTCTATTATGAGGCCTAGGAGTTTCACCTCGTCGACGAGGTTCAGCCTGCAGCCCGACATGTGAATAACTGGGGGGTCGTAACGCAGTTTCTTCGTTATCAGCATCACGTTTGTTTTGTGCGCTGCGAAGTTTAACTTGTTCATTTTCCCCCAGTTTGCCACTGTTTCGAGTACTGAGTTTGCTGATTCCTCCAAGGCGCTGACTTCGTGTCCGGAAAATACGATAACCCCGTCGTCCGCGAAAGCTTGGCAGTATACTTCCTCGCCAGATAGTTTCTGCAACAGCGGATCTAGAATTATGTTCCAGAAAGTCGGTCCACCGATATAGCCTTGGACACATCCTTTCGTGGTACATCTCTCGCTTGTTGCTCTGGCATAGTTGACCACGATCTTTCGGTCACTAAGGTAGGAGTTGATTACTGCGTAAAGATTTTTTGGACATTTCTTGGTTATCAACTGGTGCTTCAGAGCTGGCCACCACGCGTTATCGAATGCGCCCTCTATGTCCAGTGAGACTATTATGACGATCTTTTTGTTGTTCACTTCAGATCGTATGTGTCCCAGCAGGTCATACAGGGCGTCCTCGGTGCCGCGCTGCGGCATGAAGCCGTACTGATTTGGACTAAGAGTGGGTAGTATGTGCCATTGAAGTCTACATATCAGGAGTTTTTCGACGATTTTTCCGAGGACTGAAAGCAAACCTATCGGTCGGTAGGACTTTGGGTGGGTATAGTCCTCCTTTCCCGGTTTCCTGAGGATCACGACATGTGCGATTTTCCACTGTTTGGGGAAGTGCGCGAGCGACAGGCATTTGTTCGCTATCGTCGTAAACACCTCCCTTTCACTGTGGATGGCCTTTGTGCATATATCGGCTGTCAATCCGTCCATTCCCGGGGCTTTCTTTGAATTCAGTGATCTCAACACTAATTCCAATTCTGCCCATTGGAATGGTGGATCGTCGTCCGACAGGCCTTCGATCTCCTCAGGTTGCTTATCTTGAGTCAGTTCTCGGATTAGCGTGTGGTGTGGGCTGTCAGTTGATACAGAATCGTCAGGATAGAACGTTTCCGCCAGAAGATTCGCCGACTGGACAGGGTGTAGTGTCTGTCCATCGGCGCCTCGAAGAAGCATGTCTTCTTGTCTTCTGGCCGTTTTCCTGATGACCCTGTATATCCCATCCCACAGGCTTTCCCCGTCTTGTGTTGTGCAAAACTCCTTCCAGCTCTTAGTCTCGGCCTCATTAGCTCTTTCGGCATAGGTCACTCGCGCGTCTTGGTATTCTTTTATGACCGCCTTTATTCGTGATGGAGCAGCGTTTTTGATACGTCTCTTTTTACGAAGAACGTCTTTCTTGAGGTTTTCAAGCTCTTTACACCACCACGGAGGTAGTGATGTTTCCCTCCTTGCGCCGATTTTCGGGATTAATTCATCACAGGTCTTGTGGATGATATCCGTGTAGGCGTCGATCATGGCTTCCAGATCCCTTCCGGACATGATATTCCGTATGGTGTCAGGGGTTATGTTGTTTTCTGCTAGCTTTGTCCTGAACAGCGTCTCGAAATCCTTCCACTTTGCCTTTTTGGTGTTGTACCTTCTTGTCGTGATGGGCTTTAGCGGCTGCAGGCGCCCTTTCAGACGTACTTCGAAGGTAATGGCATTGTGGTCTGAAGTGGTTAGATCTCGGTTTACTGTCCAGTTTTCGACCTTGTCTAGCAGTGACAAGCTACAAGCTGTGACGTCTACACAACTTGTATAGAGCCTGTCTCCCCTGTACTCCTCGAAGGTTGGAATATCTCCCGTGTTGAGGATCTGCAGTTCCATTTCGTTAAGGAGGGTATTATAGGCTTCTCCTCTGGCGTTCTCCGTTCTGCTGCCCCACCAGTGACTCCAGGCGTTCACGTCTCCGCCGACCAGGATGTTTTTGGTCGGCAGTTTCCCGCTCGCTGCCTTTATGCGATCCAAGTATGGCTCTATGTCTTCTTTCCCGTCCAGATAGACTGACAATACTCCTAGTTTCAGGTGGCCCGCCACCAGTAGCACAGCGACCTCCGTCTCCGTCACCAGCTGTGGGTCATGAATGACTTCCAGCCGATCGCCGAAGACGATGATCGCTGCCTTCACTGGTGTTTGACGGTTTAAGGTGCACTGGATGACTTGAGTGCCTGGGTTTTGTTTCAATACGCCACTTGCGCCAACGTATGGCTCCTGTACTAGGGCGATTGAAATACCTTTTGCCTTTGCCACCTGATGGAGTTCGTGGGTTGCTTTTTTGCACCGACGCAGGTTAACCTGGATGATTCGTAACCTGCTTGTGCCAGCATCTGGGAGGGTTGAGCCGTTTTGGTTGTTCTCTTGGTCGCCCTTAGCAGTAGTTGATGCGGGTTCGCGCTATTGCATCCCACTTTTGTTTTTCCATGCAGCTTGCGCTGAACGCATTATGTGCCGTGTCCGCTGCTGGACCGTGCGCCTTTGTGCAGTTCTTGCATTTTGGGGGTTTCCCCTCCTGCCTGTCCTTGCACTTCTCCCAGGAGTGTTTACCTCCGCAGTGGCTGCAGAGGTTGTCTTTCTCCTGGCAGATGGCCTTTGTGTGTCCGTAGCCAAGGCATTTAGTGCATTGGACCAGAGGGGATTGGTCATATACTGGCCGCCGTTGGAGTCCAATATATACCTTACCCTCCTCCACAAGGCGCTTGTGGATCTCCGGGGAGACCTCCAGCACCGGATGGCACTCCAGATTGTTCCTAGCCTGTTTCCTGTATTTCACCCGGATTGTGCTCTCCTTCGTTCCGACGCCTCGCAATATATGTTTGTTTTGAGATAGCAAATTCTCTACTATCGCTGCGTCGGAATGATATTTGAGCACATCCCTTATGATTACTAGGGGGTTCATGGCTCTTGCCACCTCCACCTTGAGGGTTTCGCTCCTCTGGACCTGCTGCTTTACGAGGTTCAGGTCTTCCCTCGTACCGCAGCTGAGGATGACTTTTTGGTTCCTAGCCTTTCTCACCCTGTCTATCCTGGCGCCTGTGGTCTTGGTGTCTATGGCGTCTCTTATCTTCTCAATTACATTTTCCCCGGTGTTTTTGGGGTCTGTTGAGGAGATAATGAGGGTGTGATTAGGCCTTAGACTGGGTGAGGGAGGCTTGGCAGCCATCTTGGCGTAGGTGGGTTTCGTCTCTGCCGATGCTCTTTGGTGTTGTTCGGTGTGAGCTGGGAGTGGCCGGTCCGTAGTGTTCAAGTCTGCCACTCCCTTCTGTATTGAGGCCAGTACTTGTTTCACTTCCTCCACCGCCATTTCTGTCTCGATATTCGGCACTGGAGGTGCCGGTTCTTTCGAGCACTTATCTTGCAGCGAGCGGAGGTCTGACCTCATTATCTCTATGTTTTCAGAGATCGGCTTGAGGTGGGGCTCTAGGTCCAGTGGAGGTTGGGGTGGTGGTGGGACGCACGTCGGTCTCTCAAGGACTTTTTTGATCAAGTTCCTTACTTCCTTGATCTCCCCCCTAAGCGCAGAGACTTCTGACGGCTCCGGGAGTTGGTGTTGGGCAGGGAGTTCTGGCACTGACGGTGGGGCTTTTATGTTTTCCCCGAGACTTTCCACTGTTCTCCGGAGGGCATCAAGTTGGTTAGAGATGCTTTTCGTGTGGGTGTCGAGCCTGTTTATGCCCGCCTCTATGTCGACCCACTGTTTGGCATCTGATACCTCCGGTTGGGCTTTCTCGTGGGAAATCCCGGCGCCCAGTGCTTCAATGGCCTTTTTTACTTCCTTTATCCCCCTGAAGGGTTCCTCGGTCTCGTAGCCTAGCCAGCTGCGTATGGCCTTGGTCTCCTCCAGGGTACCCGAGATGTCTTCCCTCGCTATTCTCACCTGTTCCGCCAAGCCCTGCTTTAGGGCTAGCATCTCCTTGGTGTGAGCTCTCTCGGCACTTAGAAGCTCCTGTGCGTGCCTCGAGAGAGCTCTCTCCAAGTTGAGCTTATGGCGGGCCCGTGAGTCAGCGAGGGACAACACCCGTTCATAAAGGCCTTGAAGGCATTCCAGTGTCGTGGCCTTGATATCCCGCCTTATGTTTCCCCCCTCTTCGATGGCATCCTTGCCCCGCTGCAAGAATTCGTTCGCCTCCCGGGTCTCCTCGCTCATACACGCTCCGGACATTCTTCTCCCCATCTGTGGAGACGAGATGAGGCTGTGTCTCCTACTTGGGTGAATGTCCGAGTTGACGGACGAGTTATCTCCATCCCCGAAGTCCGCCATGCTGGGTGTGGCGGAGCGCCTACTCAGCTCGGTTGCTGCCTCAAGATGTGCCGCGACGTGTTCCACCGAGGAGGAAGTAGAAACAGATCCCTCTGTTGCAGAGGTTTGTTTCTGCCTCCTCCTCGGTGGGTCCGCGGACCTGTCCTTGACGGCTGCATCGGACTTATCTTTGGGCGCGTCCGTGTTGCGGGGCGATGTCTTTCCGAGTTTCTCCGAAGCCAGCGACGTCGCCGCGGCGACCTTTGACAACACTTTCTCCCGAAGAGATCGTGACGTCTTAGGCTGTGCAGCGGAGTCTGAGGCCTTCTTTTGAACTCCAGACATGGTGTAGGGGGAGGGACAGAATACAACAGCAGAAGTCGAAAGAACAGCAAGGAAGGATGGCACAAATAAACACGTTAAAAGGTAGATTACTCTAAACAAGATTATTGACACAGGAAATGCAGTTTGTTTTGAAGAGGGACTTAATCTAAGAGATTAGTGTTCGCATCCAAAACGGACCAGTTTCCGCAAGTAGCACCTGCTCACAAGTTGACACATGCACCAGCCTCGCCTTCCTCAACCGTTGTTTGGGAAGATGACGACCCGGTACACAATGCCACCACTTGCCGAAACTTTTCCTGGTGAGCTTGACCGATGTGAATGCGATCACCAATCTTAGGAGATCTTAACTGCTAGCTTACTCTAACACAGTTGATACAGTTTAAGAGATTAATACAATTAGGAAATGCAGTTAGTTTAAAGAGGGACTTTATCTAAGAGATTAGTGTTCGCATCCAAATCGGACCAGTTTCCGCAAGCAGCACCTGCTCACAAGTTGACACATGCACCAGCCTCGCCTTCCTCAACCGTTGTTTGGGAAGATGACGACCCGGTACACAATGCCACCACTTGCCGAAACTTTTCCTGGTGAGCTTGACCGATGTGAATGCGATCACCAATTTTAGGAGAGCTTACCTCCTAGCTTATTCTAAACACAGTTAATACAGTTTAAGAGATTAAAACAATAAGTTTTTTTTTTTTTTTTTTTTTTTTTTTTTTTTTTTTTTTTTTTTTTTTTTAAATTTATGGACTCACTTGATGACTTTGTCCTTTGATGCTGGAGTAGGTAGGAGTAGGTAGAGTAGGTTAGGTTAGGTTAGGTTAGGTTAGGTTAGGTTAGGTTAGGTTAGGTTAGGTTAGGTTAGGTTAGGTTAGGTTAGGTTAGGTTAGGTTAGGTTAGGTTAGGTTAGGTTAGGTTAGGTTAGGTTAGGTTAGGTTAGGTTAGGTTAGGTTAGGTTAGGTTAGGTTAGGTTAGGTTAGGTTAGGTTAGGTTAGGTTAGGTTAGGTTAGGTTAGGTTAGGTTAGGTTAGGTTAGGTTAGGTTTTTTTTTTTTTTTTTTTTTTTTTTTTTTTTTTTTTTTTTTTTTAAACGTGATTCCTCTCTGACATTCAAAAAGTCAGAGTCCTTAGTACGAGTGAATGATACTTGGATTGCTGTTAACATTATTATATTGGGTTATGGGTTTGTTTGGTTATTTTCTTATTTGAGTTTAACATTTTTTATTTTACTATTTTAACTGTTATTTTGAATCTAGTTTATTTTAATCTTTTTCTATGTACGTTGCTTATATGTGTTGCGAATTTCTTTTCGTATGTTATGTACATATATCTTATAATATATATTTAACATACTTTACTTTTCCTGTTTATTTCGTTTAGTTACTTTTGTTATAATTTTTGTACAATAATCTAAAAATTTTGTTCTTTGTTCAGTGTTTATCATGATTTTATTTGAATTGTGAATCGTTATTTCAATATTTATCTTTTGTTCTAGGTTAAATCGATCTAGGCCAAATACGGGGCAATCAAATATTATGTGTGTGACAGACTGGCCAACGCCGGGCTCACATATGCACGATGGGTCCTCCTTACACTTAAAGCGATTTAAGTATTCGGAGAACCCACCGTGCCCTGTTAGTGCCTGGGTGATAACACCTGTTATAGGGATCTTATTTACTATGCTGTACGCCTGCACAGCATCGGGAAAGAACAGCTTTGTGACATTGGCAGTCTCGCCTGTTTGATACCTTTTGTTCCATTCTTCAAGCGTATTATTGCGAATCAGTCGTTTGGTGAATGAAACCGGGCACAGGTCGTAATCTGGCTTCTTCTTGGTCTTCAAAGCAGCATCCTTGGCGAGTGCATCGGCGCGTTCATTGCCCTCTAAACCTGCATGGGCTTTGATCCAAAATAGTGACACATGCTTATTTTGGTTTTTAGCATCCAGCAGGTTTTTTCGAGTTTCTGCAGCCAGGGGGTGAGTTGTAGAATAATTTGTAACCGTCTCCAGTGCAGACTTGGAGTCGCTGTAAATGCCAAAGCTCATCTCAGCGCGCCTGACTATTTCCTTCGAGGCTTTCCATATGGCCAGAAGTTCGGCCTGATAGACGGTGCAGTAGGTGGCGAGTTTTAATTTGAGGGACTTCGTTTCGGCGTTGCCGGTCCATATGGATAGCGCTGCTCCAACTTGGCCCTCAATTTTGCTGCCATCGGTGAATATCCTGACTGCCTGTGTGTTGTGATCTTCTACATTTTGTCCGTCTACCAGGTTCAAGAACTTAAGGCACATATGTTCTGCCGGGTGGGGCGCGTCAGTGAACGGTAACCTTTTCTCTATTTGTCTGTCTAGTATTGGCTGCGATATGCCCCTCTTAGCCTCGTATAGGGCGGCTGCCTCTTGAATTCGGAGGTCTAGTGGTAATATCCCAGCCAATACTAGGGCAGAGTTTAGGGAGACCGTTCGATAGGCTTTGGTGAGCTTTTGTGCAAATCCACGCTGGACCGAGTTCAACTGCTTCCTCACCCCGAGTTTTGTGGCTGCTGGCGCCCATGCACTCGCCGCGTACAGCAAAACTGGTTCTACAGTCGCCACATATATAGTGCGTATTATGTCAGGTTTGAGACCCCAGCTAATCCTGGCGGCTCTCGATAGATGCTTGTAGATGTTAACTGCTTTTTTGCATATGTTGGACACATGGCTATTGAACGTCATTTTTGCATCTATCGTGAGCCCCAGGATTTTTATCTCACTGGACATGCCAATGTCGACCCCGCCCATCTTTAGGAGTGGAGTGTCAAATTTCAGTTTCCTTGTCATCACCATCGCTTTCGTTTTATGTGGCGCGAATTTCAACTTATTTTTGACACCCCACTCCCTTACATGTTCGAGAGCGGCATTGGCCTGTCGTTGCACTTCAAGGGCCGTATTGCCATCAAAGACCAAGACCACGTCATCGGCAAAAGCTTGGCAGTAATATTGCTGCTCCCCAAGTCCCTTAAGTAGTGGATCCAGGAGGAGATTCCAAAGGATCGGACCACCAATAGAGCCCTGAACGCAGCCCTTATTGGTGGTCTTAGAAATCTCCCGCCCAGCGTACCTCACGTTAACCGTCCTGTCGGTGAGGTAACTATCCACCACCTTCCGGATGTTACAGGGACACTCTTCCTCTGCCAGCCTGACCTTTATTGCAGGCCACCAAGCGTTGTCGAAGGCTCCCTCTATGTCCAGCGACACTATCGTGACCAATCGTTTCCTGTCTAGGTTTTGACGCACGTGTCGTATTAGGTCATAAAGGGAGTCTTCGGTACTTCTTTGGGGCATAAAGCCATACTGGCGAGTACTTAGTTTGGGGAGCAGGTGCCATTTTATGCGACTGATAATCATTTTTTCATATATTTTGCCGATGACGGGTAACAGGCCTATTGGTCTGTACGACTTAGGGTTTGTGTAATCATCCCTTGCAGGCTTTCTCAGGACAACCACTGTGGCTATTTTCCAGATTTGTGTTATTGGTTTATTAACTATATATAACTATATATAAGTATTACGACATTCATTTGTAAAAACACTAAATTTTTTTTTTTTTTTTTTTTTTTTTTTTTTTCCTTACAAGCTATTGTCCCGATGTCCCTGCCTCAGACTCCGCTGGCCTTGGTTAGGTTAGGTTAGGTTAGGTTAGGTTAGGTTAGGTTAGGTTAGGTTAGGTTAGGTTAGGTTAGGTTAGGTTAGGTTAGGTTGGGGTGCGGGTCGGAACACCTCCTCGTGGTGCACCCTGGGTGTCGGTCGACAACTTTCCTTTTGTTTGGTTAAGTTGTCCACCGATAGCGAAGTTCCGTCACGGTAGGGGCCTGGCAGGTAGGTCAGGGAGGCCTAGGTAGGTCTGGTAGGTCTGGTAGGTGAGGTAGGTAAGGTAGGCAGGGTAGATGAGGTAGGTAGGGTAGGTGAGTTAGGTTGGGTAGGTGAGGTAGGTAGGATAGGTTGGATAGGTTAGATAGGCTAGGTAGCTTAGGTAGGCCAGGTAGGTCATGTCAGGCCAGGTAGGTCAGGTAGGACAGGTCAGGTCCGATCTTGTCTGGCCAGTTCAGGTCAGATTAGATCGGGTCAGAAGGAGGGTTTCGTTGGCGTTCATACATCGAGTAGCTTCAACGCAAGCCTCAGTAGGTGGCTTAGTCGAAATCCTGGACTGTCCAGGTATCGGCGAGGTCAGTCGGGAGTTGGGCATCTATTTTTGGGTGCGGGGCTCGGTCGGCGTCTCAGTCATATACTGAGTAGCGGCGATGCGAGTCGAGGGCGGCGGATTTTGCTGGATGTTACCATTCACCCAGTTGGATAGGCATATTTGTCACCGTCGGCCAACTCGCCGGAAGGTGAGGGGCTTGCCTTAAGTGGCTGGTCTGAGTGGAGAAAACCACAATAAAAATCCTCAAAGTCTCAGGTGTCGACTTATCCGCCTTGGGGCGCCCTTTGTGGGTGGTTAAGGAGTTCTTTAGCCCGTTAGAGGTCAACCACAGATATCACCCGACCTCTGTGTGTATATAGGGTTACCTGGGTACAGGGGTCTCTGCCCAGGTGGACTATTTATTTCCCCCATACTCGTGGGAACAACTATGTATAAAAACAAACCAAAAACCAATTTAGATGTAAGGGAGGCGCTTTGCGCGAATGAGAGGGGGTCGACTAATGAGGATTTGATTGCCGAAGCCTCATTGGTTAACCTGTCGGAGTCTGACTCTGATATGAGTTGTCAGACGGCGGTGTCTCAAACTTCCGGGGCATCAGCGTCTGTACAGCGGCGAAAACGCCAGAGGAGTGCGGAGGAGGATTTTTCAGATAGTGAATCACCGTCACAAAAATCTACTCCCACTCGGCGTTTACGCGGGCGTCCGCCCACTACAGGGCAGTACGTCGGTTTGGCAAAAGCCAAGGAGCTTTTGAATGAAGAAAAAGAGAGGGCGTTGCAACTCCAGGCTGAAGAGGAATTGGCTGACGAGTTGCGACGAAAGAGGGAGGCATCCATTGCCTTTTTCAAAAAGACGTCGTCGAACCCGGATGTTGAAGGGCACGACATCGTACGATTAGAGAGATTGGTCTTAGACTCTGTGGATACTGTGACGATGGTGGCCACAAAGTCTAAGCACCTAAAAGGTACTTTTGTGCACTCTCTTAAAGAGGCTGCTAGGGTCATTAAAGATTCTTTTAAAGAACTTCAGACCCGAACAATGTCTGAGGAAATGGCCATGTTAATGGCTGCAAACCGGAAGCTCACGTCGGAGCTCAAAGAGCTTCGTCGTGAGTTAGAAGAGTTGCGTACTGCTAGAGCGTGTCCAGCAGCGACTCCACCACCACTGGCTTCAGTACCAGCTCTGGAGGACGTCGTGAGAACCGTAATGGTTCAGGTCGGTACCATGATATCGGCTCGTTTCGATGGAATCGAAAATCGGCTGCTTCCGGAAAAGCGCTTGAGGCCACCTCTCGCAGCTGACCGGAAGAAAGAATTGGCTTCGGCAGCGAATGTGGCTACGCCTGGACCTTCAGGCGCTGCTACACGTGCTTCTACCCTCTCTCGAGTCCCTGAGCTGAAGGCAAAAGCTAATAATCAGAGAGAAAAACAGGACAAAGCGAGGAAAGGTATATTCGACCTGCCAAATTCTTCCGAGTCGGTGGTTCGACCTTCACCTACAGAGCCGGTATCGTGGACCGTTGTCGACCGTGGCTCCAAAAGACGTGCCAAAAAGGCAGCATGGGATGAGGCACCGAGATCAACTGCACCTGTGCAGTCTCGAGTCTCAAAGCCGCCAGTTACGGCAAAAGCAAAGGCTCCTAAACGCCGGCTCCCTCGTACTGCAGCAGTGGTCATCACGCTGCAGCCAGGGGCAGCGGAAAAAGGCGTTACCTATGCTAAAGTTCTCGCCGAAGCGAAGAGTCGCATCAATCTTGGGGCCATCGGGGTGCCACCTTTAAGGATTCGCACTGCTGTTACCGGCGCCAGAATCCTTGAGGTGCCGGGTGCCGAAAAGGCGGAAAAAGCTGACGTGTTAGCTGAAAAGCTTAAAGAAATCTTTGGTGGGACAGAAGATGTCCGGGTCTCGAGGCCGATCACCAATGTGGAATTGCGAGTGAACGGTTTGGACGACTCGGTTGGACCAGAGCAACTCCAAGAGGCAGTTGCAAACGAGGGAGATTGTTCTGCGCTAGCAGTAAGCGTTGGTGACATTAGGAAGGGCCCAAGAGGCATGGGTACTGCCATTGTTCGATGTCCTGTAAAGGCTGCCAACAAAATAGTGGGAAAAGGAAAAGGTCTCCAAGTAGGCTGGGTAGTGGTACAGGTTCGCATTTTGGATGCGAGACCTCTTCGCTGCTACCGGTGCCTTGCGCAGGGTCATGTTAGGGCCCAATGCAAGTCAGAAATTGACCGCAGTGATGACTGCCATCGCTGTGGTCAGAAGGGCCACAAGTCCAACACGTGTACCGCTGCTCCACACTGCACCCTCTGTGCAGCGTTAGGAAAACCGGCGGCACATCTCTCCGGGGGCAAGGCATGCACCAAGCCCCCGACCCAAAAAGAGCTGCGTCGAAAGAAAGCTGTGACTGAGGCTAAGGCCAAGACGCAGTTGACAGGCTCTGAGGCAGAGCAGGCGGTACATATGGAAGAGGTATAGTATGGCCCTTAAATTTCTTCAGGCAAATCTTAACCACTCCGCTCGTGCTCAGGATCTCCTCCTGCAGTGCCTGGCGGAGCGGTTAATTCACGTAGCTGTGGTTGCGGAGCCATATTTTATCCCACCACGTTGCGATTGGATCGCGGACCGGGATGGACTTGTGGCAATTACGACACAATCACCGGCCCGCTCTCCTTCTCTAGAAAATGTGGTAAGAGGAAGGGGATATGTCAGTGCTGTCATCGGCGAAACAGTTGTTGTGGGGACATATTTCTCGCCAAATAGGGTCCTCGCTGAGTTTGAAATATTCCTTGGTCAAGTGGGTACCCTAGTAAGTCAATGTCGCCCCCGATCTGTCATTGTTGTTGGAGATCTCAATGCCAAGTCTACGACATGGGGGTCTTCGATGACTGATGCCAGGGGTAGGACAGTTGAAGAATGGCTGGCGGAAATAGGTCTTTGCGTCCTGAATCGGGGATCAACGGACACGTGCGTGCGGCGATCGGGTGGGTCAGTGATTGATGTCACTTTTGCCACACCAGAGCTCGCAAGGCGCGTTCGGGACTGGGTAGTGCTGGTAGATGAAGAAACTCTTTCTGATCACAGATATATTCAGTTTGTAGTTTCAGCATCGTCCGTAAACCACGATAGGCAGGCAGCGTCAACATTCGGTCCGCGCTGGGCCCTTAAAGGCTTAGATTTAGAGCTACTACAAGAGGCTTCGATCGTTCAGGCCTGGAACGATTCCCCAACTGAGTCGGTAACCTTGGACGAGCAGGCTGACAGTTTGTGCGAGGCAATGACCCACATTTGTGATGCAGCCATGCCTCGCGTACGAACAAATCCAACAAAACGCCAGATGTACTGGTGGTCGGAGGAGATCGCAGATTTGCGCCGGCAGTGCATAGCGAGGCGCCGACGCTACCAGCGCTACCGGAGAAGAAGACGTCAGGAGACTGAGCAGTCCAACGTGCTATACGCTGCGTATAGAGAATCGGCAATAGCTCTCCGAACAGCGATCACTGAGTCGAAAGCTCAAGCCTGGAGAGATCTGTTGGCGACTCTTGAGCTAGATCCATGGGGGCGACCATACAAAATGGTAAGGCAGAAATTGCGCCCATGGACACCTCCAGTCACCAACATTCTGCAGCCGCAGGTCCTCCAGCGGGTAGTTGAGGGACTGTTCCCTGCTAGTCCGGGGCCCAATTTCATACCTCCCAATGTTTACGCCACGCAGTCGCAGGCCGATGCTGAGGAGGTGGAGGTCACCGATATTAGCGAGGGAGAGTTGGGTGCAGCAGTCCTAAGGATGCGAGCTAAAAACACGGCACCAGGCCCAGACGGAATACATGGTCGCGCGTGGGTCCTTGCCTTGGATGTTCTGGAACCCCGTCTGAGGGCGCTGTTCGACCGCTGTTTGCGGGAGGCGAGGTTTCCGAAAAGGTGGAAGGGTGGTCGCCTTGTCCTCCTGCGAAAAGAGGGACGGCCAGCGGATGCTCCGTCGGGATATCGACCAATAGTGCTACTTGATGAGGCGGGCAAGCTTTTGGAGCGTGTGGTCGCTGCCCGCCTTATCAAGCACTTGGAGAGCGTAGGACCTGATCTGGCCGTTACTCAGTTCGGGTTTCGCAGAGGTCGATCTACAATAGATGCGGTCACTTGCGTCCGGAATCTCTCCGAGGAAGCATGCTCTAGTGGAGGGGTAATGTTGGCGGTGTCATTGGACATTGCCAATGCCTTTAACTCCCTTCCCTGGAGCACAATTTTGGCTGCATTGAGGTACCACAGAATACCTCATTATCTCCAACGCCTAGTTGCGGACTATCTTTCCGAAAGAGAAGTAGTTTATCCAACAACGACGGGAGAAGGCCGGAGCCCCATGACTCGCGGCGTCCCACAGGGATCCGCTTTAGGGCCCCTGCTGTGGAATGTTGGATACGATTGGGTTCTGCGATGCGCTAACCTTCGTGGCGTTGGCATCGTTTGTTATGCTGACGACACTTTGGTTACCGCCCGAGGGCAAACTTTTAGAGATGCGAAGATCTTGGCCACTGCGGGAGTAGCAGCGGTGGTGACCAGGATCCGGCAGTTGGGACTGGAGGTGGCGCTCCACAAATCTGAGGCTATTTGCTTTCATGGTCCTCGGAGGGCACCGCCTGCAGACTCGAACATCGTTGTTGGAGGGACCTCTATTGCTGTTAAGTCGACGCTTAAATATCTCGGAATCTTACTTGACAGCAGATGGAGGTTTGGGGAGCACCTCCGGCACCTTACTCCCAAGCTTGTGGGAACTGCTGCTGCGCTGAGCCGTCTACTCCCGAATCTCGGGGGAGGGGATGCGAGTTGCCGCCGCCTTTACATGGCGGTAGTTCGCTCAATGGCTCTCTACGGGGCACCAATATGGGCTGGATCCCTTGACCAACGGGAGATCGCTCTGCTCCATAGAGCCCAGAGGGTGATGGCCGTTAGAGTGTGCAGAGGGTATCGTACACTCTCACACGAGGTGGCCTGTGTTCTTGCTGGGTCACTGCCGTGGGATTTGGAGGCGGGAGTTTTGTCCTCCATCTTTTGGCGCAGAACGCGAGCCCGTCAAGAGGACCTTCGTCCTTTGCCGGAAGAGGTGGTTCGATGGCGAAGGAACGCTAAGCGAGCTGCAATGTCGACATGGAGTGATCGGCTTCTAACAGGCCCTGCACCGAGGGATGCTGGAGCATGCCGGTTTCTCGAGGCGGTTCAGCCCGTACTCGGTAAATGGGTTCGGCGAAAACATGGAGCGTTAACCTTTCGCTTGACGCAGATCCTCTCGGGGCACGGATGCTTCGGGAGGTACCTTTGCAACATAGCGCGGAAAGAGGTGAATCCGATTTGTCACCAGTGCGGCTGCGTGGAAGACACCGCACAGCACGCACTGGAGACATGTCCTGGAGGTGAGGAACAACGGACATCCCTGGTT
The DNA here is from genome assembly GCA_954871355.1 of Cabera pusaria. Taxonomy (NCBI): domain Eukaryota; kingdom Metazoa; phylum Arthropoda; class Insecta; order Lepidoptera; family Geometridae; genus Cabera; species Cabera pusaria. The sequence continues at coordinate 15,071 of CATOZX010000019.1, read as the reverse complement.
GCAGTTATGGGAACGGACCTCTCGTTGTCGACTATCTTAGTAAAGATGGTGGACGACGAGAGTTCATGGGAGGCGATGGTCTCTTTCTGCGAAATAATTGTTTCGCAGAGAGAGTCCGAGGAGCGGGAGAGAGAGACTAATCCTGATTCTCATCCCCTCCGGAGAGCGCGGGTACGGAGACGGGCTAATTTAGCCCGCTCACAGTCTCCACTTGGTGGGCTTGGGACGTCGGATGTGGGGATGCCCGACGCTCTACGGAGCGGGGTTCAGGAATGAGGCCCCATAAGTTGGTGATGTACCGTATGTTCCGGTGCATCGATCGAGACGAATGGGAGAGTAAGTCTCTCTCCCCGAGAAGGGTCCATCGATCCATAACGATGGACATCGGCGAAGGCGGAGTTGCGGAGAATGCGAAAGCGGGCCCGACACTCCGCTTAAGTTGCTTCAGAAGGAACATCGTGTGGTTTTTAGTCGGTAGTGGTGCCATTGGGTGCTTAGTCCGACATATCTCGCCTACCGCACCCTTGGTTGGCGGGAATGCGTAAATGCATTTTCCACACGTAAAAAAAAAAAAAAAAAAAAAAAAAAAAAAGGTTAGGTTAGGTTAGGTTAGGTTGGGGTGCGGGTCGGAACACCTCCTCGTGGTGCACCCTGGGTGTCGGTCGACAACTTTCCTTTTGTTTGGTTAAGTTGTCCACCGATAGCGAAGTTCCGTCACGGTAGGGGCCTGGCAGGTAGGTCAGGTAGGCCTAGGTAGGTCTGGTAGGTCTGGTAGGTGAGGTAGGCTGGGTAGGTCAGGTAGGCAGGGTAGGTGAGGTAGGTAGGGTAGGTGAGTTAGGTTGGGTAGGTGAGGTAGGTTGGATAGGTTGGATAGGTTAGGTAGGCCAGGTAGGTCATGTCAGGCCAGGTAGGTCAGGTAGGACAGCTCAGGTCCGATCTTGTCTGGCCAGGTCAGGTCAGATTAGATTGGGTCAGGAAGAGGGTTTTGTTGGCGGTCATACGTTGAGTAGCTTCAACGCAAGCCTCAGTAGGTGACTTAGTCGATATCCTGGACTGTACAGGTATCGGCGGGGTCAGTCGGGAGTTGGGCAGCTATTTTTGGGTGCGGGGCTCGTTCGGCGTCTCAGTCATATACTGAGTAGCGGCGATGCGAGTCGAGGGCGGCGGATTTTGCTGGATGTTACCTTACACCCAGTTAGATAGGCATATTTGTCACCGTCGGCCAACTCGCCGGAAGGTGAGCGGCTTGCCTTAAGTGGCTGGTCTGAGTGGAGAAAACCACAATAAAAATCCTCAAAGTCTCAGGTGTCGACTTATCCGCCTTGGGGCGCCCTCTGTGGGTGGTTAAGGAGTTCTTTAGCCCGTTAGAGGTCAACCACAGATATCACCCGACCTCTGTGTGTATATAGGGTTACCTGGGTACAGGGGTCTCTGCTCAGGTGGACTATTTATTTCCCCCATACTCGTGGGAACAATTATGTATAAAAACCAAACAAAAACCAATTTAGATGTAAGGGAGGCGCTTTGCGCAAATGAGAGGGGGTCGACTAATGAGGATTTGATTGCCGAAGCCTCATTGGTTAACCTGTCGGAGTCTGACTCCGACATGAGTTGTCAGACGGCGGTGTCTCGAATTTCCGGGGCATCAGCGTCTGGACAGCGGCGAAAACGCCAGAGGAGTGCGGAGGAGGATTTTTCAGATGGTGAATCACCGTCACAAAAATCCACTCCGACTCGGCGTTTACGCGGGCGTCCGCCCACTACAGGGCAGTACGTCGGTTTGGCGAAAGCCAAGGAGCTTTTGAATGAAGAAAAAGAGAGGGCGTTGCAACTCCAGGCTGAGGAGGAATTGGCTGACGAGTTGCGACGAAAGAGGGAGGCATCCATAGCCTTTTTCAAAAAGACGTCGTCGAACCCGGATGTTGAAGGGCACGACATCGTACGATTAGAGAGGTTGGTCTTAGACTCTGTGGATACTGTGACGATGGTGGCTACAAAGTCTAAGCACCTAAAAGGTACTTTTGTGCACTCTCTTAAAGAGGCCGCTAGGGTCATTAAAGATTCTTTTAAAGAACTTCAGACCCGAACAATGTCTGAGGAAATGGCCATGTTGGTGGCTGCAAACCGGAAGCTCACGTCGGAGCTCAAAGAGCTTCGTCGTGAGTTAGAAGAGTTACGTTCTGCTAGAGCGCATCAAGCAGTGACTCCACCACCACTGACTTCAGTACCAGCTCTGGAGGACGTCGTGAGATCGGTCATGGTTCAGGTCGGTACCATGATATCGGCTCGTTTCGATGGAATCGAGAATCGGCTGCTTCCGGAAAAGCGCTTGAGGCCACCTCTCGCAGCTGACCGGAAGAAGGAATTGGCTTCGGCAGCGGATGTGGCTACGCCTGGACCTTCAGGCGCTGCTACACGTGCTTCTACCCCTCCTCGAGTCCCTGAGCTGAAGGTAAAAGCTAATAATCAGAGGGAAAAAAAGGACAAAGCGAGGAAAGGTGTAGCCGACCTGCCCAATTCTTCCAAATCGGTGGTTAGACTTTCACCTACAGAGCCGGTATCGTGGACCGTAGTTGACCGTGGCTCTCAAAGACGTGCCAAAAAGGCAGCACGGGATGAGGCACCGAGATCAACTGCACCTGTGCAGTCTCGAGCCTCAAAGCCGCCAGTTCTGGGAAAAGCAAAGGGACCTAAACGCCGGCTCCCTCGTACTGCAGCAGTGGTCATCACGCTGCAGCCAGGGGCAACGGAAAAAGGCGTTACCTATGCTAAAGTTCTCGCTGAAGCGAAGAGTCGCATCAATCTTGGGGCCATCGGGGTGCCACCTTTAAGGATTCGCACTGCTGTTACCGGCGCCAGAATCCTTGAGGTGCCGGGTGCTGAAAAGGCGGAAAAAGCTGATGTGTTAGCCGAAAAGCTTAAAGAAGTCTTTGGTGGGACAGAAGATGTCCGGGTCTCGAGGCCGATCACCAATGTGGAATTGCGAGTGAGCGGTTTGGACGACTCGGTTGGACCAGAGCAACTCCAAGAGGCAGTTGCAAATGAGGGAGATTGTTCTGCGCTAGCAGTAAGCGTTGGTGACATTAGGAAGGGCCCAAGAGGCATGGGTACTGCCATTGTTCGATGTCCTGTTAAGGCTGCCAACAAAATAATGGGAAAAGGAAAAAGTCTCCAAGTAGGCTGGGTAGTGGTGCAGGTTCGCGTTTTGGATGCGAGACCACTTCGCTGCTACAGATGCCTTGCGCAGGGTCATGTTAGGGCCCAGTGCAAGTCGGAAATTGACCGCAGTGACGACTGCCATCGCTGTGGTCAGAAGGGCCACAAGTCCAACACGTGTACCGCCGCTCCACACTGCACCCTCTGTGCAGCGTTAGGAAAACCGGCGGCACATCTCTCCGGGGGCAAGGCATGCACCAAGCCCCCGACTCAAAAAGAGCTGCGCCGAAAGAAGGCTGCGACTGAGGCTAAGGCCAAGACGCAGTTGTCAGGCTCTGAATCAGAGCAGCCGGTACATATGGAAGAGGTATAGTATGGCCCTTAAATTTCTCCAGGCAAATATTAACCACTCCGCTCGTGCGCAGGATCTCCTCCTGCAGTGCCTGGCGGAGCGGTTAATTCACGTAGCTGTGGTTGCGGAGCCATATTTTATCCCACCACGTTGCGATTGGATCGCAGACCGGGATGGACTTGTGGCAATCACGACACAATCACCGGCCCGCTCTCCTTCTCTAGAAAATGTTATAAGAGGAAGGGGATATGTCAGCGCTGTCATCGGCGAAACAGTTGTTGTGGGGACATATTTCTCGCCAAATAGGGTCCTCGCTGAGTTTGAAGTATTCCTTGGTCAAGTGGGTACTCTAGTAAGTCAATGTCGCCCCCGATCTGTCATTGTCGTTGGAGATCTCAATGCCAAGTCTACGACATGGGGGTCTTCAACGACTGATGCCAGGGGTAGGATAGTTGAAGAATGGCTGGCGGAAATAGGTCTTTGCGTCCTCAATCGGGGATCAACGGACACGTGCATGCGGCGATCGGGTGGGTCAGTGATTGATGTCACTTTTGCTACACCAGAGCTCGCAAGGCGCGTTCGGGGCTGGGTAGTGCTGGTGGATGAAGAAACTCTTTCTGATCACAGATATATTCAGTTTGTAGTTTCAGCATCGTCCGCAAACCACGATAGGCAGCCAGCGTCAACATTCGGTCCGCGCTGGGCCCTTAAAGGTTTAGATTTGGAGCTACTACAAGAGGCTTCGATCGTTCAGGCCTGGAACGATTCCCCAACTGAGTCGGTAACCTTGGACGAGCAGGCTGACAGTTTGTGCGAGGTAATGACCCACATTTGTGATGCAGCCATGCCTCGCGTACGAACAAATCCAACAAAACGCCAGATGTACTGGTGGTCGGCGGAGATCGCAGATTTGCGCCGGCAGTGCATAGCGAGGCGCCGACGCTACCAGCGCTACCGGAGAAGAAGACGTCAGGAGACTGAGCAGTCCAACGTGCTATACGCTGCGTATAGAGAATCGGCAATAGCTCTCCGAACAGCGATTACTGAGTCGAAAGCTCAAGCCTGGAGAGATCTGTTGGCGACTCTTGAGCTAGATCCATGGGGGCGACCATACAAGATGGTAAGGCAGAAATTGCGCCCATGGACACCTCCAGTCACCAACATTCTGCAGCCGCAGGTCCTCCAGCGGGTAGTTGAGGGACTGTTCCCTGCTAGTCCGGGGCCCAATTTCATACCTCCCAATGTTTACGCCACGCAGTCGCAGGCCGATGCTGAGGAGGTGGAGGTCACCGATATTAGCGAGGGAGAGTTGGGTGCAGCAGTCCTAAGGATGCGAGCTAAAAACACGGCACCAGGCCCAGACGGAATACATGGTCGCGCGTGGGTCCTTGCCTTGGATGTTCTGGAACCCCGTCTGAGGGCGCTGTTCGACCGCTGTTTGCGGGAGGCGAGGTTTCCGAAAAGGTGGAAGGGTGGTCGCCTTGTCCTCCTGCGAAAAGAGGGACGGCCAGCGGATGCTCCGTCGGGATATCGACCAATAGTGCTGCTTGATGAGGCGGGCAAGCTTTTGGAGCGTGTGGTCGCTGCCCGCCTTATCAAGCACTTGGAGAGCGTAGGACCTGATCTGGCCGTTACTCAGTTCGGGTTTCGCAGAGGTCGATCTACAATAGATGCGGTCACTTGCGTCCGGAATCTCTCCGAGGAAGCATGCTCTAGTGGAGGGGTAATGTTGGCGGTGTCATTGGACATTGCCAATGCCTTTAACTCCCTTCCCTGGAGCACAATTTTGGCTGCATTGAGGTACCACAGAATACCTCATTATCTCCAACGCCTTGTTGCGGACTATCTTTCCGAAAGAGAAGTAGTTTATCCAACAACGACGGGAGAAGGCCGGAGCCCCATGACTCGCGGCGTCCCACAGGGATCCGCTTTAGGGCCCCTGCTGTGGAATGTTGGATACGATTGGGTTCTGCGATGCGCTAACCTTCGTGGCGTTGGCATCGTTTGTTATGCTGACGACACTTTGGTTACCGCCCGAGGGCAAACTTTTAGAGATGCGAAGATCTTGGCCACTGCGGGAGTAGCAGCGGTGGTGACCAGGATCCGGCAGTTGGGACTGGAGGTGGCGCTCCACAAATCTGAGGCTATTTGCTTTCATGGTCCTCGGAGGGCACCGCCTGCAGACTCGAACATCGTTGTTGGAGGGACCTCTATTGCTGTTAAGTCGACGCTTAAATATCTCGGAATCTTACTTGACAGCAGATGGAGGTTTGGGGAGCACCTCCGGCACCTTACTCCCAAGCTTGTGGGAACTGCTGCTGCGCTGAGCCGTCTACTCCCGAATCTCGGGGGAGGGGATGCGAGTTGCCGCCGCCTTTACATGGCGGTAGTTCGCTCAATGGCTCTCTACGGGGCACCAATATGGGCTGGATCCCTTGACCAACGGGAGATCGCTCTGCTCCATAGAGCCCAGAGGGTGATGGCCGTAAGAGTGTGCAGAGGGTATCGTACACTCTCACACGAGGTGGCCTGTGTTCTTGCTGGGTCACTGCCGTGGGATTTGGAGGCGGGAGTTTTGTCCTCCATCTTTTGGCGCAGAACGCGAGCCCGTCAAGAGGACCTTCGTCCTTTGCCGGAAGAGGTGGTTCGATGGCGAAGGAACGCTAAGCGAGCTGCAATGACGACATGGAGTGATCGGCTTCTAACAGGCCCTGCACAGAGGGGTGCTGGAGCATGCCGGTTTCTCGAGGCGGTTCAGCCCGTACTCGGTAAATGGGTTCGGCGAAAACATGGAGCGTTAACCTTTCGCTTGACGCAGATCCTCTCGGGGCACGGATGCTTCGGGAGGTACCTGTGCAACATAGCGCGGAAAGAGGTGAATCCGATTTGTCACCAGTGCGGCTGCGTGGAAGACACCGCACAGCACGCACTGGAGACATGTCCTGGAGGTGAGGAACAACGGACATCCCTGGTTGCAACTGCAACCATAACTATGGGAACGGACCTCTCGTTGTCGACTATCTTAGTAAAGATGGTGGACGACGAGAGGTCATGGGAGGCGATGGTCTCTTTCTGCGAAATAATTGTTTCGCAGAGAGAGTCCGAGGAGCGGGAGAGAGAGACTAATCCTGATTCTCATCCCCTCCGGAGAGCGCGGGTACGGAGACGGGCTAATTTAGCCCGCTCACAGTCTCCACTTGGTGGGCTTGGGATGTCGGATGTGGGGATGCCCGACGCTCTACGGAGCGGGGTTCAGGAATGAGGCCCCATAAGTTGGTGATGTACCGTATGTTCCGGTGCATCGATCGAGACGAATGGGAGAGTAAGTCTCTCTCCCCGAGAAGGGTCCATCGATCCATAACGATGGACATCGGCGAAGGCGGAGTTGCGGAGAATGCGAAAGCGGGCCCGACACTCCGCTTAAGTTGCTTCAGAAGGAACATCGTGTGGTTTTTAGTCGGTAGTGGTGCCATTGGGTGCTTAGTCCGACATATTTCGCCTACCGCACCCTTGGTTGGCGGGAATGCGTAAATGCATTTTCCACACGTAAAAAAAAAAAAAAAAAAAAAAAAAAAAAAGGTTAGGTTAGGTTAGGTTAGGTTAGGTTAGGTTAGGTTAGGTTAGGTTAGGTTAGGTTAGGTTAGGTTAGGTTAGGTTAGGTTAGGTTAGGTTAGGTTAGGTTAGGTTAGGTTAGGTTAGGTTAGGTTAGGTTAGGTTAGGTTAGGTTAGGTTAGGTTAGGTTAGGTTAGGTTAGGTTAGGTTAGGTTAGGTTAGGTTAGGTTAGGTTAGGTTAGGTTAGGTTAGGTTAGGTTAGGTTAGGTTAGGTTAGGTTAGGTTAGGTTAGGTTAGGTTAGGTTAGGTTAGGTTAGGTTAGGTTAGGTTAGGTTAGGTTAGGTTAGGTTAGGTTAGGTTAGGTTAGGTTAGGTTAGGTTAGGTTAGGTTAGGTTAGGTTAGGTTAGGTTAGGTTAGGTTAGGTTAGGTTAGGTTAGGTTAGGTTAGGTTAGGTTAGGTTAGGTTAGGTTAGGTTAGGTTAGGTTAGGTTAGGTTAGGTTAGGTTAGGTTAGGTTAGGTTAGGTTAGGTTAGGTTAGGTTAGGTTAGGTTAGGTTAGGTTAGGTTAGGTTAGGTTAGGTTAGGTTAGGTTAGGTTAGGTTAGGTTAGGTTAGGTTAGGTTAGGTTAGGTTAGGTTAGGTTAGGTTAGGTTAGGTTAGGTTAGGTTAGGTTAGGTTAGGTTAGGTTAGGTTAGGTTAGGTTAGGTTAGGTTAGGTTAGGTTAGGTTAGGTTAGGTTAGGTTAGGTTAGGTTAGGTTAGGTTAGGTTAGGTTAGGTTAGGTTAGGTTAGGTTAGGTTAGGTTAGGTTAGGTTAGGTTAGGTTAGGTTAGGTTAGGTTAGGTTAGGTTAGGTTAGGTTAGGTTAGGTTAGGTTAGGTTAGGTTAGGTTAGGTTAGGTTAGGTTAGGTTAGGTTAGGTTAGGTTAGGTTAGGTTAGGTTAGGTTAGGTTAGGTTAGGTTAGGTTAGGTTAGGTTAGGTTAGGTTAGGTTAGGTTAGGTTAGGTTAGGTTAGGTTAGGTTAGGTTAGGTTAGGTTAGGTTAGGTTAGGTTAGGTTAGGTTAGGTTAGGTTAGGTTAGGTTAGGTTAGGTTAGGTTAGGTTAGGTTAGGTTAGGTTAGGTTAGGTTAGGTTAGGTTAGGTTAGGTTAGGTTAGGTTAGGTTAGGTTAGGTTAGGTTAGGTTAGGTTAGGTTAGGTTAGGTTAGGTTAGGTTAGGTTAGGTTAGGTTAGGTTAGGTTAGGTTAGGTTAGGTTAGGTTAGGTTAGGTTAGGTTAGGTTAGGTTAGGTTAGGTTAGGTTAGGTTAGGTTAGGTTAGGTTAGGTTAGGTTAGGTTAGGTTAGGTTAGGTTAGGTTAGGTTAGGTTAGGTTAGGTTAGGTTAGGTTAGGTTAGGTTAGGTTAGGTTAGGTTAGGTTAGGTTAGGTTAGGTTAGGTTAGGTTAGGTTAGGTTAGGTTAGGTTAGGTTAGGTTAGGTTAGGTTAGGTTAGGTTAGGTTAGGTTAGGTTAGGTTAGGTTAGGTTAGGTTAGGTTAGGTTAGGTTAGGTTAGGTTAGGTTAGGTTAGGTTAGGTTAGGTTAGGTTAGGTTAGGTTAGGTTAGGTTAGGTTAGGTTAGGTTAGGTTAGGTTAGGTTAGGTTAGGTTAGGTTAGGTTAGGTTAGGTTAGGTTAGGTTAGGTTAGGTTAGGTTAGGTTAGGTTAGGTTAGGTTAGGTTAGGTTAGGTTAGGTTAGGTTAGGTTAGGTTAGGTTAGGTTAGGTTAGGTTAGGTTAGGTTAGGTTAGGTTAGGTTAGGTTAGGTTAGGTTAGGTTAGGTTAGGTTAGGTTAGGTTAGGTTAGGTTAGGTTAGGTTAGGTTAGGTTAGGTTAGGTTAGGTTAGGTTAGGTTAGGTTAGGTTAGGTTAGGTTAGGTTAGGTTAGGTTAGGTTAGGTTAGGTTAGGTTAGGTTAGGTTAGGTTAGGTTAGGTTAGGTTAGGTTAGGTTAGGTTAGGTTAGGTTAGGTTAGGTTAGGTTAGGTTAGGTTAGGTTAGGTTAGGTTAGGTTAGGTTAGGTTAGGTTAGGTTAGGTTAGGTTAGGTTAGGTTAGGTTAGGTTAGGTTAGGTTAGGTTAGGTTAGGTTAGGTTAGGTTAGGTTAGGTTAGGTTAGGTTAGGTTAGGTTAGGTTAGGTTAGGTTAGGTTAGGTTAGGTTAGGTTAGGTTAGGTTAGGTTAGGTTAGGTTAGGTTAGGTTAGGTTAGGTTAGGTTAGGTTAGGTTAGGTTAGGTTAGGTTAGGTTAGGTTAGGTTAGGTTAGGTTAGGTTAGGTTAGGTTAGGTTAGGTTAGGTTAGGTTAGGTTAGGTTAGGTTAGGTTAGGTTAGGTTAGGTTAGGTTAGGTTAGGTTAGGTTAGGTTAGGTTAGGTTAGGTTAGGTTAGGTTAGGTTAGGTTAGGTTAGGTTAGGTTAGGTTAGGTTAGGTTAGGTTAGGTTAGGTTAGGTTAGGTTAGGTTAGGTTAGGTTAGGTTAGGTTAGGTTAGGTTAGGTTAGGTTAGGTTAGGTTAGGTTAGGTTAGGTTAGGTTAGGTTAGGTTAGGTTAGGTTAGGTTAGGTTAGGTTAGGTTAGGTTAGGTTAGGTTAGGTTAGGTTAGGTTAGGTTAGGTTAGGTTAGGTTAGGTTAGGTTAGGTTAGGTTAGGTTAGGTTAGGTTAGGTTAGGTTAGGTTAGGTTAGGTTAGGTTAGGTTAGGTTAGGTTAGGTTAGGTTAGGTTAGGTTAGGTTAGGTTAGGTTAGGTTAGGTTAGGTTAGGTTAGGTTAGGTTAGGTTAGGTTAGGTTAGGTTAGGTTAGGTTAGGTTAGGTTAGGTTAGTTTAGGTTAGGTTAGGTTAGGTTAGGTTAGGTTAGGTTAGGTTAGGTTAGGTTAGGTTAGGTTAGGTTAGGTTAGGTTAGGTTAGGTTAGGTTAGGTTAGGTTAGGTTAGGTTAGGTTAGGTTAGGTTAGGTTAGGTTAGGTTAGGTTAGGTTAGGTTAGGTTAGGTTAGGTTAGGTTAGGTTAGGTTAGGTTAGGTTAGGTTAGGTTAGGTTAGGTTAGGTTAGGTTAGGTTAGGTTAGGTTAGGTTAGGTTAGGTTAGGTTAGGTTAGGTTAGGTTAGGTTAGGTTAGGTTAGGTTAGGTTAGGTTAGGTTAGGTTAGGTTAGGTTAGGTTAGGTTAGGTTAGGTTAGGTTAGGTTAGGTTAGGTTAGGTTAGGTTAGGTTAGGTTAGGTTAGGTTAGGTTAGGTTAGGTTAGGTTAGGTTAGGTTAGGTTAGGTTAGGTTAGGTTAGGTTAGGTTAGGTTAGGTTAGGTTAGGTTAGGTTAGGTTAGGTTAGGTTAGGTTAGGTTAGGTTAGGTTAGGTTAGGTTAGGTTAGGTTAGGTTAGGTTAGGTTAGGTTAGGTTAGGTTAGGTTAGGTTAGGTTAGGTTAGGTTAGGTTAGGTTAGGTTAGGTTAGGTTAGGTTAGGTTAGGTTAGGTTAGGTTAGGTTAGGTTAGGTTAGGTTAGGTTAGGTTAGGTTAGGTTAGGTTAGGTTAGGTTAGGTTAGGTTAGGTTAGGTTAGGTTAGGTTAGGTTAGGTTAGGTTAGGTTAGGTTAGGTTAGGTTAGGTTAGGTTAGGTTAGGTTAGGTTAGGTTAGGTTAGGTTAGGTTAGGTTAGGTTAGGTTAGGTTAGGTTAGGTTAGGTTAGGTTAGGTTAGGTTAGGTTAGGTTAGGTTAGGTTAGGTTAGGTTAGGTTAGGTTAGGTTAGGTTAGGTTAGGTTAGGTTAGGTTAGGTTAGGTTAGGTTAGGTTAGGTTAGGTTAGGTTAGGTTAGGTTAGGTTAGGTTAGGTTAGGTTAGGTTAGGTTAGGTTAGGTTAGGTTAGGTTAGGTTAGGTTAGGTTAGGTTAGGTTAGGTTAGGTTAGGTTAGGTTAGGTTAGGTTAGGTTAGGTTAGGTTAGGTTAGGTTAGGTTAGGTTAGGTTAGGTTAGGTTAGGTTAGGTTAGGTTAGGTTAGGTTAGGTTAGGTTAGGTTAGGTTAGGTTAGGTTAGGTTAGGTTAGGTTAGGTTAGGTTAGGTTAGGTTAGGTTAGGTTAGGTTAGGTTAGGTTAGGTTAGGTTAGGTTAGGTTAGGTTAGGTTAGGTTAGGTTAGGTTAGGTTAGGTTAGGTTAGGTTAGGTTAGGTTAGGTTAGGTTAGGTTAGGTTAGGTTAGGTTAGGTTAGGTTAGGTTAGGTTAGGTTAGGTTAGGTTAGGTTAGGTTAGGTTAGGTTAGGTTAGGTTAGGTTAGGTTAGGTTAGGTTAGGTTAGGTTAGGTTAGGTTAGGTTAGGTTAGGTTAGGTTAGGTTAGGTTAGGTTAGGTTAGGTTAGGTTAGGTTAGGTTAGGTTAGGTTAGGTTAGGTTAGGTTAGGTTAGGTTAGGTTAGGTTAGGTTAGGTTAGGTTAGGTTAGGTTAGGTTAGGTTAGGTTAGGTTAGGTTAGGTTAGGTTAGGTTAGGTTAGGTTAGGTTAGGTTAGGTTAGGTTAGGTTAGGTTAGGTTAGGTTAGGTTAGGTTAGGTTAGGTTAGGTTAGGTTAGGTTAGGTTAGGTTAGGTTAGGTTAGGTTAGGTTAGGTTAGGTTAGGTTAGGTTAGGTTAGGTTAGGTTAGGTTAGGTTAGGTTAGGTTAGGTTAGGTTAGGTTAGGTTAGGTTAGGTTAGGTTAGGTTAGGTTAGGTTAGGTTAGGTTAGGTTAGGTTAGGTTAGGTTAGGTTAGGTTAGGTTAGGTTAGGTTAGGTTAGGTTAGGTTAGGTTAGGTTAGGTTAGGTTAGGTTAGGTTAGGTTAGGTTAGGTTAGGTTAGGTTAGGTTAGGTTAGGTTAGGTTAGGTTAGGTTAGGTTAGGTTAGGTTAGGTTAGGTTAGGTTAGGTTAGGTTAGGTTAGGTTAGGTTAGGTTAGGTTAGGTTAGGTTAGGTTAGGTTAGGTTAGGTTAGGTTAGGTTAGGTTAGGTTAGGTTAGGTTAGGTTAGGTTAGGTTAGGTTAGGTTAGGTTAGGTTAGGTTAGGTTAGGTTAGGTTAGGTTAGGTTAGGTTAGGTTAGGTTAGGTTAGGTTAGGTTAGGTTAGGTTAGGTTAGGTTAGGTTAGGTTAGGTTAGGTTAGGTTAGGTTAGGTTAGGTTAGGTTAGGTTAGGTTAGGTTAGGTTAGGTTAGGTTAGGTTAGGTTAGGTTAGGTTAGGTTAGGTTAGGTTAGGTTAGGTTAGGTTAGGTTAGGTTAGGTTAGGTTAGGTTAGGTTAGGTTAGGTTAGGTTAGGTTAGGTTAGGTTAGGTTAGGTTAGGTTAGGTTAGGTTAGGTTAGGTTAGGTTAGGTTAGGTTAGGTTAGGTTAGGTTAGGTTAGGTTAGGTTAGGTTAGGTTAGGTTAGGTTAGGTTAGGTTAGGTTAGGTTAGGTTAGGTTAGGTTAGGTTAGGTTAGGTTAGGTTAGGTTAGGTTAGGTTAGGTTAGGTTAGGTTAGGTTAGGTTAGGTTAGGTTAGGTTAGGTTAGGTTAGGTTAGGTTAGGTTAGGTTAGGTTAGGTTAGGTTAGGTTAGGTTAGGTTAGGTTAGGTTAGGTTAGGTTAGGTTAGGTTAGGTTAGGTTAGGTTAGGTTAGGTTAGGTTAGGTTAGGTTAGGTTAGGTTAGGTTAGGTTAGGTTAGGTTAGGTTAGGTTAGGTTAGGTTAGGTTAGGTTAGGTTAGGTTAGGTTAGGTTAGGTTAGGTTAGGTTAGGTTAGGTTAGGTTAGGTTAGGTTAGGTTAGGTTAGGTTAGGTTAGGTTAGGTTAGGTTAGGTTAGGTTAGGTTAGGTTAGGTTAGGTTAGGTTAGGTTAGGTTAGGTTAGGTTAGGTTAGGTTAGGTTAGGTTAGGTTAGGTTAGGTTAGGTTAGGTTAGGTTAGGTTAGGTTAGGTTAGGTTAGGTTAGGTTAGGTTAGGTTAGGTTAGGTTAGGTTAGGTTAGGTTAGGTTAGGTTAGGTTAGGTTAGGTTAGGTTAGGTTAGGTTAGGTTAGGTTAGGTTAGGTTAGGTTAGGTTAGGTTAGGTTAGGTTAGGTTAGGTTAGGTTAGGTTAGGTTAGGTTAGGTTAGGTTAGGTTAGGTTAGGTTAGGTTAGGTTAGGTTAGGTTAGGTTAGGTTAGGTTAGGTTAGGTTAGGTTAGGTTAGGTTAGGTTAGGTTAGGTTAGGTTAGGTTAGGTTAGGTTAGGTTAGGTTAGGTTAGGTTAGGTTAGGTTAGGTTAGGTTAGGTTAGGTTAGGTTAGGTTAGGTTAGGTTAGGTTAGGTTAGGTTAGGTTAGGTTAGGTTAGGTTAGGTTAGGTTAGGTTAGGTTAGGTTAGGTTAGGTTAGGTTAGGTTAGGTTAGGTTAGGTTAGGTTAGGTTAGGTTAGGTTAGGTTAGGTTAGGTTAGGTTAGGTTAGGTTAGGTTAGGTTAGGTTAGGTTAGGTTAGGTTAGGTTAGGTTAGGTTAGGTTAGGTTAGGTTAGGTTAGGTTAGGTTAGGTTAGGTTAGGTTAGGTTAGGTTAGGTTAGGTTAGGTTAGGTTAGGTTAGGTTAGGTTAGGTTAGGTTAGGTTAGGTTAGGTTAGGTTAGGTTAGGTTAGGTTAGGTTAGGTTAGGTTAGGTTAGGTTAGGTTAGGTTAGGTTAGGTTAGGTTAGGTTAGGTTAGGTTAGGTTAGGTTAGGTTAGGTTAGGTTAGGTTAGGTTAGGTTAGGTTAGGTTAGGTTAGGTTAGGTTAGGTTAGGTTAGGTTAGGTTAGGTTAGGTTAGGTTAGGTTAGGTTAGGTTAGGTTAGGTTAGGTTAGGTTAGGTTAGGTTAGGTTAGGTTAGGTTAGGTTAGGTTAGGTTAGGTTAGGTTAGGTTAGGTTAGGTTAGGTTAGGTTAGGTTAGGTTAGGTTAGGTTAGGTTAGGTTAGGTTAGGTTAGGTTAGGTTAGGTTAGGTTAGGTTAGGTTAGGTTAGGTTAGGTTAGGTTAGGTTAGGTTAGGTTAGGTTAGGTTAGGTTAGGTTAGGTTAGGTTAGGTTAGGTTAGGTTAGGTTAGGTTAGGTTAGGTTAGGTTAGGTTAGGTTAGGTTAGGTTAGGTTAGGTTAGGTTAGGTTAGGTTAGGTTAGGTTAGGTTAGGTTAGGTTAGGTTAGGTTAGGTTAGGTTAGGTTAGGTTAGGTTAGGTTAGGTTAGGTTAGGTTAGGTTAGGTTAGGTTAGGTTAGGTTAGGTTAGGTTAGGTTAGGTTAGGTTAGGTTAGGTTAGGTTAGGTTAGGTTAGGTTAGGTTAGGTTAGGTTAGGTTAGGTTAGGTTAGGTTAGGTTAGGTTAGGTTAGGTTAGGTTAGGTTAGGTTAGGTTAGGTTAGGTTAGGTTAGGTTAGGTTAGGTTAGGTTAGGTTAGGTTAGGTTAGGTTAGGTTAGGTTAGGTTAGGTTAGGTTAGGTTAGGTTAGGTTAGGTTAGGTTAGGTTAGGTTAGGTTAGGTTAGGTTAGGTTAGGTTAGGTTAGGTTAGGTTAGGTTAGGTTAGGTTAGGTTAGGTTAGGTTAGGTTAGGTTAGGTTAGGTTAGGTTAGGTTAGGTTAGGTTAGGTTAGGTTAGGTTAGGTTAGGTTAGGTTAGGTTAGGTTAGGTTAGGTTAGGTTAGGTTAGGTTAGGTTAGGTTAGGTTAGGTTAGGTTAGGTTAGGTTAGGTTAGGTTAGGTTAGGTTAGGTTAGGTTAGGTTAGGTTAGGTTAGGTTAGGTTAGGTTAGGTTAGGTTAGGTTAGGTTAGGTTAGGTTAGGTTAGGTTAGGTTAGGTTAGGTTAGGTTAGGTTAGGTTAGGTTAGGTTAGGTTAGGTTAGGTTAGGTTAGGTTAGGTTAGGTTAGGTTAGGTTAGGTTAGGTTAGGTTAGGTTAGGTTAGGTTAGGTTAGGTTAGGTTAGGTTAGGTTAGGTTAGGTTAGGTTAGGTTAGGTTAGGTTAGGTTAGGTTAGGTTAGGTTAGGTTAGGTTAGGTTAGGTGTTAGGTTAGGTTAGGTTAGGTTAGGTTAGGTTAGGTTAGGTTAGGTTAGGTTAGGTTAGGTTAGGTTAGGTTAGGTTAGGTTAGGTTAGGTTAGGTTAGGTTAGGTTAGGT